>CM071571.1:6668972-7108931 GCA_036426205.1 Ascaphus truei | reverse complement strand
AGAGGTGAGGCATGGCTGTGAGGTGAGGTGTGGGGAAGGGGAGAGGTGAGGCATGGCGGGGAGGTGAGGTTTGGGGAAGGGAGGGGGTGAGGTGATCATGACTAAAGCTCTAAAAATGCAGAAATGGTTTAAAAGACTCTACCGTTTGTTTTCAGACACCTTATTTTATTTGTTTATTTTCAAAGTTTCATGATAAAAAATTATAAAGAATAAGGAATGACTCGTCATTGTTACAGGTGGGAGCCCATTAGTGAGGCAGCTGACTGCTTCCACCTGCCAGTCTGTTCCTATGTCCATCCCAGAAAGTGCTCCTTTGCCAGAATTTGGCTAATATTTAAAAGTTATTATCGTATTCCTGTGTTTTACTTCTGTTTGTTTGACTCATCAATAAACCATATTGTTATTCCAATCCCATGTTTATTTCACTGAAATGGCACAAAACTCTCTGCAGAAGAGTAAAAAACGGGGCCTGTGACCGAGAAGAGTATATATAATATATATATAGTGCAGAATAAATGAGTTCTTCAGTATTAGGTGATACCTTTTTTATTGGACTAACAATTTATGTCATAGGACAACTGGACTAACACGGCTATTTTCTGCTTTAATATATATATATATATATCCATCCCTTATTTTTTGTTTTTTTTTAAGAACTGGAAGACATATTGTTGAATAGTTGTTATATTTCTACGGAGGAAGCCTATTCCTACACAGTGTTTCTTGACGGGCAGTATTCCAGTAAATTGCCATTTAATTAATTAATTAATTAATTAATTAATTAAAAAGTCTTACATTTAAAATGCAATTGCTTAAAAATACAGAAATATATAAGTGAACCTTTTGAAACAGCAATTACTCGACGTATTTTGAATACATTATTTTTCCGATTTTGTTTACGGAGGCTATGTATAAAGTCAGAGGATCGATATGTCAGGGCCACGGTTTTCCCCACGGTTGCTGATTTTACCAGTATGATCAATCATGCGTTTCACACATCCGTGTTGTAAGGAGTATCACACATACGTGTTGTAAGGAGGGTAGCAAGTTGCTAGAACAAGCTGCCAAAGCGAATTCGCAACTTCTAGTACGATATAGAACGGAGCCCAGACAATAAGGGAGGGAGGAGACCGGCACAAATGTGTAAGTGGGAAGGACCATGCTGGAAGAATTGTTTGTATCACAACATTCTTTTGAGCTTTGGTCTGGGAAAACCAGGAAAATGTGAGACTCCGGCATCTCACCATCTCACCATCTCACCTTATACTTATATGGGATAGGGGTCACGACTCTCAGCCTAATGTTCTGCTTTTTATTTGTGTCTTCTAAATAGTTCCTGCCTGGGCTCAGTCTATGGCTGCGCTTATAGTGCCGGCGACAGCGACGTGACGTTGCGTCAACACAAATGCATTGCCGCCGCCGCTGCGTGCGCTTATAGTAAGCGCGACGTGACGGAGCGACGGCTTGGTTGTGATCGCTGGAAGTCATCTCAATTAGAATTTTCCAGCGACGGCAGCCTGACGTCGCCGGCACTATAAGCGCGGCCTGACGTCGCCGGCACTATAAGCGCGGCCTGCCGTCGCCGGCACTATAAGCGCGGCCTATCTCTGAGGGTCCGTCTGGAGGTCACGGGAGAAGGCTGTTTGGTTTTCTGGGATGTCGCCCATCACCACTTAGGGGAGGGGTGTGCAACTCCAGTCCTCAAGGGTCACCAGCAGGTCAGATTTTCAGGACAAAGACTGAGCCAACTGTGCTGAAGCAGCGATATCCTGAAAACCTGACCTATTGGTGGCCCTTGAGGACGGGAGTTGCACACCCCTGACTTAGGGGCTTATTCTATCAACCGAAGCGGTCAATCAGACCGTTTTACACCGGAATTTCCTATTTAGAATTTCATCCTAAAATTCCCCAGCAATCCGTTATCCCCACTAAAGTGAATCTTTGTGATTGACAAGAAATTTTCCTGTCAATTTCAATGCGTTCCTTCTACTTAACTGGTCGATTAACCGTTACACAGCCCCAGAAACGGGTTCTCTTAAATCTGAGCCGGACTGACCTCCTCAAAAGGTAAAAGTTGCTATTGATAATAAAAATGAACACTGCGTGAATTGTACTCCCGGACGCTCCCGCAGCACGTTGCTGGCGCCTCTGGCAGCGCTGGGACAGCGACTCACTCTTTATAATGCTCTTTTGTTAATAAGCACCTCACTGGTAGTAGTAGGTGCTGTAAGTGCTCCTTAGTGGCAAATCTTAAGACTACTTGTTTGCTCTTGCAGATGAGGATGAAAAGGAAGATGGAATAGAGAGAGCCTGTGACACACTGCTCATGTGCATTGTCACGGTGCTGAACCAGGGGCTGAGAAACGGTGGTGGTGTGGGAGATGTTCTTCGGAAACCTTCCAAGGACGTAAGTATGTTAAGAGGCGTTCTAGCAGGTCTTGTTTATTCAGTCTTCGGTGAACTCCAGTCCATCACAACCCACTCCCCAACTGCAAAGATGTCTCATGACGTCCACATCATTTAGAAAGACATGAAGGCTCAATCGGTCTCAAAGGTCTGCAGCCACTTGGTGACATTTCCTGTTCCAGGCACCTGCTTTAAGGTGTTCACCCATGCTGCACGTACTGTTCCCCTGGAATTCAGTGGCGATTTTCATCTGAAAACAGCACGAACGGCCGACCGCTTTTGATACTGTATATGGAATTTACCCTTTCAGTGACATTAGGAGACCTCCAAATCCTGTCGGAGAAGGTGAAGATAAGACACTTTTTTTGCTGAAAAGAACCTTTGTAGTTTGCAAGAAAAACGTTCTGCCTGGAGAAATGTGGGGGAAAGAAACCCACATGAGTTGCCATGTGAACGCTTTACTGCAGCCCTGAGAAATAAAAATTACAATAAAGCCAAAATCTTGAAAAAACGTAAAATTAGTACATTACATAGAGCTCACTGTCACAATAGGTCATATCGCAGGGAATTGGACCTGTAAATTGTGAATTGTGTTTTTACTACAATACAAATGCCATGTTTCTTACGTGTGAATATTCTGCTCGTTCCCAGGAACCATTGTTTGTGGCCAGAGTGGTCTATGACCTTCTTTTCTACTTCATCGTTATCATTATTGTTCTGAATCTGATTTTTGGAGTCATCATAGATACGTTTGCTGATCTCAGAAGTGAGAAGCAGAAGAAGGAGGAGGTTTTGAAGACGACTTGCTTCATATGTGGTAGGTTTTCCAGTCCTGGGAAAGTTTTCGGGGGGGGGGAAGACCCCCATCTTCCGGCCCATTCCCACTGGTTATAAACAACCGTAGCACTTCCCTTACATGGAGACCAAAAAGGTATACAAAGGCTTCTTATGTTCCCAGCCCACTAGGAACTCTTCTGAGAAGCACTAGCTACGGACGCTCCAAGGCTACAGATTTTGGCTTCTTCTTATTCCTCTTGGACTTTTCTCTTGCCTGTGCTTTGCTGGTAATCGGTAGTGCTGTAAATCAGGGGTGCGCAAACTTTTTCCTCTGCCCCCCCCTGCCTGCTCGAGCCTCCCCCCCTCTTACCTTGTCTCCAGTGGCCCCCCCACCCCCAGAAAATCTCGTGCCCCCCAGTTTGCGCACCTCTGTATCAGAGATACTTCCATTAGATACCAGGTACATGTGCGATACTGGTGCTATCATTATAAAGATCATTAGCTTTGCCGGCGAACGCAGAACGATTTAATGATAACGTTCCCCAAATCCTTCCTTCTATGTATTTATATGATTTTCTGCAATGCATTAATATTCTCTATTTGTTGATGGTTTTTTTTTTTTACATCAGCATGTTATCTATAAAACCATTTTATATTTCAACACAATGCATTCCTTATCACAAAATAATATTTTTTTTTTGTCGTGTATGAATTGAAAATGACTTGAATTTTTAACAACATTGTAGCTGTTGGGATTGATATCATATGGAGCCATGTTGACTAAGTGGTGCTAATCTGCAAGGTACCTTACTCTCTCTCTCCAATATATATATATATATGTCTATAGTTAGATATATACGTGGGTCTTTGCCGTGATGTTGTTATATATAATGAGTGCCCTGCTTTCTTTATAGGACTTGAAAGAGACAAGTTTGATAACAAGACGGTTTCGTTTGAAGAGCACATCCTGTCGGAACACAGTATGTGGCATTACCTGTACTTCATTGTGCTGGTTAGAGTGAAAGACCCCACCGAGTACACTGGTCCAGAAAGCTACGTGGCTCAAATGATCACAGTAAGTAGCGTGGTGGTTTCTTTTTGTCCAATGAGTTGGATCCATCGATGCCACAAAAATCTGAGATTTTCATCAATTTCCACTTTGGTAACATATCGTTCTTTAAAGGAGCAATCTGAGCCGGCTTTTGTTTCCTTTTTATATGTTTTACATAGGATTGAAGCAGGGGGTCTCCGGAGCTGACCCCCCATTAATTTCCGCTTCATGAGATACTTACCTCCTGAAGGGGGCGCCGGTATCTCTGTAACGCTTAAAGCTCCCGTGTCACGTGGACCAATAGTGAGCCACCGCGGATGACGTCACGGCTTCCTATTGGCCCGCAGGGTGCTGGAGCTTTGAAACCCAACAGTTACATGAACCTCAGCTGGAGAGCCGGAGTGGCTACTGGCAATCCCTATAGGGGTAAGTATCTCCGGGAGCAGGGGGTCCCGGGAGCTGAAATTAATGGGGTTAAGTTACGGAGACCCCCTGCTTCAATCCTATGTAACACATTAAAACCGTGGGGAAAACAGCCCTTTTGTATTGCTGCTTTAAGTGATGTTCTAAACGTTATTATTTCAGGTTTATTCATTTTAAATGGAAATTCCAGCTTTATCTAATTCACCTGCACGAACTGCAGTAACATTAGCTCCATTGTCAGAATAAAAGCAGCAGATTCAGGCTTTCTGCGCCAGGGGTTGTGTCACGCCAAATAAAGCAGGGGGAATAACTTTGCATGGAAAGAAATGTGGGCTGATTCAATACATCATTGTGATTAAAGTAATTGTCTTCTATTCTGCATGATCGTTCTGCGAGGTTCAATTCTTCCCCGTTACATTTACCATCTTTTTCAACTTGAATAATGGAATTTATCATTGTTATTTTTCTAATTGTGTTTCCGACTGGGAGTTAAGTATTGAAGTCCAATACGCCATGATTTATTGCTGTAAAATATAAGGGATAGTAATCTCAGAATTTGCTGAAATCTCCAAGAATTAACAAATTAGGGACGATAGTTACAATTTCAAATAACTGTTACTTGAAGATTCTCACATGTCAAGAGTCAGAGTCAAGGGGAGCCTGGTTCAATTCCCGGTGTCGGCTCGTTGTGACCTTGGGCAAGTCACTTTATCTCCCTGTGCCTCAGGCACCAAAAACATAGAGTGTAAGCTCCACGGGGCAGGGACCTGTGCCTGTAAAATGTCTCTGTAAAGCGCTATGTAAAACTAGCAGCGCTATACAGGAACATGCTATTATTATTATTCCCCCCCAAAGATCAATTGTATCCTCTTCCCACACTGTCACCTACTGTACCTTCAGATAACAAGGTGCTCTTAGAAATAACCATACGTCGCTCTACATTATAACTCAATCCCATTTGCCTTTACAGTATTCTGATAACGGCAAAAGTAATAATAGAACAACATGTGTATTCGACTTCATTGCATAACGTGTAATGTTTGGAAAGCATGAGGCAAGAAGCGCCAAGGTGCTGGGCTCGTTCCAGGTCTGCCATATTGAAAGTGCAGCTCTGCTAAATATTTCCACACGCGTATAATGTCGCACGTCTAACTCTGGCTGAGAGAGAAGACCCAAAATAACATCGTTGGAGCTCCCCAAAAACGACAACATTGTGTGTGTACAGTTCGTGTTTTTATTTATAAAGCACCGACCACGAGGAGCTTAACAGACACAATGTGTCAGACATAATACAGGAACTTATGGGGCAAAATGGGGAACAATGTAGCACATAAATGAAAGCATTAGCAGAAAGGTGACCCTTTCCCCTGCTCAGTTAAGACAACCGCCGCTAAATATACCGGGACTCTCCGGCTGATTATTAGCACAGAGAAGAGCCGAAATCTGCGTTTCAGGCGTGTGCTTTCTGCAGACTGTCACTTACAGCTCCATACAGTATTTTGTAAGGAGGAAGGCTGTTAGTATCGATATGCTCTGTACCATTTTACAGTGCTGCATGCTTAGCAGTGAGACGTCCCCCTCCACTCACACATGCAAAGCACATTTAACAAACGATGTTTTATATTTCCTCTCCGATGACTTTCAGTGTAAGATTACACTGAACACGTTTACTGCATCACGTGTCTGGGAAAATGTGCTAATCCTGGTTTAACTACTTGAACGTTGAAGGGATTAATGGTGAAAGGAGCCGCATTCTAATACTGTGCTGCTATCCGCCCGACTCCAAAGTAATTAAAAGATTGTACAATTGTCATTCTCCTCTGACATTGCTGGACAAGGTAATATTTAGTCAGTATACAATTATTATACAATTTGGGACTGACGACATACAGATTATTCCATTAATTTAAATTACTTAATTTTGCATGTATAAAGAGGAAAAGGCTGCAGATTAAACCGGATGTTTTTTTAGGTGCTATGTTCCTTTTCCAGTTAATTAAATCTGTTCTTTAAAGCGGCAAAAACGTGTGATATCTTATGGGGGGGGGGGGGGGGGTTAGGTCAGTTCTGTAGTATTAGATACAGTAGTGACTTTTTATTTTTTTTAAATTTAACTCTTAATGCCATTTTAATGAGTTTTAAAGCATCCTTTGATTTCTATAGCAAGTTTTAGCCCACCTCCCAACTAGTGCAAGATCTTTGCAACACTTTCCTGTTTGTGATAATTTGTTGCCAATGTTCCCAGCAGTTTGAGCTGCAAACTGTAACAATAGATAATATTACCGTGGTAATATAAGGATACATTGTAGCTGCTTAGTTACACTGATTGAAGGATAGATTGAAACTGAAAGGCAGCCATTATGTTAGGCACACAATCAGGATTTTTACAGATTTATAACAGGAGAACCAAACAATTGCCAGTTTAGTAAGAATGTAGAATTATACATTGTCACAGGCTTTACATAAACAAACTAAAAAAAGAAAAGAAAACAAGGGGGGATGTAGTATTGCTGCTTTAAGAGCTACATAGAATGGTTCAGAAATGTAGGAATGGGTGTAGCCAAATGGTAAATCCGGTGAATTTAAATACCCCAATTTGTGCCCAGTGACCCAAAACATAACTGTCATTTCTATGGGGAAGAAGTACAATGAGACTGTAAACATCACAGTACAGCACTGTATACTTTGTCTGAGCTATATACAAAAGGGAAATAAGTAATATAATTAAATAGAAAGTAGCTGGCCTTAGGTAGTATCTCAGTGTTATTACGCTGCATGGTTATATTTCTAATAGCATGTGATCCTTTCCTCTCCAAACATGAAATGCTGCTACAGAACCGAAATTCCTCCCCAGGTGAAATACATTTTTGCAAGCTTTTCTTTACCAGGAGGTCTCCAGAGCAGGTCCACCCCAGTGTGACCACTGGACATCCCTTGATTATGTGAGATATTAAGCACTAAAGTCCCAATATTTCCAGGATATAAAAGATGGGTACCAGGTATGCAGTTGGTTTACTGATTGGCCTTTTTTTTCTCCCATTAATGTAAATGAGACTCCAAAGTGAATAATCAAATATCCCTACGATAAGTAATTGCTGCATTAAACAAGCCCCAAGATCTACGAGGAAGGGTCCTATCATCAATGTTTTCTTCTACAGAGAGTGATGAATCTAGAACTGGGGAAACAGACATTTGCAAAAGGGCAGGAAGACATTTACTTAGCGATACCCATTCCTGCATGGTCAGATTATTACTATCATTCATTTATAAGGCTCCAACGTGTCCAACAACAGACCTGTCAACTCGCACAGTTCCACTGTGTGCCCCGGATTGTCCACCCTAATCACTGTCTCACGGTTGAATGTTAAATTCACTCGGTGGTCCATGAAAAGTGGATATCTAGACGACTTTTTTACACTAGGGTCCGTGAAAAGAGGGGGTCTACCAGGGTTTTTTTGTGTTAAGTCCCAGACCTAGCAGGAGCGTGAAGAAACACAGTGTAAGCGAGTGCTTTCCCACCACACCTGTTCACACTGGGAAAGAAATGTAAAAGTTGAAAGATCTTGCACAGTAGAATGGGGAATGAATGATAATAACAAAGAACATCTATGGACTATTATGTAAATATTACAACGTTGCACATACTGATACAATATGTAAGAATGGTGGACACACAAAGGCTAGTTGGGGAAAGGTGTGAGTTTTTAAGGCTGCTTACGTTGAAGCCATCCCTGCAGCTGAGATGCACTTGACTTGGTTTCAGATAACAGATTAGGCTGGAGGAAGAAGAGGATATTAGAAAGGGTAGGGTGGGGTGTTCCAGTGGTGAACAGTAGGGGAAAAGCCTTAGCGGTGGGAATGGGACGAGTTTGAAAGAGACGTGTATAGGAACTTGAAAGAGGTCAGACGTACAACAGGGAGAACAAGGCGACGTGAGGAAGTATTTGGAGACAAGGTCTGAAATGTAAAAAAAGGACAAAGACATTTGTACATGAGGACGAAAAGTGCTAACTTCATTCCAGATGACACGAGGAGACTTTGTAGGGAATTCTATATGGCAAGGCCGGTGCACGAGATAATGCATGGAAACAATGGCTTAGGTGGGATGGCACCCGACTAATGAAAAGATTGTAATTATGCAGTAATCTCTACTAATGTGACTTTGTGATACTATTCAGTTTTGCCAAGAGCAACACAAAATGTACACACATCAAACAAATGCATCTTCCTCCAGTCTGCTTCATTTATTAATTCATTAATTAAGTCATAATTAATTTTTCTGACAGATGCTATAAATACATTGTGCAGGTAGGAGACGTGAGAAGCCAGATCTTTTCTGTATAACTAGCTTTAAAGACTGATATGACCCTTGCCAAATTATGAGTAATTTGTAACAGTAATTATGTTAAACAGCACTTAAAACATTGAACTAAATAATAGTTGGCGTCAGTGACAAAACTAATTTCCCAGAAATTAAAATGTTACATTTGTATTCCATCATTTCACTAAAAACATGCAGTTAGCAAATTTTGCCTTAGAAGCCTAATATTTATTGTTTGATGCTGTAATTAATATTTTAATTGATTTTTAGAAAGGTTTTATTGTGGTATTAGACCACTGGTGGGCAATTCCAGTTCTCAAGGGCCATCCTCTTCCCACACTGTCACCTACTGTACCTTCAGATAACAAGGTGCTCTTAGAAATAACCATACGTCGCTCTACATTATAACTCAATCCCATTTGCCTTTACAGTATTCTGACAACGGCAAAAGTAATAATAGAACAACATGTGTATTCGACTTCATTGCATAACGTGTAACGTTTGGAAAGCATGAGGCAAGAAGCGCCAAGGTGCTGGGCTCGTTCCAGGTCTGCCATATTGAAAGTGCAGCTCTGCTATATATTTCCACACGCATATAATGTCGCACGTCTAACTCTGGCTGAGAGAGAAGACCCAAAATAACATAGTTGGAGCTCTTCAAAAATGACAACATTGTGCCAGCACAGGTGGCTCAATCAATGGCTTAGTCGATGACTGCGCCACCTTTGCTGAAGCAGGGATATCCTTAAAAAATTGACCTGTTGGTGGCCCTTGAGGACTGGAGTTACCCACCCTTGTATTATTAGATTCACTAAATGCATGTGAGATGTTTCCTGTGATTGTATCCCAAATGGACTGGTTTAGACTCAAGTTTAGCGCTAAAAATATGGATCATTATTACATCGGAAGTCCTCCTTGTGCAATTATTTGTAATCCCCACTTTTGTTTTACAAGGTTGGGAACCAGGAAAAGAAGGGGGTCCTGGCACGAAACCGCTGCCTGGTTCCCGAGAGACTTACCAATGAAGGTAGCTCGTTGTAGTCCTCCCCTGGGGAGACAAAATGCTTTTAATCCGTAATGTCATCAATTGCTGAAAAATGTACTAGACAGCACTCGTGATAGATAAATCAGAATCTAATAGGGTGGTGCTCAAGGGAACAAGAAGGACCCTAATTCCTCCCAAATGACACACAATAAATGTTCCCGGCACTCAAAGTGACATAGCATGAGCAAATGGATATGCCAAATGAATGTAATAATATTAATGCAAGATGCACAACAAAAGCTAAATAATGACCAATAATGTCTAAGTAAACTGAAACAGTCACTGTTTGGCTGCATGAACTGGCGGGATCTTGCTGCATTAGTGCTTCGTCTTATAGGACTCTAATTGTGCTGCCAGCACTTGTCGACGTGACAGTCCATATCCATGAGACCACATCCCCCTATAGCCCCTCCTTGCCAGCTATTATCATAGCATCCACATTGCTTATAGCTGTTGACATGTACTTTGACCTTATTGTTCATTAGCTTGACATCTTTTGCCTCAGGGAGTTTAGTCACAGGGTGTATGGAAGTACCAGGGGACTACGGTCTCTCTGGGAACGGGCCTGAAGAAGGGTTTTTTTTACCCCGAAACGTTCGTTGCCCCCCTTACCCTGGACTTTTTACCCTTTTCCCCCCCTTTTCCTTTTCCTGTCCTTCCCTCCCTTCCCTGTTTCTCTCCCTGTTTCAGTTTACTTAGACATTATTGGTCATTATTTAGCTTTTGTTCTGCATCTTGCATTAATATTATTACATTCATTTGGCTTATCCATTTGCTCATGCTTCGTCACTTTGAGTGCCGGGAACATTTATTGTGTAATCATCAATTGCTGCTTCCTTTGGGCCTAAGTGGGGGGATTTAAATACCTGGACATACAGGCGCTCACTTCACCGGGAAGTTTCTCAGAAACCAGTGGGTCCCCTGAGCTGAAATTAGCGGGACCCATAGGGCATATTTACTACATTTTGTTTTGCCATAAAGCACGTCGTACAATAATGGAGCATAGATACAGCAGATATTGTATGGGGTTTGCTCACTTGCACTTTTACGGTAATAAAGTATATTTTGGGAACATTGATGATTGGCAGGTGGACACTGGAATGTGGCATGATCGTTTTCCAGCAAAGGTTTGAGGTCACATTTTTATCATCTTACAACATAAAGATGATACTGGTGTAGATGCTCTGTAATTATGTGAACGTTGAAAGTAATATACAAACAGTATGGTTGACATACATAGCCTTAGGTAAATTCACAAACACGCTCCCTTCGCACTTGCATTCGTTCCTCTGAACACCTGTGGAGGAAATCTCACACTATAAATTTCTCCTCTCCTGTTTTAACCCGGCTCGCTCTAAGGCCAAACAGCACTCCTCGCTCATCAACACTCACAAATCTGAGCCATTCCATCTTTTCTCTGTATTTGACGTCCTCGCCTGACCCTCTCTGATTCCCCTCCCTTCCTTCACTTCTCCTCAAGCCTTTGCCGACTACTTTAAAGGCAAGGTGGATGCTATCCACAATGAAATATCCTTCTGTCCTTTCCCCCTCCTCTCTGCTTCTACTTATACCTCCTTCTTCCATTCTTGACTCCCTTTCTCCTGTTAGAGTTGGGTCGTTTCTTAGGCCGCGCGTATAGTGCCCGCGACGGGTGATGTCACCCGTCGCCGTCGCTGCGAGCGAAAGTTATATTTCGCTTTGCGGCAGCGTCGCGGGCGTACTGGCATTTGATTGGTCCAGGGGCTGTCACATGAGGCGACAGCCCTTGAAAAATCAAATATTGCCAGATACCAAAATTCGCGACATCGCCCCGTCGCGCTTACTATAAGCGCACGCGGCGGCGGCAATGCATTTGTTTTTGGGCACCGTCGCCCTTCGCGGGCCCTATACTCGCTGCCTAAGCTGATTTTCTCTCTTCCCTTTACCACATGCCCTCTCGATCCTATCCCCTCGCACCTTATCAGGTCTCTTACTCATCAGTCCCCACTCTCACCTATTTCTCCAATTCCTACAGTACCTGTCCTCTGGTATTTTCCCCTCCTCCTTTAAGCATCCGGTGCTCACACCTATTCTCCAAAAACAACCTGGACCCTACGTGCCTTACTAACCACCGTGCTGTACCCCTCCTGCCTTTTGCCTCTAAACCCACTAGAACGTCTCGTGTTCTCCCGTATGATCAACATCCTTAATTCCCTGGTCCTCCTGGACCCTTTACACTGGCTTTCGTACAGCTCACTCAATGGGGACCGTGCTCACTAACGTAGCCAATGATCTCCATTGGGCAGATTCCCAAAGTAATTTGTCCCTACTGATCCTACTGGTCTCTCTGCTGCCTTCAATACTGTTGATCACTCGCTTTTCCTTCACATTGTGTATATGTTTACATATGCAACCTGTAAGGCAATGTGGTGTGTTGATATACAGTATGATATAGTGGTATTTTTTAGTTAGATGTGAAGCATATAACATATCTTTTTTTTTTTTTTTAAAGGTATTCATTTATTAGCACTTTATTTCAACAGTTAAGGATCTCACAAGCAGAATATTTCATTTTAATACCACTTGTATAACATGCTCATAGAATATAAAACCATCGTTACCACAAAGAAAAGAAGGATGCGTTTTTTAGTACCCTTATTCTAACCTCTTTATTTGTGAGATCCTTTTGTATTTAGATGTTCTCATTATTTTGACCTTGTACTTTCATGAACTTTTGCCGTGTTACTGGAAGTGGAAAAGTGTACAGGCTTATTATGGTTTTCGGTAAATTTGCACTTCAGTTACATGTTCTCCGCCCCCCCCCCCTTCCGAGTTTATACATTATTAGAATAATGTAGGTATATGACTGATTTTGCATTTCCAGCACCCCCATAATAATGTATATGTAAAGTGTTTAATTTACTGTCACTAAGTCAGTTTTTTATATTGCATTCCTAACTCCTCGCGGTAAATGTGCAATCCCACGTAGGCGACCAAAGAACAACATTTTGGAAACTGTTTCACAATGTATTTGGCTTCTTTAAAGTAGCAATTTGTGTAACCCGGACGCAATTCATTTTTAATTTTTTTTTTTTTATTTCAACAATAGGGTCTATATAATCCAAAGCGGCTATCTTTGGCCGAAAACACTCCGACCACTTTGTCGGACTTTAAGAAATGACCTCCATAGTCTTTCTGTGCCAAACCAGACAAATTATTTGTTATTATGACGGCTGAAAAAAACCTGAAATGTTTTCCTATTCAATGTGTTTCTGCAACTTCAAACATTGACTTGTTTAACGGAGCTGTAGTACATTCTGGGAACTTGTCTAATATATATTTCCTTATATATTAAGGTCTTAATAAAGGATTAAGAGTGAGGGTGGGGAAGTGATTAGTAGGTTGTACCAGTTTTATTTGACTTTCTAAATACATTTAATACGCTCTTTTTTTTTTTTGAAGGTCTGAAGCCCTTTTGGACTGGTTCAGACTTGCGTTTAGCAATAACAATATGGAACATATCATTTATAGCCTTTTCTTTTATCCCCAATGTTGCTCACCCCTGCTGTCATGTGTTTGATAAAATGGAGGATTAAGGGGTAGTTTTGATGCAACGCAACCTGTTTTTTTTTTGCTTGCACTGGTGTGAGATGCAAGACATTTGCTTATCACATTTCTCACCTTTCCCACGGAGTGTTTGATAGTTTACCCCACATTGTATCTGGTGAAAGAAAAAGAAAATCTAAATCGCACACAGACCTGAAAACTTGCGGAAATATCCATTTGTAATATGTGCATCATGTACCTCCTTCCTACCCCCCTCCTTCTGGCACTGCCCAAATCACATCATTCAAGCACAGTACTGATATACATTGATGCTAGAAGATCAGGACATACATGGTAGAAATGCCTGTGTTTGCACCATTTTGCTTTGATAGACCACTCCCACTATGGCAGCCTAATGTTGGGTCAGGAAGCACAGAGATAGATAAAGGCCCATGTATCAGAGCTTCTATTCCACGAGCGGCGCTGGCACTTCAAGACACCTTATTGCCTTGTCAAGTAAATAGCCATTCACTTAGCGAAACGAGGACATGAACTAGGCTCACTCACCTGCTTATTCATCACTTGTGTTATCACCATGCCAGTGTTAAAATCAAAGGGCAGCTGCATGCCACGTGGCATATCTAATCCAGATCTCTGTTAAAAGAACCAAGGTGTAGTGAACGCAGTGGTGTTAATAATCGATATTAGAAGACAGCATTACAGGAGTTTAGTGAATATGGACCTTGGATAAAAGGTAAAATCAATAGCTGAAGACATGTAATGTAATCTTTCATGGAGTATCAAGCAAAGAATGGTGGGTAGCCTTCTTTATCCAGATATCCCTCTCATAAACACTGTATATAATAACTTTGTTTCTGTATTTCTGCCATACTGATGAAGGATCCGAGAGGTAGGAAAGCTTGTAACATATCAAGCACTTGTTGGTCCAATAAAGGGTATCATACCCCCTCCTCCCTCTCCCTCCTTTGTCACTACATAGACTAGTATCAAGGGTATTACTGATGCAGCGGCCGTTATTGGAACACTTCGCGCGTCATGTACATTGGGATCCCGATTTGAAACCGCGGGATGAATTCCAGCCTTCCCGCACTAAGATGCGAGCGCGGCGAGTGCAGAAAAATGAATTTTAGTGTTCTCGCTTTTAAAAACATGAAATTGACACTGCAGCAGAGTAGCACAGTGACACAGCAGCACAGTGACACAGCAGCACAGTGACACAGTAGCACAGTAGCAGAGTAGCACAGTGACACAGCACCACAGTGGCACAGCAGCAGAGTAGCACAGTGACACAGTAGCACAGTACTGTACACATTACAATTCATCCATTTTATTGCAAACGAAGAAACAGAATCCATGAAATTCAAACAAAACATCCGCGATAAGTGCGGGTGCCTGGGGCGATTAGCCGCGTTCATGCTGCGTGGGGAACAGCGCCGTGATGTGTTCGAATAACGGCCGCTGCATCAGTATGCTTCCGTTGTATTCTGCACACTGAAGATTATTTTTCATGTACAACATTATCAGATCTGCACATTGCATTAATACAATGGATCAGGTCCTTCCTGAAACAAATTATCTACTGATTCCATCCTAGCTTCAAATAGTGAACTTTACAAGAAATAAAATATTAGTACAGACACTGACTTTGTTTTTCCAAGCCTGGTGGAGAATCTCGCATGAGAAGTCTTCTGCTGTAACAACGTTAGTTGTTATGGTTGCACATATGATGTTCCTTATTTTTAATGATTATCTTATGCAGCTATAATCTTGTTCTTGAATCACGTTCTGGCACAAACGAGGTTTCCTTTTTCTTTTCTTACAGGAGAAGAACCTGGACTGGTTCCCTCGGATGCGGGCCATGTCTCTTGTCAGCAGCGAAGGCGAGAACGAGCAGAATGAAATCCGAAACCTGCAAGATAAGCTGGAGTCTGCGATGAGTCTTGTGAAACAGTTGTCTGGTCAGCTATCAGAACTTAAAGAGCAGGTAGGATATTATAAATGGCCTCAAATCTCTGCATATATGGGATTTGTATGCATGGCGACACCACTGCTAAACTAGCGTCTCCTAATTCCGATTTGGTAGCACCTTGTGAAGGTCCCTGAACACCCTTATTTCCAGATACAAGGCATTGCTTGGCATTCCATTCAATTGCTTGGTACAGTTTTTTCCCCTTTATTGCCTAGATGTGCGTACTATGCATTGCTTGCCCATCTGGCAGGGAAGAAGCTAAGCAGGCTAATGGACTTTACTTTCTCATACTGCACATTGCAATTACGTTTTATTTGGTTCTAGTACTTTGTACATACGAAAAAATAAAATGAAATGTGAAAGGTGAAAGCAGAATATGTTTACCCACACCAAAAATGATGAACCTACCGTCCTGTATAAGAACACTGAATGTATATATACACCTCCATCCTCCGAGATCCTTCTCCTTAGAAAAGTATATCACATACAGGTACAACAGCCAGATCTTGCTAGACATGGTCATTTTGAAAGGCCACGCCACCTTGTAGCCCACTAATAAACAAGAGTTTATGTACATGGTGGCACTTTGGAGAAAGTTAGAGGCTATTGGAGAAGGTCAACTCGTGTCATTTATATGCCATTCTCTAATGGAAATTGGGCTAGAAGTATGTAATTATAATTAAGTTGTCTACAGCATGTGCATTTAGGTGACATGCTGCTTTTATGTGGGGAAGGGGTCTAGAGATATAGCTTAAAATTAAAACAGATATTTAATATACTGCATCTAAAGACGTGCACATTATTTAGATTGGTGACTAACTACTTGTTGGTCCAATAAAAGGTATCATACCCCTCCTACCTCTCCCTCTTTTCTTATTTACTGTAATAACATCATGATTTTCTTTTCTTTCAATGACTTTACTTGTATATATTATATGTTTCAAAAAGTAGAACTGGGTCCCTCAATTTTCTTGATGGGCTTTCTCAATTTCTGCTTCTTCTCTCACTTCTACTCATACTTCCCTAGTAATTATCTCCCCCTTGTATGCAAGTATCTAGGCTTATGACACTATGATAGAAACAGCATTTTTGATGGCAGATAAGAACAAAGTGGCCCCCACCCTCCCCCAGTCCGCCCATTTTCCTATCTCTTGTAAAACCGCACCCCCTGTTTGAGCGCCACCTTTCTTTCATGTTTAGAATTGCTTTGTTTCTGTCTGAAGCATTTGATTAATTATATTACTGTATTAGCCTCTAATTTGGGGCTATTCCACAAACCACCACCCTTTCCATGGAGAAGTACTTGTCAGGCTGCGCTTACAGTGCCGGCGACAGCGATGCGATGTCGCGGCAAAACAAATGCATTGCCGCCATCACATGCGCTTATAGTAAGCGCAACGCGCCGAATTGGTCGCGATCGCTGGAAGTCATCTCTATTTGATTTTCCAGCGACCGTCGCGTCGTCGGCATTATAAGCGTAGCTTCAAGCTCCCGCGTCAGAGCAGGGTTTTGGGGTGTTTATGAAGTAGAGGAGGAAAACACGTGCAGCTTTCTTAAATGTGACCACAAATAAATCTTATACTATATTAGTGAAAGCACTGTATGTTTGCCTGCCTGCCTGGATGTCCGGTGTCCCTAGCGGCAATCTCATTGGTCGCTTGGGCCGCCCGCCCCCGCACACCTCTCATTGGCCTCACACACTCACACCACCCCCTTGGCCCGTCCCCCACACCTCTCATTGGCCTGAGGCGGAGTGACGGGCCAAAGGTCCTTCACCTTCTGCCTGTGTGTCCCTCAGTGTCACCCTGCTGCCTGTGTGTCACCCTGCTATCTGTGTCCCTCAGTGTCACCCTGCTGCACCTTCTGTCTGTCCTTCGGTGTCACCCTGCTGCCTGTGTGTCACTCAGTGTCACCCTGCTGCCTGTGTGTCTCTCAGTGTCACTCTGCTGCCTGTGTGTTCCTCAGTGTCACCTTCTGTCTGTCCTTCAGTGTCACCCTGCTGCACCTTCTGCCTGTGTCCCTCAGTGTCACCCAGCTGCCTGTGTGTCCCTCAGTGTCACCCTGCTGCACCTTCTGCTTGTGTGTGTCTCTGTGTCACCCTGCTGCCTGTGTGTCCCTCAGTGTCACCCTGCTGCACCTTCAGTCTGTGTCCCTCAGTGTCACCCTGCTGCACCTTCTGTCTGTGTCCCTCAGTGTCACCCTACTACACCTTCTGCCTGTGTTCCACAGTGACACCCTGCTGCACCTTCTGCCTGTGTGTCCTTAAGTTGTCACCCTGCACCTTACTATCTGTCCCTCAGCCTTACAGTCCTTCAAGCCTATACCATACTGTCGGTCCCTCAGCCTCTACCCCACAGTCTGTCCCCCAGCCTATACCATACTGCAGCAATAAGTTACCAACTCTTAACAAAAATACATCAGAAAGAAGCATCAATGCATAAAAAATAAAATAAGCTTTAACCACAAATGTGTCTGTAAGGTATAAAGATGAAAACCCTTACATGTCTGGTACGCTGTTTCAGACAGGCTCTGTCGTCATTAAAACTATGTCAAGTTTTTAGGTAGTCCTATTTAAATACAGTGAAATAAAACAGAAATTGGCATACAACTCATCTTTTGAAACTGAGTGTGTTAATAAAAAGGACAGATAAAAAGGTATTTCATCTTTACATCGCAGTGCATGGACTCTTGACCCATTGATAAAAGACACCTCTAGTCAGTACATATTGGGTATTATACCAACACATGTTACAAGAGTTTTCTAAAAAATAAAAATAAATTACCTTGAAAAGATCCTTTTGGAGACTGTCATGATAATATCATGAGATAAGTATATTAATCAATCTGGTGCTTCAGGGGTTAACGTGGTTACAGTTTATCTTAACAAAAATATAAGATACTGTGTTAATGAAGGGTCAAGACCCTTCCAGTGCCCGTGATGATCTACAAAGAGGGCTTAGTTGGGGGGAGGGGGGATGCGGCGGCTATCATTGATGGCTCACTAAATGGGAAATATATATATATATATGTGTGTGTGTATATATATACTAGCTGACTCTAGCTGAGAGACCCGGAGGCTGTCAGTCCAAAGGGAAACTAATATTCCAGAGATACCCCCTGTACATTCCAGAGAGAGGTAACAAGCAGGTCACCACTTAGTTTGAGGACTTTATTAAATATAAGAAATGATCGGCCGGCCTACTCATAAGAGTAACCAGTGAATATCTGTAACTGTTGCGATTAGACAAATCAAATCATACCACACCCTGCATGGGCAAGAGGTGCCCATGACAGACAACTGTTTCTCCTGCGACAATAGACGTTTTATACGCAGGCGTGTGTGAAGTACACAGATGCAACCGTGAAGATGGCGTATAAGTATTACAGAAATTAAGTAATTGGGTCTTATATATTGAGTCAAGACTTTTTAAACTTCAAAAGAGGTTTTTTTTTCTCTCTAAGTCATATAAATGTCAACCCTGTCGCTGATTTACGACAGGTGTGGGCTTATAGTGTTCTGAATGAAGGGATGTTAGAATAAAAATCCCTACTTTTTAATTATAAGTCAGAATTCAACAAGAGGTGTGTTTTGGGATCAGACACGTGAATTTTCATCTTCTACTCCGGTGACCTCTCTGGGAGAGGACCTAGGACATATGGTAACGTACTGTATAGGGATTTCTGTTTTATACTTTTATTTTAAGAAACTTGTACATTTATTGTAACAGTATGTTCTTGAAATATTTTTTTTCTGTAATCTGAAGCACTGTATTTTTATATGTATTAAAACAATCTTTAATAAGTAATGCTTTGGGCTATGAATGAGTATTTACATTTTCTGACACATTTTGCTACAACAGATTTTTGTGCATGTTTTTTTCTATAATAAACAGACCTTAGACTCTGAAAATTTATTTGATATGATTGCAATTGAGTAAGGGGTTAATAACGCATTGAAATTTCCTTGCAGAGGAGAAAGGTGAGTTGGCTAGAGTAGCCATGTGTATTAACCCTGGTTGCATAGCTAAGTCACGTGGCACAAGTCTGCTGGTCGTGACATATGGTATATTGGAACAGAGTGAGTGGAGATAGTGGTCATTTGAGGGCCTTTTGCGAAGGTGAAAAGTGGGTCAGCTAGAGATCTGGGTATTAACCCTTGTCGCGTATGCAGGTCACATGCTCACAGGTGTGCTGTACGTCACAGAGGGTATTGGACTTCCTGAAATCTCATATACTGCTTCTGATATTTAACAGCTTCAATAGTTATTACCCGGCGATATGCAGTACCTCTTAACCCTTTGAGTGCGAGAGGGGATAGCAATACATTGGTAACCCTTCTGGCACTTAAAGGGTTAACTTGCAATTTGACAAATCGATCTTTAATTCAGAACACAATTTAAAACCCACTCGGGATGAAGGGGCTCGGAAACGCAGACAGTCCGAAAAAGTTTTTTTTTTTTTTTTTTTAAACAACTTAAGTCTTTAACCTTGTGAGCGCCAGGGGGCCAGAGAACTCCTGATCACGTGACCGATCACGACCGCAGTGTCACTGACGTTTCTGCTCTGACCAGAGCGCATAAGGCGATCTCCCTTAGAAAAAACTAGCTGAAACCCCATGACGGGCTGCTTGAGTGCCAGAGGGGTGTCTACGTGGCACCCAGGTTAAGATTCAAATCACGTATGGAGTATTGCAGGAGCTCAAATGCTGTGTCCCTTCATATTATATATATATCTATATATATATATATATATATATATATATATATATATATATATATATTTAGATATATATATAGATATATAGAGGTAACCATGCAGGGGACAATATAATGATTGAGGATACAGTTCTTGGGTACAGTGTCACATGAATTGACAGATTAACCCCTACGGGTAAGAGTGAGGATTGCATCCATTCTCCTTGTCTTGGGGAATTATGAATCTGAGCGTACTCACTGTTGGTCCCCTGCAGGTTCTCAGGCGTGCAGCCACGTCCGAAGTCCAAGCATTTGAAAAAGTATTGTGTGTAGTGCACAGCTACAAGAACAGGTCGGACGGCAATAAAAATATTGTTTAATCAAGCTGCATTAAAAAACGGGGAGGAGTACAACCCTCCTACGCGTTTCGTGCTGTTCGCACTTTATCAAGAACTTGTGTTGAGGAATGTGTTGCAGGAACATTTGAACCCTTTGGGTGGTTATGAGGGCTGGCACGCCAGGGGTCCTCGTTTTCTACAGGGAGCCAGCAGCAACCACATGATTGTTACCCCCCATGCTATCACGTGGCTGCAATCCTGGGAGACTGCCAGAAGCTGCCAGTCAAAGGGTTTAACAAAGTGTCAATCAGCTACCTTCAACCTACTGAACACCTCGACATTAAGAAATATGTTTTATTCTAAAACTTAGCTGCCAAAGGGATTCTAAAACAACTACCTTAGTAATAACCAAGTTACAATATGTTTGTTAATTACAACAAAAACCTTTAAGCTTTTGTTGTCTAGACAAAAGGACAGTGAATGCACCACAAAACTCATATTGGGATTATAACCCATTATATATCAAATAAAATGTTGGTAAACAAGTTGTTCTTCAAATATGTAGGTACAGCTGATTGTGGATGTTTTAGAGAACGTTTCCTACATAAAGAAACGGGGGGGGGGGGAAATATTATATTCAAACATGATAATGAATGCACAGTAATATCTATCCATTCTCAGAAGTCTGAAACTGTCAAAATGTGTATTATAATTGCTTTATTAATTTGTAAGAATTGTTTAGACCACAAAATAATAAGAAAATAGTAAGTTAATCAAATGATGTTATAGAACAGGGGAGGCCAACTCCAGTCCTCAAGGGCCACCAACAGGTCGGGTTTTCAGGATATCCCTGCTTCAGCACAGGTGGCTCAAATCTGTGCTGGAGCAGGGATATCATAAAAACCTGACCTGTTGCTAGCCCTTGGGAACTGGATTTAGCCACGTCTCTTACAGGAGGGCCTAATATACGAGATATCAAACTGATTTGGAACAGCAGCTGGTTTCTTGCAGACAGCATTTATTTATTTTGTTTCCCAATAATTTAAGACAGCACAAGTTTTCTACCAAGCATAAGCATTGTGACAAAAGTGCAACTTTTGTTTCAGCAAATCCTTCCAAAAAGATATTTAAACATAAAATTACTATGACATATTTTCCCCTACAAAAATAGCTTGTCAGACATCATTCGGTGGATGTATTAACAACTATTTACAGACAGCCACAGCTTCGGCTGGTAAGATTTAGAACGTTGTTTAAACACAGCGTTTGAGGCAAACAGCAGCAGCAAAAGTACAAAAACTGAACAGACCTATGATATTTCTTCACTCTTAGTCATACTCTTGTATCTCACCTCTTACATAACATTCAAGTGCGATTTCTCACTGTGCTACCTTGGTAACAAACTCAAAATATCTAGACAAGGTCTTCTTTAAGTCTTTTTTTTAAAAAGCTTTCTCCATGACTGGTGTCTGGTAGTCTCCAGAATGGGGGATTCGCTATAACATATAATGTTCATGTTGGCTCCCCCTTGAAAATAAACATGCCGCAATATAAAATAAAAGAGTATGACCACACACACAGCAGGCTAAAGCTTCTGCTAGTCAGACCAAAAATTAAGAACAATCTTTTGAGGACCTGCCTACAGATCTATCGTCCCAGTTACTGCCTATTATATCATGTTACGTACTGTACATCCTCCAGAAACCAGTAGGAAAAACACTTTTGGTAGTATATTCTACTGTCCCTATTAGTGGCCAGTACAGTTGAGAACCACACAAACTCAATGTAGCAAGCATCATGTGTGTTGAAAATACACAATGATTATGTTGTATCTACAGAGGAAGAGCCAGGCAAGCTAAAAATCTATACAGATGCTTAGCATCACTGTAACATGCTACATGTTCATTTCAAGGTGGAAATTCCCTCTTTTTACTTGCAACATGAAACACCGTTCTAAGAAATGGCATTCCCCAGCTCATACTCTCTATTCATTCCTTTGCTGTCCAAGGGTCTTGCAATGCATTACACAGATATGCGTAGCAGTCACCTGATGGTGAAAGGGTTTAACAGACATGATGAGACATATGCAAATATATTAGTTTTTTTTTGTTTTCAGTGCACAAACATTGTTTTTTTTATAGCGAATACAAAACGGGGAATATGTTAATAACAATGGGCAAAATATGCACTTTTTTTTTTATACCAGTTAGTTTTAACATTGAAAGAGACAGCCACTATACACTACCCTAAATCATTCATTGTCAATCAATCCATAAAGTGCTACCATCGCAAAAACTTAGACATATTCTTTTTTTGATTGAATTCCTCTTTCTAGGGAATATCTCATCAAGACAAGTGCAAGTTTACAAAGTGGAACTTGGAGACATTAGAAACCAGTAAAATTAAGGTGCAACTAGAATTTACCGACAAGAATCTGAAGCCATACATTCTATATATATTATATATAATACTATATATATACTATATTAATATTAATATAATATAATATATATATATAAATACTATATATGTATATATCTTTGTGTGTGTGTGTGTGTGTGCATTTAAGCCCAACCTATAAAAATACTGAAGAATGTTTCTGAAAGATTTTTTTTTCCATCAGATTTTACTTATCCTGCAAAAGTTCAAAGTTTAAAAACTTTCCCATCATCTTTTTTTCTTGTAAATGGAGGGATTTTGATATTTGTAGACTTGTAACAAAATGTCAGGCTATTTTATACAGCAAAAAAACAAATAAGAACCTAAAATAAAATAAAAACAACAAGTGCCACCCTACTTCTGCGACTTTCTTCGTCAAATACCAATTAATAAAGGACCAACATTGACATTAAATAAAGATGGTATTGATGAGAATACGGGTAAGGTTATTTAGCAATACGTTTATAACTCATGGCACCGGTCACGCAAGAGTCCGTCACAGAGCCTGACTAGTCCAATAGTCTGAACTCCCTGGCATTACGAAACACTGATTACATTTTATACCTGCATGTCACATTTCACATCTACAGTAGGTGTGTTCTGTCCAATTAAGAGGCTGCGTGGGAGGAACTAATTACATAACATCGCTGCCTTGTGCTAGTTTGGGCGAGACGCGATTGGTGCGTTCAGGGAGGTTTTCTGCCAAACCAAGCGTCATTACAACTCTCTTATGTAACAGACTCTACCACAGTCATTTCTTTAAGAACACACTGATTTCCACGGTTTTAAAGTACGTGTTAAAAGGAAATTCCCACCTGCTGTTGCCCGGTGGAAAATTTGAGCTATGTGTCTAGAAGGGAGCCCAATTGGCAGAGAATAAGCTGTTAAGGGAGTGGATATTGATCTATTATTATCAAGTCATACAGTATACTTCAAGCGCTTTATAATAATCCATAATCAAAGGGGTACTCAAGAAGGCAACTCATTTGCCCTTTCCTCCTATGCACAGATAGGAGAGAGGTCTTACAAATCATGGTACTTTGGGGTTGGCTATCTCCTGTGGGGCCAATAAAAACGCTCTTAGTATTGTTGATGAAATTCTTTAAATGGAGAAAATAAATAATGGCGTACTGAGACGGAAGGGGGAACAGGGGCAGTACGAGATCTAAGCGTGAACACACTATGGGATTCTTTAAATCTTAATATTAACACACGGCCACAACACAGAGATACATTTTATTAACATAGTTTTTTTTTCTCTTCCAATTACTGGAGGGTTATGGGCAGCATTCTGCATCCCGTATATATATTCCATATTATGGCCCACTATCTAGCAACTACCATGATTAAGGAATCAATTTGCCAGAATCAAGTTACTGCCATTGTTGGGTATTTGGCTTGCTGCATTTTAATGTTGGCCTATATTTTCCAAATCTATCTTTAATGACGAAATTGTGCAATGCATTCACTGCTGTAGGGGCCCGGAGCACATTACAGCACCGTATGGATTAAATAAAATAGTGATATACAATACCATCTGTATATAATCCTAATGTTGATCCAATTACAGATATCATAAACTTGCTACAATAAGAGGCTTCCTTAATGATCTTATTTTTTTTGCTTCAGTGTTTGGGGTGTTTCCAGTCTTTCAGGGGCTGTTGACATTGGAAGGCTGCAAAAGGTCTTGCAAGGGCTCACAAAGTTCCTCAGCCAGCTCTCTGTCCACTGCAGCCAATGTGGCAGCCGCAACCTGGAAAGGAGAGGCGGTCAGCTCAGGGAGCAGGGTGGAGGAGAAGGCTGCCAGCTTCTCAGGGGACAGCACCGAGGACAGGCACGGGAATGTGGCCCCCACCTGGCCAGGGATCCCCGGGTAGATCAAAGGGATGGGGGTTGCAGCTGGGTATAGGTACTTCTCCAAACCACCCTTGTCTAAGAAGGGCATGTAGGCGGCAGCAGCTGCAGCTGCAGAGGGTGAGATGAAGTAAAAAGGCCAACAGAAGGGTGCTTGCTGTCCAAAAGGAGCACCCCCAAATCCCATAAGAGAGCTAAGCAGTGCAGCATCCGGTCTCACAACTGGCTCTGCGCTGCTGACTGTCACACCCCCAGCAGAACAGTCTGGTTTAAACCTTTTAGGTGATGGCTCATCCATTGGCTCTTGCTTGACGCTCACACCGCTGCCCCCTTGACCCTTGACGCCACTGCTGCTCTGTCGCTGGGCTTTCCCTTCCATCTTTTCTCCCTCGCCCCCGTAACCACTGTCTGTATCTGTGTCATTCTCGCTGAGCTCCACATTATGCGTCCGCTGGATGACGGGGACACAGTTCGTCTGGTTCTCCGCCTTCTGGGCTCCCCGATCTGGAGAAGGAGGGGCCCCTTTGCCCACAGGAATCTGCTGTAACAGGCGCTGGGGATTGGGCAGAAACTGGCTGGAAACAGTGTGCAAGTGGCTGAGGAGCTGGGTGCATCTCTGGTCTCTAGCTGTCCAGCTCTCAAACCGGGATAGGTACTGCAAGACTTCTTTGGCACAGGTCTGAAAACCAGAATGGAATGCATCCAAATCCGACTGAATAGGGGACTTCATGGAACATTCCCCTGTCACAGCAAACAGAAAATGGGAGAAGAGTCAACAGGGGACATCTGCTTATCTGGTGCTTGTGTATAATTAAAGTCTCTATGCCAGAATTAGTTTTTTAAAGATTAAATACAGAATCAGCTCCCACCCCCTTTATTCCCATTGAGGGTTTTTTTATGGGCTTTCTATCAAACAACACCTATTAAACAAATAGGGGAAAGGTGTGTGTGTGCCGTGACTCAGAATGTAGATAAGGTGGGTACGGGAGTGACACATGCCCTCGCCTGCACAGTATGTTAGGGAAATCAGTGGCATCGCGGCTGCCCATTTCGCTACTTGCTCTTGTAAGTTGGACCTCACTTGATCTAAGGACAGTATAGTGACACCAGAGCAAGAGTGGACAGCTCCAGTCCTCAAGGGCCACCAACAGCTCAGGTTTTCAGGATATCCCTGCTTCAGCACAGGTGGCTCAATCAGTGGCCCAGTCAAAGACTGAGCCACCTGTGCTGAAGCAGAGAATGATTGAGCCACCCGTGCTGAAGCAGGGATATCCTGAAAACCTGAGCTGTTGGTGGCCCTTGAGGACTGGAATTGGCCTTACCTGCCTTCACCTCAGACTGAAAGATGACAAGTGTAAGGATCTCTGGTGTAGTATCTGTATGTTACTGGCTAAATATAATGTTTTGTATGGCTAGAACAAAATAAACATTGATATATAACATATGTGCGCATGTTCACAACTGGTTAATCTCAACTGCAAAGTCAAATAATATCCAGTGAATGCTGGAATTAAAAAAACAAAATAAAAAACTAATAAACTTTTTTTTGGGGGTGTGAAAATCCTTTTTTCTATAAACACTGCAGTGCCGGCTCTCCACCCCGCTCACTCACCATTCTGCAAAGCAATGATTTTCTGGTGCTGCTGATCAGTCAGGGCCGTTAAACCTTTCAAGTGTTTCAAAGTTAACTCCAACACTACAGCCTTCTCCAAGTGCCCCAGTGTCTGTAACAGGGAACAAATCAATGGAATAACCAGTTATCCCAGGGCTGATTAAACAGGAGGGACTCAACCACTAGGGACAATGCAACAACACTCCACTACTGGGGGTTTCAACCAGTCCTCAAGACACCCCCCCTTAACAGGTCAGGTTTTAAGGATCCCCCAGCTTCAGCACAGCTCAATCAGTGGCTCAGTCTGTGCTGAAGCAGGGATATCCTGAAAACCTAACCTGTTGGGGAGGGGGGATCTTGTGGGCTGCAGCTGAGAAAACCCCCTGCTGTAATATATCTGTTGACTTTGATATTTCCTATTTAATTGTCTTTAGAGGCAGCTGGCAAACAAAATACAGATCAATTTGTATCCTTAAGTGACACCAAGATCAACGATCTTTGTCAAATATTAATGACAGCATTAATTATATATGGGAACAAGGCAGGCAGCACATATCTTACCGTCAGTTTGAGATGCTCGGGAAGGAGGTCTTTGAGCTGAGCGATACATTCATTAATTCTGTCTCTCCTCTTCTTTTCTATGAGTCGGTGAGGCAGTTTGTAGGTTTCCTAGAAATAAGGAGGAAACGCAACTTTGTGTCAGAGGCAAAAGCCCCATAATGTCCCGAGCAGAGAAGGAAATGTTATGTATAGTTGATACATTGGGCAAACGCTTAAAATGCAAAGGAACAAGTATAATGAAGTCACTTGGATAGGTAAAGTGCAGGCAGATTAGAGGGGGGGGGGGGAGGTGGAGGCAGATTAAAGGAGGGGTGCAGGTAGATTTAGGGGGGGAGTGCAGGCAGATTAGGGGGGTACAGACCCTGCTGTCTATCTAGTGCAGGGAGCCAACTCCAGTCCTCAAGAGCTACCAACAAGTCAGCTTTGCTGGATATCCCTGCTTCAGCACAGGTGGCTCAATCAGTGGCTTGATTGAGCCACCTGTGCTGAAGCAGGGGTATCGAGCAAACCTGTCCTGTTGGTAGCTCTTGAGCACTGGAGTTGCCCCCCTTTCCCCTTGTCTAGTGAGTGAAAGCATAGAGCAGCTTGAGAAACTTCTCCCTTTACCTTGCTGTCATCTCGTTTCATTCCTCTCTTGGGTTTGCACAGATACAAGGAGGGGTAATCCATTCTGCAAAGAAAGTCACAGGGACAGGTTACTGGGGTCCGCTCCTATCTCACCTCCCCAGCCAGCAGGGTGGGACAGAAAGTCCAGGGCACCTTACCCTAGAAAATCCCTGTGCTCCAATAACTGTCTCTCCTGCAAACTGTGGATCCCTTCATCCATGCTTGGCAGCGGCAGCAGCAGCTGTGTCTTGTACTCCGCAGGCTGAGAGTCAGGGGCGATCTGGGGAGCAGCCAGCACATCCAGACTTGTGCAGCTCCAAGTGAGAGAGGCAGCTCCAGTCTCCCTGCTGCTCCCTCTTGCACTGCTGCTCCTTCTTTGCAGAGGGGAAAAATGGCTGCAAAAAGTCACTCAGAAGAGCCACCTGCTGGACAGCCCGGGTAGCACAGACACCCAACACACATGTCAAACAGAGCCCATGTCCCCCCCCCCTGGGGCTGTTAATGTCCAAAGAGAACTCAAAATATATTCATCTCATGTCATACCTGCGATAAATTACCATGGTTATTATTAGACTGCATTTACAGCATATATGCCTGCAATGCCAAGGTGCTTGTTTGTTCTTTAAATAAATATATCACTTGTGAGCACATTCACATGTTTATTCTTTCACCAATATAGGATGAAATGTCACTTTGAGCATTTTAATTACCTGCTGCAATGTCACTGACTTGCAGTTACTTGAATGGGAAGGTGAAGTTTAACACCTGATGACCAGTGATGGTTTTTAAAGGTGTTTTTTTTTTGTTCAGCTAAGGGAATGGTGCACAAAGTCAGCAGCAGATTTATTAAATGGAAAAACAATTGATACCTGCAGCTTTTGTAGTTTGGATAGCAACGCGCAGTATGTCCCCAGGTTTGCAACCTGTAGATTTGGATATGAAACTACATTAGTGTTTTGTATTTCACAGCCCTTATTTATTTCAGATTCAAATGTTGCTTTGTTGTAGCATTATAATAAGCATAAAGCAGCGGTACTTTTTTTATGTACATGAGCTGGTGGATCACCCAGAACTGATCTTTTTTTTGTTAGTGTGGAACACAAAAAATGTATAAATATGGCCATGTTAACACTAATAAAAAGTCACATCTCCTGATGATGTGGCAGCGTTTTATTGGCTGCTGGTGCGAGACTGACCCTGCGGCCATATTATGTCCACCGGGCAAGTATCCTTATCTGATGACAAAAACTAGTTTGAGAACCAGGTTGGGGGACTAGGGATTAGCTCTCAGGGATTTCCCCGGCTCTCTCTCCCTCCCAGCAGCTTGGACTGCTTCTTTTATTTACCATATCCTCTATATACAGTAAAGTGATGTACAATACCTCTATATAAAGTGATGTACCATACCTCTATAACAGGGGCGGCCAACTCCAGTCCTCAAGAGACACCAACAGGTCAGGTTTTAAGGATATCTCTGCTTCAGCACAGGTGGCTCAATCAGTGGCTCCCCCCTGCTCTACATTAAGTGATGTAACAAATATATAGAATCATCTGTGTACCTTGAGGCAAAATAAAAGTTTGAACAGAAATGCTGCAAATTGAATTGTTTCTTTACATAATAAGACTTGAAATTAAAATGCCTACAGTTAATACAAAGAATAAGCAAAAATGCAGTCATGAGATTGGCCCGGACGGATCAGCGTGCTCACTCTCCAAGTCTTTTCTTTCTTTAACCATCCGATCCAGAACCACAAGTGCTGCAAATGTTCTGCCAATATTCACAAGCCAGGAGCCAACGCACAGCGTGCCGGCAAAGCGCTCGGCTTTCATTTGTCATTTGGGTTGGACACATTTTTTTTTTAAATGAAAGAGTTATGCAACCTCTGCTGGGCCACTCGTAAGTCACATGTGAAACATGTGGGGTTTCTGGCTAGACATTATCTCTCTCTGGATTTCAGACCTTATTACAGGCAAAATACAAGGCTCGGGTACACATCACAACAGTGGCGCTTCTGGCGCAACATGAACAGTGCAGGGAGAGAGAGAAACAACTGGTGCTTTGTGCTGTATCAAATGTACAAGCTTCTCCAAACAATCTTCTCATTGCTTGTATTATTCCTTGGTGACCTTTGCTATAGAGTGTATTGTTTTCACAGTCATGTGTATGAAATTTACCTAAACATTCGATTCTCCCTGAACCTGAAATGTGGGCTTTATATGAGAGCGAGAGAGCGATACCCCGGAGATACCTGGGAAAGCTGCTGATCGGATAGGCACATTACTTTTATTAGCCTATTTTCCGTGTATCTCAGGGGTGCCCACTTTTTGTGCCCAGGTGTCCGTCCGCGTGTTGTATCAGGGTGTGTTTGAGGGGATAGATATAGGATTTGGGACTAAGAGCAGTCACAAATGTGTGATAGTGGCCGCCGGGAGTCGCGTACACAAACGTCGCAGGCGAATATTCGTCAGTGAAGCGAATATTTTAAAGGAACCAGCAAGTAATTCACAGGCTGAATTCTGACAGCACATTTTGTTGTTGTCTTATGTTACAAGCCAGTTATAACACCCCAAACTATCATTGCTTCTTTAAAGGAGCATTTCCTACAACTCGTTTTCATTTTAGCCTCCATTGTGGGAACCAGGTGTCCCCCTGAACCCTATTTTCAGCTCCAGTGACCCCTCGGCTCCCGAGATACTTACCGGTGAAGATACCGGGTTTAAACCTGGAAGCCGGGGAAACAAAATGGATTCCAAATCTCATGCCAATAAGAAGCTGCAACATCATCGGTCGGTTGTGGCTTCCTATTGGATGGCCATTTAAATCCTCTTTAAAACCCCCAGGGAACATGGTGATTTCACCCGGGTGAAAATAGTGCGGTTTAGCTCTGGAAGAACCCAATTCCAATCCTGTACAAATAAAAATGGCGTTTAGTGAGGGCGTAATACTCCTTTAAGCAAATATTACATGAAGTCTGGATTACACTGGTCTTGTCCCCTTGCCCTGAAAATCCAGCAGCAGCAGACAAATAATATCCCCATTCGTAAGTAAATAGCATGAATAACCGACAGGAACCAAAGCTCATTTTACTGCTCAAAGCTATTAACCCATTGGCTTCCTAGGGGAGCTGGAAGTCCCTGCACTGCCTTGTTGGCAGCTTTGGCAGTGGCAGGGTTAAATCCGAGGGATGAAGGATTGGAACACACTGATCAGTGATGGCTAATTACCCTGGGATACACATTTGAACATGTCATTGTTGCTGCCTGAGTCAGTAGTGGATGATGCTAGTTACAAATGGAACTGTGCAGCCTACTTTGCCCTAATTGGCTGGGTTACCGCTGGGATCCCATTTAGAAAATCCGGTCACTGTAAACTGTCAAAGCAAGAATTGAGATGGGACCGCTTTATACCAGGGGTGGGCAACGCCAGTCCAGAAGGGCCACCCAACAGGTCAGGTTTTCAGGATATCCCTGCTTCAGCACAGGTGGCTCAATCAGTGGCTCAGTCTGCGACGGTGTCACTGATTGAGCCAACTATGCTGAAGCAGACTCTTTGACTGAGCCACTGATTGAGCCACCTGTGCTGAAGCAGGGATATCCTGAAAACCTGACCTGTTGGTGGCCCTTGAGGACTGGCGTTGCCCACCCCCTGCCCAATACTGGGTACTGCAGCGACATCCCGCACTAACTGCCATCGAATTAAATAGATGTTCACGGGTGTTAACCGGTACCGGCTGCTCGCAAATCCCCCCTATAGCGAAAATAAGCTTGATACATCAGTACATATGTCTCCTAACCGTGTCAGAAGGTGTTTGTAATATAAATACTTCATAGTATGTGTAAATATAACCGTGTACAAATATTTGGAACACATATTTGTATCTTTATTATGTGTATCATTGCTGTGTTTATTTTATCTGCTGTACTGCACACCTGATTTATGTTATTATAGCTTATTAATATTTCTATCATGTGCTACTGAGTGACAGAGTGTTCAGAATGCACAAGGCTGACGATAATAGGTCATTGTTACCTCTTATTAAATACATTTAATGCAACATTTCCCCAAGATATCCCGAACGTTGGCTTTTTCTCTGGACTTCTTGTGAAAGTTTCCAGGCTTGTTCCCTCCACCCAGTGTTTACACTGCAGACCTGGAAAAGAAGACAGGCTTGTGTTACTCCGGAAACACACACAAACCAGAGGGATAGGTGAGGAATCTCAATACACTGCAGCCCCATTGACGATTGTATCGTCTCCAATGAAATCTTAACTCCTGCGGGCACCTCTAACATTTCATTTTTACAGCTCTTTAAACCTGCAGTCCCCGGTAGTTTGAAAAAACACATTTTTATTTTGTGAGTGTCATCTTTTGGTAAAAGATTTTATAAGCTACGGAACAGGGAATGGTAACATTTTATATTTATTTTATTTATCAAATGTTTCACCAGGAAGTAATACATTGAGAGTTACCGCTCGTTTGTCTCACGTATGTCCTGGGCACAGAGTTAAGATGACAAATAATACATGGTTACAAAATACATAGTTACATAAGTGCTACGCAGCACGCCTGAGAATTATTTTTGGATTTGTAGGGATAAAACAAGATGGCTGCCTTTTTTCTGCCGTAGTTTGGTTTTCATAGGTGTCGAATGCATATCCCTCACTTCCCCGCTCACATGGATACTAAGGAGGTTTACCCATTGTGACTGCCCCCTCACCATTGCCAAAATCCTGCATGCACAAAAGCCAAACATAGCGTGTGACTATATCCCAATGTCCCTCTCATATTGTTACTATGTCAGCATACAGTGTGAACGAAACCCAAGGAATGGGAGACACCTGCAGTATAAGTCCCTTCTTATTTCTGTTCTGCCTCGGGGCTTTGTGTGCCTTGTGTTCTCGGCTCTCACATAGAAGCAAACTTACAATGGATCCAGAATTAGCACAACCCCACTGCACAGCACTACCAATATCTATGGCAGGGGTCTCAAACTCTGTCCTCAAGCGCCACCAACCGGCCAGATCTGATGGATATCCCTGCTTCAGCACAGCCGGTTCAATCAGTGGCTCAGTCAAAGACTGAGCCACTGATTGAGCCGTCTGTGCTGAAGCTGGGACTGATTGAGCCACATGTGCTGAAGTAGGGACTGATTGAGCCACCTGTGCTGAAGCAGGGCTCTCCTGAAAACCTGACCTGTTGTTGGCCCTTGAGGACTGAGTTTGAGACCCATGATCCGTGGTCTGAATGAGTATCTTAGTGGTAAGAATGCCGTATTTGACGTAGGTGAGCTCAGTTAAAACCTTAGTGTCAGCTTTCCTGGTGACGGGCAAGTCACTTCAAATTGTAAGCTATTCAAGGCGGAAACTTGTTGTGCTGGCGAATTCTAATGAAATGCTCTGTATACGCTGTCAGAACTACCGCGTATGAAAAAATATATATTATTTAAACACGGGTGAGCTGGTAAATAAGAATGAATAGCCATCCATTCCCACTTTCTTAATTAGGGAACTCACATCAGCAGTTGAATAATTGAAAGATTTTTCCATCGCTATTTATTTTCGTTGATGTTTTTTTCTGATTGATTATATGATTACCCCTTTCTCGTGAATATCATTGAGAGGTGCAATAAATAAGAAGAGAAGAGATCCGGGGACACTGGATCAAAACCTTCCATGTTACTGTAAGGATTTTCAGCGCACTGTGTATAGTGATACAAGTCAGACAGACTTTCTTTATGCCACGGAGACCACGGGGGACTTTCTTGGGTCTGGTTATTTTCGTTATTTCACTTCTATTCTGCTGTCCACTTGGAGCATATCATAAGACAGTATGGCCAACTCCAGTCCTCAGGGGCCACCAGCGGGTCAGGATATCCCTGCTTCAGCACAGGTGGCACAATAGTGGCTCAGCCAGAATAGCTCAGAATGACTGAGCCACTGATTGAGCCACCTGTGCAGAAGCAGGGATATCCTTAAAACCTGACCTGTTGGTGGCCCTTGAGGACTGGAGTTGGCCGCCCCTGTCATAAAGGTGACTGATAACACAGAATACACACCGTGTCTTTGCATGTCTCCCACGGATTCATTCCACCCATTGTCACAGGTCACACAACGCTGCAGGCAAGGTGTGTGGGTAGTGATGTAGTGGTTACAAACATGACACACAATTAGGTTATGGTGGGTAAAAAAGTTAGAAAAATAACAACACCGTTTCCTGCTGGCTCACTGATTGTGATGAAACCGATGACAGATATGACGTTGCTTGGTGCTTTGTAGGAACTTCCTCCTGTAAACGTACTTTTGAGCTTTGCAGAGGTAACAATCGCGCATGATATAGGGCCATGCACATACATTTTAGGGAGCTAGCAAACAAAGAAGGATTGGAAAGGTGTCGGATAGATAACTTTGCAGTACCTGTTATAGAGTCAAGTAAGGCAGGGGGGTCAACTCCAGTCCTCAACACCCCCCCCCCCCCCAACAGGTCAAGTTTTCAGCATATCCCAGCTTCAGCACAGGTGTCTCAATCAGAGGTTCAGTCAAAGACGTGTGCTGAAGCAGGGACTGATTGAGCCTCCTGTGCTGAAGCTGCGATATCCGGAAATCCTGACCTGTTGGGGAGAAGGGGAGAAGGGGGGAGGGGGGGGGGGGGGGGGGGGGGGGCGGGCTTGAGGACTGAAGTAAGGTAAAGTAATTAAATCATAGAACATGACATGAGAACCATCGCAATGCAATATGCTGCTGTCCCCTCCAGCACTGAGCACCTAGTGACTGGATAACCATGATGAAGTCGCGGTCACATTTCATATACTAAATCTGAAGATAAAAGGCAGATTATTGACAATGCTCCGAACCAATGTCGTGCGTAATAATGTAGTATTGTTATTTGGATGGAGTGATATTCTCCTGTATATTATTTTGCGCTCAATCAGCTTTCAGGATAGGTTCCTGAGTGCTCACTCAGTAATGTTTTTGACACATAATGACATTGTTTTAGGTTAGACTTTAATGTCTAATTCAGCAAAAGATTAGTAATTTGTAATGTTATTAATTGTCCTTTCCCCCCATACAACCCTTTAATTCCTGGACATTCAATTACTGGAATTAGCATGAAGGCACATTAGCGCACAATTAATCAGAAGGGTAATAGCCTGGGACCAATCCGCATAGCTTTTTGGTTTCACTTACATTTTATTCTAGTTCAAATGTAGGTGAGCCCCTATAAACCAGCCGCGTTCTGCATAATGATTGTAACCTGTAAGTGCCTTTCTTTAAATAAAGGAACAAAAGGCATGATCCCCGTGTCATATGCCTTCTGTCAGCTGCCAGATAGTAATCATTTTTGGTGTAATCTTCAGCAATGTCAAATGCAAGTTTTTAAACATACAGTTTCCCACTGAAGTCAGCCTTAATATCTCTTACTTCAGTTGGAATTGTTGACATTCGATCAGATTTTTAGACAGTTAAGCTGCATATAAACTTCTATAAAAAAAAGTTTTGCAAAGAGTTGTTTGTAACATTCATCTCTTTGGATCAGGATATCAGAGTATTGTCCATGTATTCAGCTTTACTTGCGTCAATGAGTGGTTTGAGGATTAGTTACATGAGGATATATACTGTATATCATCATCATCATCATCATCATCATCATCATCATCATCATCATCATCATCATCATCATCATCATCACCCCACTGCTGGTTGAAGCCTCCCCAGTGATCTTCCAGGTACTGCGGTTACAAGCCTCTCTTCTCCATGTCGCTCCAATAAGTTTTCTGATTTCATCTTCCCATCTTACTTTTGGTCGTTGTCTTGGTCTGTTGGTATACCTTGGAACCCAGTTGAGTACCATCCCTGTCCAACAATGCTACTTGCTTCTTGTTATATAGCCAGCCCGTCGCCATTTTATTTTCTTCACCCTTGTGATGATGTCACAGACTTTTGTTTCGTTTCAAACCCATTCATTGTTTTCCTGTCTTTTCGGGTAATACCCAGCACGCATCTCTCCATACTTGTTTGAGTTGTCTGAAGCCTCTGAATTGTCTTTGCAATTTAGGGTCCAAATTTCACATCCATACTGGGGCACGGGCAGGATACACGGGTCAAACACTTTCCGTTTGAAGCACCGTGCAAGGTTCCCTTGTAAGATTGTCTTGTTTCTACCAAATGCACTCCATCCCATCTTCATTTTGCTATTGATTTCAATCAAAGGGTTCCCATCTGTTGATACTTGCTGGCCAAGTTTGACATAGTTTTCGACTTCTTCTAGGTCTATTCCATTTATTTCGGTCTTTGGTCTGGTTGACATTCATATGGAGGCCACTTTCTTCCTTGCTTCAGTAGTTTTCCGATTTGTTACTGGGCGTCTTCTGGACTGTGGAAATAATAACAATGTGATCAGAAAATCGTAGGCGACTCAAGTATTCACCATTGCTTTTGATTCCCTTTTCTTCCAAATGTAGTGTTAACATTTCTTCAAGTGTTACTTTGAAAAGCTTTGGTGACACGGTGTCTCCCTTGCTGATCCTTATCTTGCGTGTAACTTCATGTAATCTAATGGTTAATGTGGCATTCTAGGAAATGTTCCTTATAATATCAATGTATGCTTCTTCAACTCTTTGTCTTCTTAATGCCTTTAAAACCACTAAAGGTGTAGACAGAATCAAATGCTTTTTAGTAATCTACAGTATGAATCCTAAACTGAGTGGTAGATCATATATATATATGTAATAAATCACTTCTTGTACAACTTGGATGTGGTCCATTGTGTTGTATCCACTGTGAAATGTTGCTTGTTTTCTAGGCGGGCGAAGTCCAGGGTCTGTTGCATTTAGTGAGTATCTTCCTAAAAATCTTGTTAGTAATTGAAAGTCTACTTCATATATATACAGCGTGCAATAATATTAATAATAAAAAATAAATATATATATATATATATATAGAGAGAGAAAAAAGAGAGAGAGAGAGAGAGAGAGAGAGAGAGAGAGAGAGAGAAAGAAGCGCAGGCTCCATAGCACAGATCAATTTAATTTTTAAACGTGATATATTCGGAGTCAAAATTAAAAACACTCTCAAACTGTACACACTTTTAAGCATTTGGTAGTAACGTTACCACTTGGGGTCCTGCTAGAACAGGTGACGATAGGCTGTGGTTGGTAAACTCTCAATAGAGATTTAAATGTCTGCTTCTTAAGGGGAGATGCTGAAGATCTAGTTGAAACCCTCCACAGTGACGTCACAAAAGGGGGAGGTGTCCCAAAAATAAATGCAGGATGCAATCCCAAAGTTCAGCAAAAGCACATATCCAATGCTCCACAGTCTCTCCTCTCACCCACGCTGATTAGCTGCTCAAATCTCCGGCAGCCAAAATTCCAACATCATGGCGCCAGCTGACCTCTGCAGGGGAAATGACCATTACACCGGACAAACCGGGGGGATTCCAAAGTAGCAGATATACAGCAAATGTCCCCGAAATCTACTTCATATATTATTCACAAAAATCACCTTTGTTAAATCTGTTTTATGTTTTATTTAAAGACCATTAATTTATTTCACACTGTTTTATGAACTTTCCATTTTTTGTACAATTAGTTCTATATTGTACAGACAGTAGATTTGATGCACAGTTTGTAATAGAAGTCATTTTGCACCAACTTCTGTTTCATGCTTCAATCTGCTAATCTGCGCATTGTCAGTCCACAGTCTCACAAATTCAGAGATAAACATAGAATTCCAAATACATCATTAAACAATGAACAGACTTGGCAAAAATACCCACACCCATAGTACAAGAACAGAAGGTTTCATGGTTACATAACAGACCGAATGGCTTGATAATTAACATGCTTTGCCTCGATAAAGGTTTCATTGAAAACATTCTGGCTCAACTCCTCCCTGCTACTTTTGCCCAACGGAATATATAAATATTGATGTACACCTCTCGTGTATCAATGTGTTTATGGTTCTCTTTATGCTCATGGATCAAAACACACAGGGTATTAAAAAAAAAAATCGATGTTGTACAATCCCAGTTCCCAGTTATGCATGCAGATCTCTTCTCTGGGAACAAAGAGCTATGATGGGGTCTACTTCTTAAAATGCTATTTATTAATGAAAATGAAATGACAATGTTGATCCACCTGGAGCAATTCTGAAGCCCTCGTTTACTCCAGTAATATAGACCCCTGTGTCTTTCCTTTAACTCCCTGTCCAAAAATGTGTCCCGTAGGGAGATATGTATCAAATGGGGAGATTCATAGTGTCCTGAGGAAGGGTTCTGTAGCTCGATCCCACTCTACCCACCATTCAAGTCAATGGCAGACTGCCACACATATATCCTCGTGGTCTTGTATATCAGCTTAGAGTAGCTTTTTACTTTCACTTACATTTTATTCCAGTTCAAATGTAGGTGAGCGCCTATAGCCACATTGTACACAATGATCCTTACCTAAAAGTATTCTTCTTTAAATCATGTAATACCTTTAGATAATTTACGGTAGACAATGTGGGGAAAGGTTTGGCTTAACTGGTTTATTGGGGATCCTTGTGATTCTATTACACCTTTCATTTCCCGTCTCTGTGATTTAGGAGCGGCCTTTTTATTTTACCCTAATTCAATTAGTTTGATCTATTTCAGTTTATCTTCTTGGTTTAATTGGAGTTTTACACTTGTAGTAGTTTTTCTCAAGATGAGCGGGGCACAGCAATTGGAAAAAATGTTGGAGCTCAGCACATCAAAATATTTTTAAAACAAATTTAATAGAAAGGTGACATTGGATATGGTAGGCAGCAGTAACTCTGACGCGTTTCACACGTGTTGGGCACTTTGTCAGAGTTTTATACTTGAATCGCACCTCTCTTGGGTTTATATTGTTTTACTTGGTTTCCTCCTTTTCCTATTCTTTAATAACTCCAGCACTGCCTCACCCAGGGGGGTGGCCAACTCCCGTCCTCAAGGGCCATCAACAGGTCAGATTTTCAGGATATCCCTGCTTCAGCACAGGTAACTTAATCAGTGACTCAGTCTTAATGACTGCACCACCTGTGCTGAAGCAGGGATATTCTTAAAACCTGACCTGTTTGTGGCCCTTGAAGACTGGAGTTGGACAGCCTTGGCCTAACCCCTCGAGTGCCGGGGAATGCGTTGCAGGCCTCACTGGCCCGCGAGGGGTACATTAACACATTGGCTGCGGGAAGGCCCGTTCGCCACTAAGGTCAAATCGCCATACATTTTCCTCCCTGATCTTTATACCAGGGGTATTTTGCAGCTGTTATTTTGTAACTAACTTTCCCGCCTGAAGCGTCTCCACGTTGAGAAATTTATTACAACCTTTCCCGTAAAAGAAGCATACCTCTGGCTTTAATGCATAATCTATTTACCTCTAAATACACATCACTGTCCTTCATACACTGATCAGAAGTGATCAGTTGGGTAAGACTTCCACTTGCTCTCCTAAGCCTCATTATATACAGTATGTCTGGAGAAGTCTGGACCAAACAATGCCACGGAGACTCTGCGAGTTGCACTAAATGCGGGGAATAACCGATGCTTTGAAGACATCTCCTTCTTGCTCAGGATGACTCAGTTGAATAGAGCAGAACTTTTCCTGAGCAAGGTGAAGACGGCTTCACAGCACATTAAATAGGGGTACTTAACTCCTAATGCTCGTGACTCACTTAAGTTGAGTGAGACTTGAAAGCATAATTGTATAATACAGTAATTTGAATTTAGGTTGATCTATCACAGTGGGCAAAGCAGCAATTTCATGCATACGACCAGACTTTAAAAAATAAAAAAATAAAAAATAATAGAAAAATAAATTAACATTCTAATTGGTTTCCTTAAACAAATCGAAGTGTGCTAACAGCAAAGATTTGGGTGCTTTCATTGTTTTGGAAATGAATTAGTAGCCGAATTTCTTGGGGGCCCCTAAGAGGAAGTGTTTGTCAAGTATTCTCCTTAAATCACAAAAGTGTAGGCACTCAAGGGGTCTTGTATTGTATTAAAATATCAATGTATTACAAAAAAGGATTTTATCCTACACTTTTGTGATTTATGCTAGGTACTGATCCCCCCTCCCCCCCCTGGATTTCGTTGGTTGTCCTCCCGTGGACACGTATACGCGCGCTCCCACCAAAGGACACAATCGGTTTTCCCCTTAGCCGTATTCCACCGTGAGTCAGTGAGTACTGTATACCGGGAGGGGAGCGGCGGTGCGCTTCCCGGACACGCAGTGACAGCAGATAAAAAGAAGTAACCCGATTTAATGAAACCCCTCCCGCGTCTCCGCTCACCATGATTGTAAATTACCTTTAGAAATTATTTTAAAATACTTATACTGTAGGTGTCAGATGTAACCAGACGTATGACTTGCGTGACTTAATAAGGTTTATTGTTTTATATATCTATTTGCTTTGCAATATTCAAGACGAATGGCCTCAGAAGGGACATTCAGACCCTGGGATTTAAATTCTCCCACCTCATTGCTGTGTTCTCTGAGTGTAAAGTATAAAGCGATTCTTTGTGGTTGACCCCTCTCAATTAACCATTTTTGTATATAGGTGTCAGATTTAACCAGGGGTAACCCCTTAAAGCGGCAACAGCAACACAAGCGTTTTTTCTTCATTTGTTTTCATTTTATCTACATTGGTTTGAAGCAGGGGGTCTCTGAATTTGAAAGCCATTCATTTCAGCTCCCGGGATCCCCTGATTCCAGAGATACATAGCAGCAGAGTAATGCATTGCAGATTTGGGGTAATGCATTGCAGATTTGGGGTAATGCATTGCAGATTTGGGGTAATGCATTGCAGATTTGGGGTAATGCATTGCAGAGGGGTAATGCATTGCAGATTTGCGGTAATGCATTGCAGATGATGGGTAATACATTGCAGATTTGGGGTAATGTTTGCAGATTTGGGGTAATGCCTTGCAGATTTGGGGTAATGTATTGCAGATTTGGGGTAATGCCTTGCAGATTTGGGGTAATGCATTGCAGATTTGGGGCAATGCATTGCAGATTTGGGGTAATGCATTGCAGATTTGGGGTAATGCCTTGCAGATTTGGGGTAATGTATTGCAGATTTGGGGTAATGCCTTGCAGATGAGGGGTAATGTATTGCAGATTTGGGGTAATGTATTGTAGATTTGGGGGAATGCATTGCAGAGGATATTGTATTGCAGATTTGGGGTAATGTATTGCAGATTTGGGGTAATGTATTGTAGATTTGGGGGAATGTATTGCAGAGGATATTGTATTGCAGATTTGGGGTAATGTATTGTAGATTTTTGGGAATGCATTGCAGATTTGGGGAATGCATTGCAGATTAGGTAATACATTGTCCTTTCCCCCCATACAACCCTTTAATTCCTGGACATTCAATTACTGGAATTAGCATGAGGCACATTAGCGCACAATTAATCAGAAGGGTTATAGCCTGGGACCAATCCGCATAGCTTTTTGGTTCACTTACATTTTATTCTAGTTCAAATGTAGGTGAGCCCTATAAACCAGCCGCGTTCTGCAATGATTGTAACCTAAGTGCCTTCTTTAAATAAAGGAACAAAAGGCATGATCCCCGTGTCATATGCCTTCTGTCAGCTGCCAGATAGTAATCATTTTTGGTGTAATCTTCAGCAATGTCAAATGCAAGTTTTTAAACATACAGTTTCCCACTGAAGTCAGCCTTATATCTCTTACTTCATTGTGATTGTTGACATTCGATCAGATTTTTAGACAGTTAAGCTGCATATAAACTTCTATAAAAAAAAGTTTTGCAAAGAGTGTTTGTAACATTCATCTCTTTGGATCAGGATTCATAGTATTGTCCATGTATTCAGCTTACCTTGCGTCAATGAGTGGTTTGAGGATTAGTTACATGAGGTATATACTGTATATCATCTCATCCTCATCATCATCAATCATCATCATCATCATCATCATCACATCATCTCATCATCATCAACCCCACTGCTGGTTGAAGCCCCCCAGTGATCTTCCAGGTACTGCGGTTACAAGCCTCTCTTCTCCATGTCGCTCACAAGTTTTCTATTTCTATTCCCATCTTACTTTTGGTCGTTGTCTTGGTCTGTTGGTATACACTTGGAACCCAGTTGAGTACCATCCCTGTCCAACAATTGACTTGCTCTTGTTTATAGCCAGCCCTTCGCCATTTATTTTCTTCACCTTGTGATGTCACAGACTTTTGTTTCGTTCAAACCCATTCATTGTTTTCCTGTCTTTTCGGGTAATACCAGCACACCATCTCTCATACTTGTTTGAGTTGTCTGAAGCCTCTGAATTGTCTTTGCAATTTAGGGTCCAAATTTCACATCCATACTGGGGCACGGGCAGTGATACACTGCAACACTTTCCGTTTGAAGCACCGTGCAAGGTTCCCTTGTAAGATTTTCTTGTTTCTCACCAATGCACTCCATCCCACTTCATTTTGCTATTGATTTCAATCAAAGGGTTCCCATCTGTTGATACTTGCTGGCCAAGTTTGACATAGTTTTCGACTTCTTCTAGGTCTATTCCATTTATTTCGGTCTTTGGTCTGGTGACATTCAATGGAGGCCACTTTCGTCCTTGCTTCAGTAGTTTTCCGATTTGTTACTGGGCTTCTTCGGACTGTGGAAAATAATACAATGTGATCAGAAATCGTAGGCGACCTAAGTATCACCCATTGCTTTTGATTCCCTTTTCTCTCCAAATGTAGTGTTTAACATTTCTTCAAGTGTTACTTTGAAAAGCTTTGGTGACACGGTGTCTCCCTTGCTGATCCTTATCTTGCTGTGTAACTTCATGTAATCTAATGGTTAATGTGGCATTCTAGGAAATGTCCTTATAATACAATGTAGCTTCTTCAACTCTTTGTCTTCTTAATGCCTTTAAAACCCACTAAAGGTTGTGACAGAATCAATGCTGTTTTAGTAATCTACAGTATGTCCTAAACTGAGTGGTAGATCAATATATATATGTAATAAATCACTTCTTGTACAACTTGGATTGGTCCTGTGGTTGTATCCACTGTGAAATGTTGCTTGTTTTCTAGGCGGGGCGAAGTCCAGGGTCTGTTGCATTTAGTGAGTATCTTCCTAAAAATCTGTTAGTAATTGAAGTCTACTTATCATATATATACACGTGCATAATATTAATAATAAAAAAATAATATATATATATATATATATAAGAGAGATGAGAAGAGAGAGAGAGAGAGGAGAGAGAGTAGATAGAAGAAAGAGCGCAGGCTCCATAGCACAGATCAATTAATTTTTAAAAAACTTGATATTTCGGATTCAAAATTAAAAACACTCTCAACTGTACACAACTTATTATCATTTGTATAACGTTACCATGCTTGGGTCCTGCTAGAACATGTACGATAGGCTGTGGTTGGTAAACTCTCAATAGAGATTATAAATTTCTGCTTCTTAAGGAGATGCTGAAGATCTAGTTGAAACCCTCCACAGTGACGTCACAAAAGGGGAGGTGTCCCAAAAAAATGACAGGATGCAATCCCAAAGTTCAGCAAGCACATATCCAATGCTCCACAGTCTCTCTCTCTCACCCACGCTGATTAGCTGCTCAAATCTCCGGCAGCCAAAATTCCAACATCATGGCGCCAGCTGACCTCTGCAGGGGAAATTGACCATTACACACCGGACAAACGGGGGGATTCCAAAGTAGCAGATATACACAAATGTCCCCGAAATCTACTTCTATTTATTCCACAAAATCACCTTTGTTAAATCTGTTTTATGTTTTTATTAAAGACCCATTAATTTATTTCACACTGTGTTATTACCTTTCCATTTTTTTGTACAATTAGTTCTATATTGTACAGACAGTAGATTTTGATGCACAGTTTGTAATAGAAGTCATTTTGCACCAACTTCTGTTTCATTGCTCAATCTGCTAATCTGCGCATTGTCAGTTCCACAGTCTCACAAATTCAGAGATAAACATAGAATTCCAATAACATCATTAAACAATGAACAGCTTGGCAAAAATACCCACACCCATAGTACAAGAACAGAAGGTTTCAATGGTTACATAACAGACCGATGCTTGATAATTAACATGCTTTGCCTCGATAAAGTTTCATTGAAAACATTCTGGCTCAACTCTCTCCTGCTACTTTGCCCAACGGAATATATAAATATTTGATGTACACCTCTCGTGTATCAATGTGTTTATGGTTCTCTTTATGCTCATGGATCAAAACACACAGGGTATTAAAAAAAAAAATCGATGTTTTACAATCCCAGTTTCCCCGTTATGGCATGCAGATCTCTTCTCTGGGAACAAAGAGCTATGATGGGTTCTACTTCTTAAAATGCTATTTATATGAAAATGAATGACAATGTTGATCCCCTGGAGCAATTCTGAAGCCCTCGTTTACTCCTAATATAGACCCCTGTCTTTTCCTTTAACTCCCTGTCCAAAAATGTGTCCCGTGGGAGATATGTATCAAATGGGGAGATTCATAGTGTCCTGAGGAAGGGTTTCTGTAGCTCGATCCCACTCTACCCACCATTCAAGTCATGGCAGACTGCCACACATATATCCTCGTGGTCTTGTATATCAGCTTAGAGTAGCTTTTTACTTTCACTTACATTTTATTACCGTTCAAATGTAGGTGACAGCGCCTTAGCCACATTGTACACAATGATCCTTACCTAACATTATTCTTCTTTAAATCATGTAATACCTTTAGATAATTTACGGTAGACAATGTAAAGGTTTGGCTTAACTGGTTTTTGGGGATCCTTGTGATTCTATTACACCTTTCATTTCCCGTCTCTGTGATTTAGGAGCGCCTTTTTTTATTTTTACCCTAATTCAATTAGTTTGATCTATTTCAGTTTATCTTCTTGGTTTAATTGGAGTTTTACACTGTAGTAGTTTTCTCTCAAGATGAGCGGGACAGCATTTGGAAAATGTTGGAGCTCAGCACATCAAAATATTTTTTAAAACATTTAATAGAAAGGTGACATTGGATATGTAGGCAGCTCAGTAACTCTGACGCGTTTCAACACGTGTTGGCACTTTGTCAGAGTTTTTATACTTGAATCGCACTCTCTTGGGTTTATATTGTTTTCTTGGTTCTCCTTTTCCTATTCTTTAATAACTCCAGCACTGCCTCACCCAGGGGGGTGGCCAACTCCCGTCCTCAAGGGCCATCAACAGGTCAGATTTTCAGATATCCCTGCTTCAGCACAGGTAACTTAATCAGTGACTCGTCTTAATGACTGACCCACCTGTGCTACTAGCAGGGATTTCTTAAAGACCTGACCTGTTTGTGGCCCTTGAAGACTGGAGTTGGCAGCCTTGGCCTAACCCCTCGGTGCCGGGGAATGCGTTGCAAGGCCTCACTGGCCCGCGAGGGGTACATTAACACATGGCTGCGGAAGGCCCTTCGCCACTAAGGTCAAATCGCCATACATTTTCCTCCCTGATCTTATACCAGGGTGGTATTTGCAGCTGTTATTTTGTAACTCTTTTCCCCTCCGCCTGAAGCGTCTCCACGTTGAGAATTATTACAACCTTTCCCGTAAAAGAAGCATACCTCTTGCTTTAATGCATAATCTATTTACCTCTAAATACACATCACTGTCCGTCATACACACCCCCCCCCCCACCCCCCCATCCCCAACCCCCCCAACCCCCCCACCCCCCCCTTTTTCCCCCCCCACCCCCCCCACCCCCCCCCCCCCCCCCCCCCCCCCCCCCCCCCCCCCCCCCCCCCCCACCCCACAAACCCCCCCCCCCCACCCCCCCCACACCACCCCCCCCCCCCCCCCCACCCCCCCCCCCCCCACACCCCCCCCCCCCCCCTCCCCCCCCCCCCCCCCCCCCCACCCCCCCACCCCCTCCCCCCACCACCCCGCCTCCCCCCCCCCCCCCCCCCCCCCACCCCACCCCCCCCACCCCCCCCCCCACGCCTCCCCCCCCCCCCCCCCCACCCACACACCCACCCCCCCCCGCCCCCCCCCCCACCCCCACCCCCCCCCCACCCCCACAACCCCCCCTCCACCCCCCCCCCCCCCCCCCCCCTCCACCCCACATCCTCCCACACCCCCACCACCTCCGACCCTCCCCCCCCCCCCCAGCCACCTCCCCCCCCCCATCCGCCCCCCCCCCCCCCACGCCCCCCCCCCCCCCACCCCCCCCCCCCCCCCGCCACCCCCCCCCTCCACCCCCCCCCCCCTCCCCCCCCCCCCCCGCGCCCCCCCCACGCCCCCCCCCCACCCACCACCGCCACCGCCCAACCCACCAACGCACCATCCCCACCCCCCCCGCCCCCCCCCCCCCCCCACCCCCCCCGACCCCACCTACTCCCCACACCCCCCACCCACAACCCCCCCCACCTCCCGCACCCCGCCCCCCACCCCCCAGCCCCCACCCCACACCCCCCCCCCCGCCGCACACCGACCCCCTCCCCCCCCCCCCCCCCCCCCCCCCCCCCCACCCCCCAACCTCCCCCCCCCCCCGCCCCACACCCCCCCCCCCCCTAGACCCCCCCCCGCCCCCCCACCCCGCCCAACCCCACCCCCCTCCCCACCCACCCCCAACCCCCACCCCCCCCCATCACAACACCCACCCCCCCCCACCCCCCCCCCCCCACCCCGACAACAACCACCCCACCCCCCCACCCACCCCCCCCCGCCCCACCCCCCCCCCCCACCCCCACCACTCCTCGCCCCGCCTCCCCCCCCCCCCCCTCCCCCCCCCCCCCCCCCCCACCCTACGACGCCTTCCCCCCCCCCCACCCCCCAACCACCCCCCCCTGATCATAAGTGATCAGTTGGGTAGAGACTTCCACTGCTCTCCCTAAGCCTCATTATCTACTTATGTCTGGAGAAGTCTGGACCAACAATGTGCACTGAGGACTCCTTCGAGTTGCAAATGCTAACTGCGGGACTAACCGCTGCTTTGAAGACATCTCCTTCTTTGCTCAGGATGACTCAGTTGAATAGAGCAGAAACTTTTCCTGAGCAGGTGAAGACGGCTTCACAGCCCATTAAATAGGGTAACCTTAACTCCTCATGCCTCGTGACTCACCTTAAGTGTTGAGGACCTTGAAAGACGCTATCATGTATTAATAATGGACTAGCTAATTATTAATTAGGTTGATCTATCACAGTGGGCAAAAGCAGCAAGTTCATGCATACGACCAGACTTTAAAAAATCAAAATAAAAAATATAGAAAAATAAATTACATTCTAATGGTTTTCCTTAAACAAATCGAAGTGTCGAACGCAAAGTTTGGAGTGCTTTCATTCATTTGTTGGAAATGATTAGTAGCCGAATTTCTTGGGGGGCCCCTAAGATGAGAGTGTTTGTCAGTATTCTCCTTAAAATCACAAAATGTGTAGGCACTCAATGGGTCCTTGTATTGTAACTTAAAAATAGTCAATGGATTACAAAAAAGGATTTTATCCTACACTTTTGTGATTTAGCTAGGTACGGATCCCCCCTCCCCCCCCTGGGATTTTCGTTGGTTGTCCTCCCACGTGACACGTATACTCGCGCTCCCACCAAAGGACACAATCGGTTTTTTCCCTTAGCCGTTTCCATCCAGTGAGTCAAGTTGAGTACTGGTATAAACCGGGAGGGGATCGCGGTCGCTTCCCGGACACCGCAGTGACAGCAGATCAAAAGAATTACCGATTTAATGAAAACCCCTCCCGCGTCCCGCTCAACCAGGATTGTAATTAACCTTTAGAATTATTTTAAAAATACTATACTGTAGGTGTCCAATGTACCAATGTAGTTCAGTGACGTTGACTTTCGTGACTTAATAGGTTTATGTTTTTATATACTGATTGCTTTGCGCATATCAGACTAATGGCCCTCCAAGGGACATTCAGACCTGGGATTTAAATTCTCGCCACCTCATCTGCTGTGTCTCTGACGTGTAAAGTATAAAGCATTCTTGGTGTTGACGCCCCTCAATTAACTCAGTTTTTGTAATATAGTGTCATGATTTAACCGGGGTCCCCCTTAAACGCGGCAACACAACACCATAGCAGTTTTTCTCTTCCTTATTTGGTTTTCAATTTTATCTACATTGGTTTGAAGCGGGGTCTTCTGAATTGAAAGCCCATTCATTTTCAGCTCCCGCCGGATTCCCCTGGATTCCAGAGATACATAGCATCAGAGTAATGCATTAGCAGATTTGGGTTAAATGCATTGCGATGGGTATCTGCTTGGGTAATGCATTGCAGATTTAGGGTAATGGAACGAGCAAACAAGGAGGGGCGTGTATGTATTTGCAGATTTGGGTATGCCGATTGCAGATAGGGGTAATGTAATTGTCAATTTGGGGTAATGCATTGCATATGGGTAATGCATGCATTTGGCAATTTGCGGGGTAATTGCGATTGCGGATGATTGCAGGTGGTATACATTGCAAGATTTGGGGTAATGTTTGCAGATTTGGGGTATGCCTTGCAGATTTGGGGTAACTGTATTGCAGATTTGGGGTAATGCCTTGCGATTTGGGGGTAATGCATTGCAGATTTGGTGGCAATGCATTGCGATTGCGAGATCTTGGAGGGTAATGGCTCAATTGCGAATATTCGTTGGGGTAATGCCTTGCAGATTGGGGTAATGTATTGCAAGAATGTATGAATAATTGGAATTTTGCGGGATATTGTATTGCGATGGGGTAATGTATTGTAATGTATTGCAGATTTGGGGTAATGTATTGTAGATTTGGGGGAATGCATTGCAGAGGATATTGTATTGCAGATTTGGGGTAATGTATTGCAGATTTGGGGTAATGTATTGTAGATTTGGGGGAATGTATTGCAGAGGATATTGTATTGCAGATTTGGGGTAATGTATTGTAGATTTTGGGGAATGCATTGCAGATTTGGGGAATGCATTGCAGATTATAGGTAATACATTGCAGTGCATTGCTGGACTATCTTGCAGCAAAGGGGTTAAGATGAAAATGGAAAAGTAAATTTAGGTTGTATAAGGCAAATATTAAATCAAGTAAGTAGAATGTCTTCTATACAGCTCTGCAGCACTAATAAAGGAGTGGGAATCCAGGAACTCTAGAGAATGTAGAAACGATCATTCCTATTGTGCCAAAAAGAACAAAAAGGATTAACTTGTTGGCCCAGATGGGCTCTTTTGTTAACATGTTCTGGGACATTTTGAGGGTGTCACTCTCCTTTTAATTGTTCCCATATCTATTTAGGGTGTGGTATCAGGGGCGTAATTACACTACAGGGGCCCCAAGGGGGGAGGGTGGAAGTTGGGCCAGGTCAGGGGCTGCCCTCACACCACGCCCCCTCCCTGCCAGTGTACCAGTGTCCCGGTCTGCGCACACTTCCGCATCCGCCCGCGTGGCCCGAGCTTCCACCGCAGCGGAACCCGAGGCCTCGCACCATCCCACATTGCCCACAAGGCAGGGGGGGGGGGGGGTGAATTGAGTGTGGGGAGGGGAGAAGGAGTGTGAGAAAGGGGTATCGCGACGTTGATAGGATGGGGGGAATTGCAGTGTTAGCGTCGGCGGCCTTGCGTGTGAGCGGCGGGGGGCCTGGCCCGTTTGAGCGGCGGGAGTGGGCATTGCGTGTGCGCGGCTGGGGGACATTGAGTGTGCGCGGCGGGGGGGCACTTGGCTTGTGCGCGGCGGTGGGGACTTGCGTTGTGAGAGGGGAGTAATTGAGTGTGATGCGGGGGGTAATTTGAATTTGAAGGATGTTGTGGCATTGTAATGTGCGGAGGAGGGGGGAAGGAGTAGTGTTGAGAGCGGTGGTGGAATTGAGTGTGAGAGGAGGGGGAATTGAGAGTGAGAGGAGGGGAATTGATGTGAGCATGAGAGTTGTAATGAGTGTGAGTAATTGGGTGAGAGATTTGATTGTTGAGAGCGGAGGGGAATTGAGTGTGAAGGAGGGGGATAATTGAGTTGTGGAGATGCTGTGTGTGTGGAATTTAGTGTGGGATCAGTACTGTTTGTATATGAGTTTTGTTAGTCTTATTGGTGATTGTGCTTGGGTATAGGCATGGTTTTGCCATTTAGTGACTAGCATTTGGTGTATCGCGAGTGAGAGGCTTTGGGTGCAATTGTACGTTTTACACTATTATTTTTTTTCCTTGCTTTTTTCACCTCTTATGTGGTTTCACTTTATTTTTTCATATTTCTAGTTTTGTTTTCCCTTTCTTTTTCTCGTCGCTGCTCCATGACTTTTTCCTCATCCCTTTTGTCTACTCTCTTTTCTTCTTTTTTTCCCTTTCTTTTCTCGTCTTAGTGTGTTTCTTTCTTTTTACTCTTCTTGGTTAGCCCTTTCCTTTTTTCTGCTCTTTTGTTGCCCTTTCTTTTCTTTCTTTTTGGCCTTTACTTTTTTCCTCTTCTGGTTGTCCCTTCTCTTTTTCTCTTTCGTTTTTCTTTTTTTCCCTATCTTTTTTCTTCTTAACTTGGGGGTCCTTGCTGTGCGCGGCGTGTGGCCCTGGGGCCAGTGTGCCGGCGGGGGAGCCTTGCTGTTCGCGGGGAGGGTGCCTTGCGTGTTGCGCGGCGGCGGGGCCTTGCGTGTGCGCGGCGGGGGAGCCTTGCGTGCGGCGGCGGGGGGGCCTTGCCGTGTGAGCGGCGGGGGGGGGCCTTGCGTGTGCATCGGCGGGGGGCCACTTGTTGTCGATTCGGGGGGGGCCTTGCCGTGTGCGCGGCGGGGGCCCTTGGCGTGTGCGCTGCGGGGGCCCTGCGTGGTGCGGGCCGGCGGTGACGTGCGTTTGCGCAGGCGGGAGGGCGGTTCGGGTGCGCGGCGGGGCGCGTTAAACAGGGGGAAGGCCTTTACAAAAAATTGCAGGGGGGCCCTAAAATTGCAGTTATGCCTCTGTGCGGTATGTTAATTTAAATTGGAATAATTTCATGCAGCAGTGCTATCTTTTTGGCCATTTGAGATGAGATATAAACAAAGGCAGCACAACTAATAATAAGCAAAGATGATTAAACCATGTGATATTAATGATTAATGAGATACAGAGGTGTTAGGGGAGTAATAGTTCCCCCCACCCCCATTTACTGGTGCAGATAATGGTAAGTACAGAATTAGGGCCTTATCTCACTTTTCCATGTGTGAATGGGTTCAAATAACTATGCCTGAACCAGATCTTTTTGGCTGTAACCTGCGGCAGTTGGAAAAAGTCTACGAGGGAAGATCTAGATTCTGTCTCATATCAGCAGGTTTCCAGCACGCTGTACTTACATGGAGATCGGCCATTCACAGGCAGACTGGCCTGCTCAGAATGCAGCTGCCTGGCTGATATTGTGACGTTCCCTGGTTAGATGCAACTGAGCGTGCAAGTTAGACGCCCGAGGGAGAAAAGATTATTGTGATCAGGGCAAGGAAAAGCCCTGACAGAAAGAAAGGGTGATTAAGGGAGAAGCTACAGACGGGGTGACAGTATTGGAGAGGGCTGGTTTTGTTAACCTATTTTATGCCGGAGGCGCTGTGCAGTGTAATATTAACGTTACAAGGTGTGCACAGACACACCCATTTTAGCAACAATAAACACGAGAATAGAGTTTGCTGACCCAAAAGTCTAACGATACTAGAATGATTTAGTGCAGGGGCTCAAATCCAGTCCTCAAACCCCCCCCCCCCCCCCCCCCCCACAGGTCAGGTTTTCAGGATATCCCTGCTTCAACACACCTGGCTCAATCGGAGGCTCAGTCAAAGAAAGTGCCGACCGCACATGTGTGACCAAACGGAATAGAAATTCTCTTGCACAGGGGCCCGCCCATGCTTTGCTAGCCACTGCACAGAGTATAACCTGACCGCACTATACACTGACACAGAGTATAACCTGACCGCACTATACACTGACACAGAGTATAACCTGACCGCACTATACACTGACACAGAGTATAACCTGACCGCACTATACACTGACACAGAGTATAACCTGACTGCACTATACACTGACACAGAGTATAACCTGACCGCACTATACATGTAGGGCAAAATGACGGAGGGGGGTAGTGGGTGGCAGGGGGGGCAGAGTGCAGTAGGTGACAGAGGAGGGCAGTAGGTAACAGAGGGGGCAGAGAGGGCAGTAGGTGACAGGGCAGTAGGTGACAGAGAGGGCAGTAGGTGACAGTGGGGGTAGAGAGGGTAGTAGGTGATAGAGGGGGCGGGAGGGCAGTAGGTGATGGGGGGCAGAGAGGGCAGTAGGTGACAGGGGGCAGAGAGGGCAGTAGGTGACAGAGTGGGACAGAGAGGGCAGTAGGTGACAGAGGGGGTAGAGAGGGCAGTAGGTGATGGGGGGCAGAGAGGGCAGTAGGTGACAGAGAGGGCAGTAGGTGGCAGAGAGGGCAGTAGGTGACGGGGCAGAGAGGGCAGTAGGTGACAGAGTGGGACAGAGAGGGCAGTAGGTGTGCTCCGGCAGCGTTCCCAAAGAGGCACAGTGCTCCGGCAGCGTTCCCAAAGAGGCACAGTGCTCGGGACAGAACGGGAGAGATTCTTTCCCTCCTGTAATTTCCTGGTGATTCTCCTAGGCCTTAACTAGGACCCTTGTCTCCAGTACCCGCATTGCTACTATATGGCCCTGAGGTGTGTTCCTCCCACAATGGGGGAGCCTGTAGTTCTATGACGTCATGCTGGTAGCTTTGCGGCTTGTTACGTTCTACGTGCCCACTGGCTGGCATTATATAGATGTTTAATTGTGTGGGGTTATGTTAATGTTGGCTGCCAAGCTGGATGTTGTATGAGTGAATAAATACTGTGGCCGTTTCCCAACCACATCAGTGCCAGCGTTTTATTGGGATTTGGGATCGGGACGGCTGATCGAGCACGGTGTACGGAGGAATCAGAAAGTCAAGTCTTGACTCGTTGTGAAGATTTGACCTTTATTTATAGTGCAAAGCCATGCACGAATAAACTGACAGGTTCAAGTATTCACTGCTCATAAGGGAATATGTAAATTATTCAGATTTTCTATTTTAACACCTGGTTTTAAATGAAAGAGAAATAATTTTGGTGTTTTAGTAGGAAATTTAAAGGAACTCTAAATGATCGCCTCAAGTGTATAAATACATCTTGTTATACACCAAGCCTTCCACGCTCCTCCCTGAGACTGCCAGGCAGGTGTAATCAATCTGCAGGTGACAGATTAGACCTACCTCATGGCAGTCACTTGCCGGGAGGCATCAAAGTGAGATCTGCGCTATTGCGCCTGAATCGTTGATATCTGCCATTGATTCGCCCGTGATAGCGCAGATCTTGCTTTGATGACTCTCGGCCACTGTGCTGTATTGGGCAGGGAATGGGTGGGCGTATTGATGTCTTGAGGGCGTAGCTAGTAGCAGCTTAGGACGACAAACCTGGCAGAACATGGTCTTTACCTGTGCTAAGCTGCGGTTTTGTTGCTGATACTTTGGTGCCACATGTCTTAGCAGTGATCCTCCATAAGACCCCTCCCGGCACTGTTAGACCTCTTATGCCCTATCCAATTAAATGGGTCAGAAGCTTTGTAAATATGGCCCTCTGGGGCAGATGAATAAAACGTCTGTGGGGTATCACACCCGATCCAACGTTGTCTGCCATTCAAGTATATTCGTCCTGCATAGAAGCTTGACGTTTTAAGTCCTGTTCCCGTTACCGCTATGAGCTACAGGAACTCTAAACAAAAATGTATTTTTGAGTTTCTGGTTAAGGCCAATAAATATATGAATGACTTGCACTTCTTTGTTGCCTTGAAGAAGACCTACTGTATGTGGGTGAAACATTGGCATGGTGTGATATAAATAAAACAGTAAGAAGGCATCATTCTTTCTGTGATACCCTGGGCTTTAAAATAAAAAAAATGATGAGTCTAATTTTATGTGCATTATTTCATATAATAAAGGTATTTACCTTTAAAGCAAACTGGCAGGATGTCTTCTCATCGGGCTGGTACGGAAAACAGAGCATGAAACACCCCAGCAAGGCCACGAGACTGACCTAAAAAGAAACATAATTTACAATTCAGACTTTCAGTATCACTGCGCACGTTTGTGTAAAAACGTAAATCATCGATCTCATAAACGTTTTCTACGTTTTTTTTACAGCCCATGTGACGAAGGAGCAAAAAATAAAAATCTACTGAAAAATCGATAAATGAACAATAAGAAATCCTTACAATTAAGAAATATGACAGGGGGGAAACGTACGAATATTAACATGCATTTTAAAAAAAGAATACCATTTTAATAACTTCTTTAACAATTAAATACAACAAATCAATTTAAATAAACACATTAAGTTAAAATTATTCCCCATATTTGTTTTGTGAGTAGACATTTTCGGCAATGAACTTTGTTAAAAATAAGTGCAGGTCTGTATTGCATCATGTGGGGGCCGCCTGCTCCTGTTATCAACGTCGAAAAGCAATCCTAATATTGAGAAACTTTTAAAGCAGCAATATATGGGTGTTACTTTAAAAAGAAAGAAATGTAATTACAGGATCGACGCAGAGGGGCCTCCTGATCTGAACTGTGGTCATTTCAGCTCCGGGGACCCCCTGTTTCCCGAGATACTTACCCCCTCTGTAGGGGGCACCGGTATCTCTCTTCAGTTTAAATGTCCCGTGTCACGTGGCCAATAGAAAGCCGGCATGTCATCATCCGGTGCAGCTTCCTATTGGCTCGCGTGACCGGAACATTTAAACTGAAGAGAGATACCGGCGCCCCCTATGGAGGTAAGTGTGACAGGGTGAATGAACGTCACCAGCTCTTTGCCTGGCAGATGTATGTGTAGATGCAGTGCAGCAGTGACGAGGTTAATTTTCAGCTGGGAAGCTCCTGACAATTAGAGTGGTCCCAGCTGCATAAGCAAGGTGTTTTAAAACCCCAGGCTGTACACACATGCAGGCTAGCTGGTCAAGAGATCGGACTGAAAATGCTGAAGTAAAGATTACTGCTATAAGGTCTGACTTCAAAGTACATATGTTATGAACTGTCTGTGTCCTGCATGCTGAATAGAAGCTGCCTTGTTTTTGTATGCTGAAGAGAAGCTATTTTGTTTTTGTATGCTGAAAAGAAGCCGTTTTGTTTTTGTGTGCTGTATTTTAAGGCTCAATAAATAAGCATTATCCAGAAACCCCGCATGTGGTTGCATGTACTCTGCAACAGTAAATATCACGGGATGCAGGGGGTCCCCGGAGATGAAATTAATGCAGTTCAGCTCTGGAGACCCACTGCTTCAGTCCTGTAATTAAAAATCTGTATTGCTGCTTTTACTGACATCTTAGAAGTCCCGTCGAGACATTTTACATTCATATTCTTTTTTTTTTAAATTAGAATTAGTTTTTTCTTCTCCTCAATAAAAAGTGTTGGTGATATTTTCATTATCCTTGTTGATTATTTAGTTCAGGTTTAGCTATTCATTTAGGGGGCAGTAGGACAGCGGGCCGGCCAAAAAATGTGTGCTCGTTTATTGGCCCCCCTAAATAAAAGGTTAGCCCCCCTCCCTGTTTTAATAACCATGATAAGAGTAGAAATATTTGGTAAGGGTAAAATGTATTCAGACACATGTCATTGTATTTATTCATGTATACACATACCTGTGCTCCTGTTCCTGAAAATGTCACAAAGAATTAGCTAAATAAATGAGTAGGACAAAAATAGCAGAAATATACTGTCAAGAAGTGCTAGATGGTGATTAAGGTCGAGGCAAACGATTTTGGGTAATTTATTTATTCATTCATTTTACTTCTCTATTCTCTCAAAAATATGGATTGTAGCTTCTGAAAGGGGTAGTGTACTAAACGGGGCGTACCACGAAACGTGTTGGCAGAAGATGCACACATGTAACACCCTTCACAGCTGCACATATAAAACTAGCCAACCAGTGTCTCGTGGTCTGTCCCAGTGCACAAACAGCCATGGTCCTGTGGTCTGTCCGAGTGAACAAACAGCCATGGTCCTGTGGTTTGTCCTAGTGCACAAACAGCCATGGTCCTGTGGTCTGTCCGAGTGAACAAACAGCCATGGTCCTGCGGTCTGTCCGAGTGCACAAACAGCCATGGTCCTGTGGTCTGTCCGAGTGCACAAACAGCCATGGTCCTGTTGTTTGTCCTAGTGCACAAACAGCCATGGTCCTGTCCTGTGGGAATATTTTATTTGTTGCAAAACCAGCATTTGTACCGCACATGCCAATCCGTTTCTATTTCAACTGCAAAGCTTGGTTGACCAATAACTAAGATCATAAACTAGTAAACTAAAACTAAAACTGTTTATATAGCATAGCAGAAAACAGGAAAACGTGTAAAAAAACAAACAACTCCTTAATGTGGTGAAGCCAGATTTAGTGAACATGAAAAGCATCAATGTTTGTAGTTTTAGCCCATTATGAAACCATCACCTTGCTATTAAATGGTACAGGATCTAAGCGTGTGATTATAAGCAGTGGTTGACAAATCACCAAAAAATCTACTCGCCACACAAAAAAATCTACTCGCCACCTAGTACCAAACGTGTGCTGCTTGGGCCAATATTTACTCGTCCGGGGGTTAAATCCACTCGCCCGGGGCGAGCAAATGTATAGGTTTGTCGAACACTGATTATAAGGATGTATACCAATTGGCTACACAGCTCAGTACTAGGTTTCCTTCCTGTTTACTAAGATAAAGAAATAAAATGGGGTGTTTTATAATGTTGGCCTTTACAAGAAGTAGATAAGTAACATTTGACCCAAAACATGTGGTATCCATTTGACCTGAGCTAGAGCCCACTTCAGATATAATTCCACCCAGATTAAATCATTTGACTCATGACACTTTTTAAACTTCCAGGTCTCCCTCAGTGTGATAAACATCTCACTTGAGATCCTATGAATTCTATCAAGGCGCTTTATTAAGGGCTATGGTCACATGGAAAGCTATTTTGCCCCATCGGTCCCCCAGACAAGTCTGTAAACAAGAGCTAAGTGGTGAGATGTGGCAGAGTTAGTATACAAATAAGTATATCGTTTTAAATATCTAATATATACTACACCTTCCATTTACCAAATGAAATAAATTAAACGGAAAGAATTCAATTTGCCTCAGTTGAATAAAAAAATGCATGACACTTATAAAAATGTAATAATAAAGTTTACAAATATATAAAAATGCCAGACAGTCATTTGTTGAATTCCTTGCTGCTCTGTGTTTGCCGTAGGGTGTGTGTATTATCCCGTGAGGGATTCTTTCTAGAGACAATCCATCTAAATAAATTCTATCTTTATGATGGATTGCAGAGTCCCTTAAAGCAGGGAAGTGAAAACCTCAGGTATTTAAAAGCATTGGTCCTACAAAAATAATTGACTATAAATATGAATAAAGAGCAGTCCAAATCTTCGTTAGTGTTCACAAATTTTCTGTGAGCCTTATTGATTTGGTCAAAAATAGCGAAAATGTAATGATTGAAGAATCAACGTTTCGGTGCAAAATGACGCCGTTCTTTCCTGATGATGGTGTACAGTAACTTGCCACCAAAACATTGATTTATTGAATACATTGTTTGTATTTTTCTACACTAAGACTGATGTGCTATTGGATTTTTGCTATTTGTGGTTATGTCTGCAGCAGTGGGAGTACACTGAATTGCAATCCCACTTGGTGTGCATCTCCGCTCTCGAATGCCTCGTTCATCTGTTATCACTTCAATTCGTTTTAGCATCAGAGGTCTCATCAACTTCAGAGTAGTCTTTCTGATAGAAGTGGTTTCCAGGAAAGAGCTACTTTTCGTCCTAAACCACAAAAACTCACTGCTTTTGGTGCTTGGAGGTCCACTTAAATGTATGTATGTACAGTACTGTATATCTTTATTTATATAGCGCGATCCATGTACACCGCGCTTTACAGCAGTAATACACGGGACATAATACGAATAAGCGCTTCAACATAAGAGTAGACATTAGGAAAAGAAGTCACTGCCCCAAAGAGCTTACAATCTAGGTGGTAAGTGGGGAGAACATACAGAGACAGTAGGAGCGTGTTCTAGTAAGTGCGTCTGCAGGGGGTAAAGGTCATGTGAGATGTATAGTATTAGCCACGGAGCTACCCATGTGCTTCGTTAAGGAGGTGTGTTTGAAGAAAGATCTTGAAGGTGGATGGAGAGGGTTCCAGTCGGATATTGAGGGGGAGGGTATTCCAGAGGTGCGGGGCAGTGAGTGAGAGAGGTTTTAGGTGGGACAGTAAATACAGTATGTACTTAGGAAAATTCAAAGGCGAAACAGTACTCAACAAAGTATACTGTTTTCACTGATGTCTCCAATTCCATTTCAGCAGAGGGCGGGAGGTGCACCACCAAAGTGTGGAAGCTGTGGCAGATCCCCCACCCAGGTACTGCATAGAACAAGGTGCCCAAAAATACAAATCAGCAATAATCACAATAATAAATGGGATCTATTCAATCTTGCCCACCCAACTCAACTTCACCATGAGATTCTTATCCAATCCAATTGCGAAGCCAGTATAACCAACCTCATTGATGAGACCAAAAAGGTTGAAAAGCTATCTGTGAGTAGGGTTACTGGCTCTGCACTTCTTTTACCCAGGCTGTGCTGAAAAGCTGTGTAATACGGCAGGCATAAACTTATAGGGATCCATGTTAAAATGGGTGAGAAGCAAAAGGTGACACTATGCGTTCATTTGCATGTCATGTCCCAGAATTCCTGGCTCCATTGGAAGCATTGTATGCTAAGGTGAAAAGCAGGGATGCAGACCTGCCTGAGACACGTGATATTTTTATTTGTTATCCATTCCTATATTTTCCGTGTTACACCGAAACGCATGACTGCCTATTATAAACAAGCCGGCACTGGGGTTAATTAATTGTAAACAAAGAAGGATCATCGTGATTTGGACGGAGGTTGGCGATAGTCTGTATTTAGAGTTCCTCTATCCATGAAAATGGCAAAATAAAAAACCCACCGTACACATTACTAGAATAAGCCACAAATTGCTTGTGAGAAGATTTCAAAACACGAACGTTACTACAATGCATGAAAAAGAGGAAGGCTGCTCGTCATACATTGACCAACAATGGTGGTACGTTATCTTTACTCTGTGTTCAGGGAGTCACAAATGGTCTTCAGAAGTATTTGAATCTGAAAACAAATGCTGCTATATTTGGGAAATTAAATGAAATCTATGTAGGGTAGGGTTACCATAAGTCCATATTCATGGACGTGCATGCGTGAGCAGCGTTCCCGGACATTTTTAGTTATTTAAAAATTTCTCCCAGGGGGGCGATCGTCAATCAAGAAGGCGGACATGTCCCTGAAATTACAAACATGTCAGAAATATCAGAAAAACAACGGGGCCACAAACAGGTCAGGGCCACTGACTGAGCCACCTGTGCTGAAGCAGGGATAGCCTTAAAACCTGACCTGTTGGTGGCCTTTGAGGGCTGGAGTTGGCCGCCCTTGTCCTAGAGCTTTATTTGAGAGTACGTTGCATTACACAGCTATTGGGTTAAGAAAGATACAGAATCAGTAGAGCTCTCAAATCCCGAGGTTTTGTGCTTTTGGACCCTGCAGTGTGCGGTCGATCACTCGCTCCTTATTGTGACGCTGGCAGAGGTTGCAAATCCGACACAATCAGGTTATGGAGAGTTTTAAAAAAAAGGACAAAAGTAGAGCGCAAAAAAATGGAGAACTGTGTGAACTGCAGCTTTAATGAATTTGGCGAGGCGCACATTTACGCCACAAGTGCACCTGCGTTTATTGAATAAGCACCATTCTATTTGTGAACTTTAATGAACTTATTTCATTTTGCATATCAGCTGATTCACCCGTGATCCCTTCAGACGACTGAGGAAAAATCTGAGAACAACATTGGTTACAATCATAGTATTGTGGTTACAATATTTTTAAAAGCCCTGTGACGTAGCTATCAGGACATGGGATCTGGCACTCCAGGGGTCCCGGGACGTAGCTATCAGGACATGGGATCTGGTACTCAAGGGGTCCCAGGACGTGGCTATCAGGACATGGGATCTGGTACTCAAGAGGTCCTGGGACGTAGCTATCAGGACATGGGATCTGGTACTAAAGGGGTCCCGGAACGTAGCTATCAGGACATGGGATCTGGCACTCAAGGGGTCCCGGGACGTGGCTATCAGGACATGGGATCTGGCACTCCAGGGGTCCCATGACATAACTATCAGGACATGGGATCTGGTACTCCAGGGGTCCCGTGACATAGCTAGCAGGACATGGGATCTGGCACTCCAGGGGTCCCGTGACATAGCTATCAAGACATGGGATCTGGTACTCAAGGGGTCCCGGGACGTAGCTATCAGGACATGGGATCTGGTACTCAAGGGGTCCCGGAACATAGCTATCAGGACATGAGATCTGGTACTCAAGGGGTCCCGGGACGTAGCTATCAGGACATTGGATCTGGTACTCCAGGGGTCCTGTGACGTAGCTATCAGGACATTGGATCTGGCACTCCAGGGGTCCCGTGACGTAACTATGAGGACATTGGATCTGGCACTCCAGGGTCCCGTGACGTAACTATCAGGACATGGGATCTGGCACTCCAGGGGTCCCGTGACGTAACTATCAGGACATTGGATCTGGCACTCCAGGGGTCATGTGACGTAACTATCAGGAATGGGATCTGGCACTCCGGGTCCCGTGACTAGCTATCAGGACATGGGATCTGGCACTCCAGGGGTCCCGTGCCGTAACTATCAGGACATGGGATCTGGCACTCAAGGGGTCCCGTGACATAGCTATCAGGACATGGGATCTGGCACTCCAGGGGTCCCGGGACATAGCTATCAGGACATGGGATCTGGCACTCCAGGGGTCCCGTGCCGTAACTATCAGGATATGGGATCTGGCACTCCAGGGGTCCCGTGCCGTAACTATCAGGACATGGGATCTGGCACTCCAGGGGTTTCCCCTCGGCACTTGTCTGTGTCGGCCGTCTCCTTTCTGCCGCCCTCCGGCTCCTTTGGTATTCTAGTGTCAAATGCCATGGATGTCGTGAACGTGACGGCGCATGCTGGCACATTCCTATGGAAACGTGACGTCATGACGTTATTTGACATTGCAACGTCATGTTGCCATGTGAAGAAGAAGCCGTGTGACGCCACGTTCATGACATCCGCAGAGTCATTTGACACCAAAGGAGCAGGAGGACAGTAGAAAGGCGACGGCCGACACAGGCAAGTACCTTCCCATTAGGTCCGATACGCCAGAGAGCGCGGCAAAAGCAGATGGGGGCGGCAGTTTTTGCTGCCCTCAAATTTTGCCACCCTAACCCGGGCCTAATGGGAAAGCTGACCCTGTCCATGATGTAGCTACCAGGACATGGGATCTGGCACTCCAGGGATCCCATGACGTAGCGACCAGGACATGGGATCTGGCACTCCAGGGATCCGATGACGTAGCGACCAGGACATGGGATCTGGCACTCCAGGGGTCCTATGCCGTAGCTACCAGGACATGGGATCTGGCACTCCAGGGATCCCATGACGTAGCGACCAGGACATGGGATCTGGCACTCCAGGGGTCCTATGCCGTAGCTACCAGGACATGGGATCTGGCACTCCAGGGGTCCTATGACGGAGTGGCCATGTCATGGGCTTTCAGCGCGTTTCCCTACTCGAGTTCGCTGAACGCGATTTAGCCGACAGAAGAAAGGACGAGGAGGAATGATCAGCGACGCTGCGATGACGGGATCGCGATGTGTCTGATGGTCCGTGGCACTCTGGCGCGTGGCCCCTCCGGTACTCACAGGATAAAAGCAGTACTCCGCTGTATTTGTTACATTTCACCGTTTTAAGAGGTATCTGCCGGCCAGTTTTCCTTTTTATAAATCGGATGATGCGTTCAGGAGATAGAAACACTTGAAACGTGACGTGCCCGGGAGGTTAACGTGACGCTCTCTTACCTCCGAGTATGAGTTATCATGCGCGCAGGCTTATCGCGCACACATTAGCGGCTACTTGACTATCATAGCCGTCTCTTGGAAAGACCCCTTACCGAGTATCACCAAAGTAGTCACAGTTTGGCAAACGTTGCGCTAGGAAAAAATCCCCGCCTATCTAAGTGATACCGCGCATGCGTTTAGAAACAGATGGGAACCATGGCTAGCGAGAATGACGGGCCCTGGGTTCCATGGACAGTCTGGAGCTCTAGACTGGGTGCCAGGCTCAGGGTGACCCTGAGCCTGGACCAGGGTATTGGGAACTACGAATAACAAAATACAAAGAAAGATCAATTAATATGTCGACCTACAGTAATAAAAAAAATCAAAATCAGTATTGTACTCAATAAAAAATGACTATTTATTTAGCTGCTCTGCGGAGCCGTGTAAGGGATGTGCTTTGACCCTAACCACCCCAACCCCCACCCCTTTCACACCCCTCCCCTTTATTTTTCGGTACCCCTCAACACCCATCCTTCCCCCCGCTCTTCAATATTTGTCTGTTTCACATTTTTGTACTGTTTTAACGTGAAAAATAAAATTAAAAAATGAAGCTCTCCCCAGGGTCCCATGCAGCCCAAAGTAACCTCAGATTAAGACATTAACCTATAATAATTAACCTGGAGATGAATAAATCAAGTTTTTTAATACACAACATTTTTGTAATTAAAAAAAAAAAAAAAAAACGGGACAGGCTCAGAGGGAAATAACTTCATATGAATTACATGCGTGTCGGCTTCTGGGGGACGGGGAGGTTGCTGCTTTAACACTCTGAGTGCCAGAGGGACAGCAGCAACAGTGTCCCCCCCAGCCCCTCCGGAACGTCGTGACCATGTGATCGTCCCTAGGGAGCGATCACATGATCATGACATCATCGACACGAACAGAGCAGTAAACCAAGCGTCTTCTCTTCTGTTCATATTACAAACGTATTTGCTAGCAAACGTGGACAAAGTCCGTGGTGTGTCAGGCCTCGAGATGTGGTACCTACTTTATGGGTACCCAAAGGGTTTAAAACGTATGTAATAAAATGTAACATAATTAACAATGAACAGATTTCCTCCAATTCTAAGGTATGATGTCAAATACTATGTTTGCTAATTACAAGGTTTCATCAGTAGAAATAGCTACCCATGCTGTGCTGAAAAGCTGTGTAATACGGCAGGTATAAACTTATACGGTCCCATGTTAATACAGTATGAATAAGAAGAAAACAGTGACACTGTGCTCATTTGCGTGTCATTTCCCAGAATCCCTAGCTGCTGTGGAAGCGCTGTGTGCTAGGAGGTAATGAGGAAAAGAAGGAGAGAAATGGAGGAATGACCTCCTAAAACACGGCTCCAAAGCATGTAAAGTGGCAACTAGCAAAATATATACAGTATGCATGTTTCAATTCAATAAAGAGAAAAATGTGTCCAATGTTATTCGTCCGGTATCAGCTGAATCCCATTGTGCTCCTATAAAGGGTAGTATCACAGAATAATGCTAAGGGGAAGTCTAGAAAGATCATATTAAAAGGTCAACCGGACCCCCAAAATGCTAGTGAACAAATCCCTGGAGCTGAATCAGAACAATATACACAGGTAAGTGATAAATTGTGTTACTCGCTGCTTCTTGATTGTAGAATAAGTTCCTGGACGAGTGTGCAAACAGTCTGGTTAGCGGTAGCAAAGAAGAATTCTCCCACACAGGAAGAGGCGGCTGTGCATTGCGTATATGGATGTGCCAAAAAAAAGCTGATAACTGCCGGGTCACTAAAACGAGCGTAGTCACTGTACCATACACAAAAAACCGACAGGAACCTCAAGGAGATCCTCTGACGCGTCAGAGTCTCGTTGACAAAGTGCTTTGCTGCATGAAACGCGTCAGAGGATCTCCTTGAGGTCCCTGTCGTTTTTGTATGGTACAGTGACTACAATAAAGTACTCGTTTTAGTGACCCGGCAGTTATCAGCTTTTTTTGGCACGTCCATATACGCAGTGCACAGCCGCCGCTTCCTGTGTGGGAGAATTCTTCTTGGGTAATGAGGCAAAGCAGCGCTGCAGAAATATCTGAGGTGTGAATGTGCTCACAAGTGATATTTTAGTTTGCTAAGTACAAGATAGAGTTGAAAAGCTGTAGTCGTTTTTATGCTGCTGTCACCGTGTTCCAACTAATGTACAGATGATCTGTCTGACCCTGGAGGTCGCCACTTACATTTTCTATGTGTCAAAATGCTAAAAAGAAAGTGGTACCATTGCTAAAGCCCTGTTATATCTGTAATTAGAGGATCAATCCTAGGTTCACTCACTCACTCTTGCTAAATACAGTAGCTCATCGTGAATAACAATTCCACGCAAAAGCGCTTGCAACACTTAACTAACCTACTACTAACCTACCCATATACTGCTAACATTCACATGCATTACACACTCCAGCTACAGGCCACTGCACGCAAACTGCATTCCCATTTGGAAAGAAGCCATTACGTAGATGTAATTTGTGATTAGAGATGCACTTATTCTAGCAATTATGTGTTTCTATCCTGTTTACATCTCTCCATATCATGAGTTTTTACACTCTGGTCCTGTGACATGCACACAGCTCCCAATTTGCTCCTGCTCTTTTTATTTTATTGTTGACATGAACCGCTGACAAAGAAAGCAGTCTCTGTGAAAATACCCTGACATGTCATCAAAACTGTTCCTGACAAGGAGATCTTCGAGTCAGTAGCTAAAAGCTCTATTTGCTCAACTATCCGAGAAAACGCATACAAAGTTATGACTCGTTGGTACAACACCCCCTGAAAATATTGCGACATATGTCCCAGGCGACTCCCCGGTGTGTCCCAAAGCTTGCGGTGAAGTAACCTCCCTCCTACATATGTGGTGGTCCTGCCCCCCGAGTGCAGGACCTTTGGAGACAGGTAGGATACTGGATCCGGCAGATCCTGGGTTCAGATATTCCCCTAGATCCGTTGTGGTTTCTGTTGAACCAACCACTCCAAGACCACTCAAGGGCGGAAAAGAAATGAATAACCCACATTATTACAGCAACTGGATGCGCCATAGCGAGCCTTTGGAAACAGGACAGGCTACCGCCAATTCTGTACATTAGGTACATGGTTTGGTTTATATGTATGATGGAAAAACTGACTAGTTTCCTGAAAAACACATACTGTACCACAATTTCCAGAAGGTTTGGCTGCCCTGGATAGTGTACGCAGGTAGTCCACATGTTGATCTGGGTTCCCTGAGCCTATAGTCCCATGGGATCAATCAATTATATATATCTGCTAGGGACAGCACGGGTGCCCCCATGCACCCTCCCGTGGGCTACCCACTATGACTCTTTCTCTCAGCTATCCAAGCCCCCTGGGGTTGGTCTCCAGATTAGGTAGAGAAAATGCCACACATCGACCACACACACACTATTCAATATTAAAACTGTGTAAAGTATCAAGTAATGCTGATTCACCTTGGTGCTGTTCCTCGCCCCCAGCCCCCCTCTAATCCCCTTTTACTTTTATGTACCCCCCCTCAAAACACCCACCCTCTAATGTTGTATACATCAAAAAACAAACAAAGATGCCCAAAGCTACTTCCAATGTGACAAAAATACACAGTGCAATACCTTTATAATCTCTTGAAAAAGGGTCATCTAGTTCAACCCTTTAGCCAAAGCATTGTAAGCCTACTAGCCACCTCAAGGCATGACCGTTAGCAGGTCCTAACACTCCCTGAGTTAAAGTTCTTATTTACCTGTATAATTACAGGAAGAACGATCAGCATTGGATCTGTCATAACCTGGCAAAATGAAACTGACCTGCCTACTTGGAAAGTGGGGAGGGGCGAGCTTAAACATTTGGGCGGGGGGGTTTGGGTGGGACTCTAATGTTGTATGCCTGTATAACTCTGCTTTGAAAATCAATAAAAAAAATTCAATGAAAAATAAAATTGTTCCTGACAGCAGAAATCTATGCTGCTGAGCAGAAAATGTACATTTCTACTATTCTTTCTGCCTTACATTTGTCGTTAGAGATGCTGCCAAGTTTAAATGCCACAGCTGAGGCCTGATGCCAGTGGAATCAAAAATAGTTGAAAATGTAAAGCTAAGCCCATTATATTATGTATGAAATAAACTGACATTTACAATACGCTTATATCTCTGTCACTGTAAACAAAATGTTTTATACCAGGGGCGGCCAACTCCAGTCCTCAAGGGCCACCAACAGATCAGGTTTTTCAGGATATCCCTGCTTCAGCACAGGTGGCTCAGTCAACGACTGAGCCACTGATTGAGCCACCTGTGCCGAAACAGTGATATGTTAAAAACCTTACCTGTTGGTGGCCCTCTAGGACTGAAGTTGGCCACCCCTGATTTTATACACTATACAGGCATACCCCGCATTAACGTACGCAATGAGACCGGAGCATGTATGTAAAGCGAAAATGTACTTAAAGTGAAGCACTACCTTTTCCCCACTTATCGATGCATGTACTGTAATCTGCAATCATTATATACGTGCATAACTGATGTAAATAAGACATGTGTAACAGGCTCTATAGTCTCCCCGCTTGCGCACAGCTTCGGTACAGGTAGGGAGCCAGTATTGTTGTTCAGGACGTGCTGACAGGCGCATGCGCGAGCTGTCGTTTGCCTATTGAGCGATATGTACTTACTCGCGAGTGTACTTAAAGTGAGTGTCCTTAAAGCGGGGTATGCCTGTATGGTCTCTATATTTTTGTTTTAAAAGTGTAAGCAATACGTAGCAATTCTGTATATTGCAACATTATAGTGATCCGTACACAAAAAAATGTCTATAAATTGGTGTAATTTGACCTTGTTCCTTGTTCATACTGTATCATGTTCCCAGTTCACTTGACGGAAAGCTGACGCAACATAATAAGATAACAAAAAGAGGAATAAATAAGAATAGGGATATTGAGTACGTTAAGTGCTGCTCATTTCAAGTGAGTTCCGCTCAATTCCAGGCAAACGATATTTATTCCAATGTGTGTGAGTGGGTATGAATAAATACATCCCCAATTTGTTTACAATTCCCGTTGAACACGTCTATAAATGGAAGGGTTTGGGATCGTTATTCCAATGTATGCAAAGAATTTTATTCAACACAAACTCTTATCAAAATCTACGGACACGCATCGCCAACAGAAATCTTGGTTCCCAGCAGGGAGCCGAACCCCTTTACTCACCGGCCAAGGACAGGGGTCCTGGCTGTCCCCCCGTGTTGGCGGCCCTGTGTACAGATAATCCCCGTTTAAGATTGAGAAAATAGGTTTTCAACTCTGGACCCCGTTATTCTCGAGATACCGGTAAAAGTGGCTTGTTCCCGGGTCACTAAGAAGCTGCAACATCGTATCATTGTGGTGTCGCAGTGACCCATGTCACATGGGGGATTAAAAAACATGAACTACGGCGATATCTCCAGAACCAGGGTCCCCGGACATCAAAATAACTCGTTTCAGCGCCCGGAAACCCACTGGTCACATCCTGGTAAAAAAAAAGTGGGGAAGACCTTGTAGGCAGAACCGCTGCTTTGTAGGAGAAATTTGTGCAATATCCTAAAAATCAAACTGTTAATACCATTTTTAATGAGTTAAATTAAATGAGTAAAGTAATAATAAGTATAATAATAATGAGTTTTAAATCGTCCTTTGATTTCTAGCAGGCTTTAACACACCTCCCCAGCAGTGCAACATCTTTGTAACACTTTCCTGTTTGTGATCATTTGTTGCTAAGGCTCCCAGCAGTTTGAGCTGCAAACTGTAACAATAGATAATGTTACCTTAGTAATATAAGAATACATTGTAGCTGCTGGGATACACTGAAGATTGATTAAAGCTGACAGGCAGCCATTTAGTGAACCCTGGGAAGCAGGATCTTTGCTGTCCGATCACGGGATAACGAATCGATCGCAGCTTAGGTAATTCATTTTCAATAAAGGAATCAAAGGCTGCATATATTGAAACCAAATGTTTTTTTAAGGTTCCGCTCAGGCTGCCACTTTAATGTATTTAGGCATGTCAGTGTACCCCATACAAAAGATAAAATTAGACAAGCACAGCCTGGAAATAGCCATGTAAATGATACCGGCTCATTTGAAAAAAGTTTGCATATTTTTGTGCCTAGTGTTCAAACGCATTAGCATATTACATTACAATAATGGCTTACTTTTAATTACTAGCAATCCCGTTTACTTGGTTCATAAGAAACAAGTACGTTTAGAAATGATCATAAACGTAAAATTGTAACCGTCATTGTTAAATTGTCCAAAATGTCTTATTTCCGGAACAATACAAATACAGCTGTTTGAGACTCTTTTTATTTATTGCTATTAAAGGGACCTATCCCAAATGCATGTAAGCATGGGTCAGCGTGCTCTTCTGAAATAAATTGCTGTATCTTTTATATTGTATGTACAATATGCCATAGTACAGGGGGGGGGGGCAACTCCTGTCCTCAAGGGCCACCAACAGGTCAGTTTTGATTTTATGGATATCCCTGCTTCAGCACAGGTGGCTCAATCAGTTGCTCGGTCTTCAACTGGCCAGCTCCAGTCCTCACGGGCCACCAACAGGTCAGGTATTAGGAATATCTCTGCTTCAGCACAGGAGGCTCAATCAGTGGCTCAGTCTTTGACGGGGCCACTGATTGGGCCACCTGTGTTGAAGCAGGGATATCCTGAAAGCCTGACCTGTTGGTGGCCCTTGGAATCAAGGTCTTCAAAGTAGCTTCATTCATATTTTTTTGCAATTCTTTCTTACATTTCTCTTTGTTAACCACATTTTACCAAACAATGGCATTTCTTAAAATTAGGTCAATTTTTGTGAATTTGGACAACATTTACGGTCATGTAAGCTTCACATTTTAATGTCTCTGCCATTTTGCATATCTCTAATCAGGTTTTCATCTTACGCATTCCCACTTTAAGGATAGGTGGGAAGAGCACGGGAGCAAAAGGACAGGATGTTGGTATTTTTGCTCAGGCCATAATAGAGCCACAGTGCACCTATAACCAACAGCAACTGAGTGATACTGTGAGACAAAGCCGGCTGCAATCTGTCCGGCGATTGCCAGGGCCGCCAACATGGGGGGAGAGCCGGGACAAGTGTCCCAGGCCCGGTGACTGCTGGGGGGCCTGACCAATTGGCACTGGAAGTTGGGCTTGGCCAGAGGTCAAGCCCAACGTCTGCATTCGGAAGCCGGGCCTCTGGTTGCCGCCGGACTCCGGCTCTCCCCAACTGCTGCGGGCCTCTCTTCCACGCCAGGCCTCCTGCTGGGTCTGCCTCTCTTTCACGCCAGGCCTCCTGCTGGGCCTGCCTCTCTTTCATGCAGGCCCTCCTGTCTAGGCCTGCTCTCTTTCACCCAGGCCTCCGGCTGGCCTGCCTCTCTTCTCCACGCCAGCCTCCTGCTGGGCCTGCCTCTCTTTCACGCCAGGCCTCCTGCTGGGCCTGCCTCTCTTTCACGCCAGGCCTCCTGCTGGGCCTGCCTCTCTTTCACGCCAGGCCTCCTGCTGGGCCTGCCTGCCTGTCTCCCACGCGCGGCACCTCTCTCCCTGGAAGCTGTGCCCTACTCCTGGCATGCCCCAGCGGAGAGACAGGCAAGACAGGAGGCCCAGCGTGGGAGATGCCCGCAGCAGCGGGGGATAACCAGGGTACCAGAGGCCTGCGACCACCCCCAAGGTAAGTGTGTGTTGTTTGTATTTGAGGGGGGGGGGGCTAGTGTTTGTATTTTGGGGAGGGGTAGTGTTGTTTGTATTTGGGGGAGCAGTGTTGTTTGTATTTGGAGAAATAATATTGTTTGTATTTGGGGTAATATTGTTTGTATTGGGAGAGTAGTGTGAGTGTTGTTTTGTATTGCGGGGTCGTTTGTTTTTGTATTTGGGGTCAGTCTTGTTTTGTTTGGTGTCTCGTTGTTGGGGGTGTGTGTTTGTTTAGTCTTTGGGGGGTACGTCTTGTTTTGGGGTACTTGGGGTCTTGGTTGGTCCTTTGGCTTATCTTTTGTCTTTGGGGGTTTTGTTTGTTTTTGGGGGTAATCTTGTTTGTATTTGGGGGGGGTAGTGTTGTTGTATTTGTGTAAAAATATAGTTTACCCACACGCATAAAATAAAATAGATACATTTGTTTTCATTAAGTAGCTAAAAACGTTAATGATCCATTTATAAATCTCAGTATTTTGGGGTTTCTTAGAATTCTCCAGCAACGGCGGGTACTTCCAGCTAGTATTAAATAGGGCCCATTGTCCAAGATTTGCTGCCAGCCCGATGTGTCGCTGAAACAACCCTTCCCCATGCACGTTTGGCATATAAAGCTCAGATAATAAATACAGCCCAGGCCAACTGGCAAACCTGTTTATTTAGCACATACTTTGAAAAATGTCTGGATTGCACTCATGGGGTGAAACATTTTCAAATGCCAATTCCTGTGTCATCAATTCTCTACCTCGTTCCCCGTGGTGCTTGTCAATTCATCAGACATGGCACATTATGGTTCCATATTCTCATTAATAAAGAAGTGGAATATGGCACTGACCTATATTGATCCCCTATTGGGATTCCCACACTAGGCTGTAAGTTCTTCAGTGCAGAAATCTACTCTCTTTACCTACTTTGAACGTCCCCTTCCCATAGCAGTGTTATAACCAGATTAGAGCCTGAGATGTAACATAGAACCTTGATTGTCAGGTTCGTTGCACACACGATACTTGTCTGTACGTGCATCTACCTCCTGTGTACCCCCCCTCGTTTTGCAATGTAAATTAATTTCCTTCTTACAGAAATATTATCTCATAACGATAGAAATATACCACCTGGAGTATATTCATTCGGGACTTTATTAAAACTCTTGAAACTTGGCTCACATCTGTATTTTTTTATATTTGTTGAGGTGATGATGTATGGACTGTAATAAAGTGTGTTCTGCTCATTGCTGCTGCGTGTTCTTCTTGGCGTGTGCAGCATACTGTATGACACAGATTGACACTTGATGTCGTTTCGGAGCCACGAAAGAGCTCACGTTATCTCAGATCTGGTGGATGTTTTTACACTGTAAACGTTTTTTTTTAAAAAGTGTCGCACACTGACAGAATTTGACACATCCCATAATAACGGGCGTGTCATCCCAAACACCCCCAAATCACACAAGCTGAGGCACAAGAGTATAGACTAAGCTATATTGTACAAGGGCACGCAAATAACAATGGTACTGTTGTTCTGTCCACTGTATGGTTTTTTCTTCCCCATACTGTCGTTCCCTAGCCCTAGTTGTTATTTTGTATCTCCTCCTGTCTCCGCCTGTTTGCTGTAAACTCCTGAACTGGCCACTGATTTGGTTTCTTCCCAGGACCCCTGGCTCTTGGTTTCTCCCTGCTTTACTTCCTGTATGGCAGGTCATATCCCCTTCCTTCCCACCAGCAGCCATTATGAGTAGCCATCACTCTCTGGTTTTCCTCAGACAAGCATTGCGTTTTCACTTCCCTTCATATTTGCTACCTCCAAGTTCCCTTATGCTTCCTGTTTACCCCCATCCAATAAAGTTACAGAAAATAAGAATAAAGTTATAAGAAAATAAGGGACGAGTTTAACTGCCTGATCCTACCACTAGTCACAGTGAGCCTGGGCCAGAACGCAGTACGACTGTCATTTTTTTCAACAGCATTTTCTCAATACACACACTCACTGTTAGTTTACTACACAAAGTTCAAGTTCAATTCATTTAATTGCCTGTCTGCTTTGATGTAATTGACATACCTTAATGCACCACACATAACTTGGGCTTCACTTCTTAATCATGTTAGCCCAGTTAGATTATTGTTTAGCAACCATGGGACATACCCATATGTTGGCTCATAGTTTAGTCATGTCCATTTCTTTGTTAACTTCTGCACTGCCTGTTTTCCATTTTCCTGGCGGCCTGCAAGCTACGAGTTGAAAGGGCAAAGTACTGTAATTGCTACTCGCGAAGTTTGGTAAGATGGGATACGTCTCTAGCCGGCTGATGCTACAAGTATTAAAAGGAATCAATGTGACGTGCGGCTAACACATTTCAAGTGTATACTTGTTTCAGTTTTGACATACTGTATCTTCTTCCTGCTAGGACATGTTCTTTTTAAGATGCCCCTTGTTTATAAGAGTGGTTCTCGTAACATGTTTTTTATCAAAGAGAAATTCAGTAAAGACTTTGCAATGTGTTGTTAGGTCAGGATCAACTCCAGATAATCCGCTACAACCAATACAAACGTCCCCTAAGCAGGCCAGGGGTCCTCTCCTCATCAGCCCCAGCCTCAAGATCCCCCCATTAAGCACGGTTTTCTGGATATCCCACTTCAGCACAGGGGCTCAATCATTGGCTCAGTCCTTTGACTGAGCCACTGATTGTGCCACCTGTTTAAGCTGGGGTATCCTTGAACCTGACCTGTTGGGTGCCTTGAGGACTGAATTGAGAACCCCTGCCCTAAGTATTACATTTCCCACAGGGAACTACATCTAAATATTATCTATAAGGATCACGTTAAAAAAAGAAAAAAAAGAAATAATTTCTAGATATAGGGCCATTTTCGCTAAGCAGCGCTATTTCATAAAGTCCTTACCAGACCATTCCTTTTAATGGATGTAAGGTGTCTGTGTGGTGCCGAAAGTGGACTTTGGAGTAACACCCCTCTCTTAATATAGACCATAATGTTTGTTTAACACGTACACCTAATTGTATTTGAAAATAGAAACCATAAGAATGTATATTGATAATCGTTGATATTTTCCAAAAGTGCAAAACTGGCAAATTGTTCCAATCTTACTCCATAGATCTGGTATGGCCCCTTTCACTGCTCAGGTTAGAGGATTTGCATCTTGATCCCTTATATTACATAGCTCACAAGTTATATAGTTACATAGTTACATAGTTCATAGTTACATAGTTACATAGTAGATGAGGTTAAAAAAAAAGACCACCTCCATCAAGTTTCAACACCTGTGCTAATTTAGATGACAGATACTTTACCTATAATTGAACTTAGAGCAGGGGTGCTCCCCTTGGGGGCGCAGGGATTTTTCCTGGGGGGGGTGCGGTGCAGGTGGGTTCAAGGCGCCGCGCTCTTCCCCGGCATTTAATTAAATGTGGGGGGACTGCGCGAGACCTCTGCAACCTCACCTAGCGGGATCTCACCAGCTTACTTTCAGAGGTCGCAAAGTGGATCATGAAGTGGATGCGACCGTCCTAGAAACTCCGTCTCGCGTGATGACTCCTTTCATGAGACATGACGCGTCAATTATCGCGCAGGGTCATCAAGTTCTACAAGGAAGCGACGGCTTACAAACTATTGAGCAGAGGCTAATGTGCCTATTTATAAAGGATTGGGGATTCTTTGATAAACTGAGTGCGTTTTAGGTTCTGACCCAGTTTTGCAGCCGGGTTTGTCTGTATAAATAGACCCCCAAATTGGTTAACCCTTTAATGCCTAATTTTTTTTTTTCCACACATCATGATAACATTAGTCCATTGACTTATGAGGCGGATGCTCCTTCGATCATCGTCTCTTTAAGGGGTTAATGTGTCTTCCTAAATGGCCGTAGGTTGGGTGTGAGCGAGTGGTGCACACTAAACCAATGACATAATCAAACAGTACTTATAATAATTTTTCTTTAGTTGCTTGGGAGTGAGCTCTGCAAACACGACCAGATAATTTATATCAGTGTGTGTTAGCTTCAGAAACCTGCTTCATGTGCTCATGTGCCTTGCCCAGAAAGGAGACTGCATTGCTGCAATAGAAGTCAAGCACCCTACCTGTGTAGCCCCTCTTCTAGGGGCAACTAATAGTTAAAGGGTTAAGAACCCTAAGGTTAACTGTGTGGGGTCACACAGTTCTTCCCTGGCCATCATGTGATATGGGTGGTACTTACACAAATTTTCCAAAGGGATCCAAGAGCCCTAATTATTGCCTCTATACACAGTAAATAGATATTTAGGACTCTGAATAAGGGGTCCTTTATGAACCTAGTTTGTAGTGTTTTATAGATCCATTAGAACCATTGAATAGATAGACATAAACTCTAACTATACACAACTCAACATCATATCAGGATATCATTAACCCTTATTAGGAGTTCACGCAATAATCACTTAGCAAGTAAAATATACTCAGTGGAATACTATTATCATAATTCCACTTTCCATACAGATGGTATGTGGGTGTATCATGAGTGGCTTTTTTCCGCACCCCAACCCCCCAAATCCAAACAATATACCCTACCTACCCCAAATACAAACAATACTACCCCTACCCCAAATAACAAACACCTACTCTCTCCCATACAACAATATACCCAAATACAAACAATACTACCCCAAATACAAACAATACTACCCCAAATACAAACAACCACAACACTACTCTCCCCAATCAAACAATATTACCCCAAATACAAACATATTATTCTCCCAATACAACCAACACTGCTCCCCCAAATACAAACAACATACCCCTCCCCAAAATACAACACTAGCCCCCCCCCCTCAAATAACAACAACAACACACTTACCTGGGGTGGTCGCAGGCCTCTGGTACCCTGGTTATCCCCGCTGCTGCGGGCATCTCCCACGCTGGGCCCCTGTCTTGCCTGTCTCTCCGCTGGGGCATGCCAGGAGTGGGCACAGCTTCCGGGAGAAGGTGGCGCGCGTGGGAGACAGGCAGCAGGCCCAGCAGGAGGCCTGGCGTGAAAAGAGCAGGCCCAGCAGGAGGCCTGCTTGAAGAGGGCAGGCCCAGCAGGAGCCTGGCGTGAAAGAGAGGCAGGCCCAGCAGGAGGCCTGGCGTGAAAGAGAGCAGGCCCCAGGAGGCCTGGCATAAAAGAGGTCAGGCCCAGCAGGAGGCCTGGCGTGAGAAGAGAGGCAGGCCCAGCAGGAGGCCTGGCGTGAAAGAGAGGCAGGCCCAGCAGGAGGCCTGGCGTGAAGAGAGGCAGGCCCAGCAGGAGGCCTGGCGTGAAAGAGAGAGCAGGCACACCAGCAGGAGGCCTGGCGTGGAAGAGAGGCAGGCCCAGCGGAGGCCGGCGTGAAAGAAGGCAGGCCCAGCAGGAGGCCTGGCATAAAGAGAGGCAGGCCCAGCAGGAGGCCTGGCGTAAGGGGCAGACCCAGCAGGGAGCCTGGCGTGGAAGAGAGGCCCGCACAGTTGGGGAGAGCCGGAGTCCTCGGCAACCAGAGGCCCGGCTTCGATCAATGACGGTTGTTGGCTTGACCTCTGGCCAAGCCCACTTCCAGTGCCAATTGGTCAGGCCCCCAGCAGTCACCGGGCCTGGACACTTGTCCCGGCTCCCCCCCATGTTGTCGGCCTGGCAATCGCCGGACAGATTGCAGCCGGCTTTGTCTCACAGTATCACTCTTGCTGTTGGTTTATAGGTGCACTGTGGCTCTATTATGGCCTGAGCAAAAATACCAACATCCTGTCCTTTTGCTCCCGTGCTCTTCCCACCTATCCTTAAAGTGGGAATGCGTAAGATGAAAACCTGATTAGAGATATGCAAAATGGCAGAGACATTAAAATGTGAACTTACATGACCGTAAATGTTGTCCAAATTCACAAAAATTGACCTAATTTTAAGAAATGCCATGTTTGGTAAAATGTGGTTAACAAAGAGAAATGTAAGAAAGAATTGCAAAAAAATATGAATGAAGCTACTTTGAAGACCTTTGATCCAAGCCACCAACAGGTCAGGCTTCACGGATATCCTGCTTCAACACAGGTGGCCCAATCAGTGGCCCCGTCAAAGACTGAGCCACTGATTGAGCCTCCTGTGCTGAAGCAGAGATATTCCTAATACCTGACCTGTTGGTGGCCCTTGAGGACTGGAGCTGGCCAGTTGAAGACCGAGCAACTGATTGAGCACCTGTGCTGAAGCAGGGATATCCATAAAATCAAAACTGACCTGTTGGTGGCCCTTGAGGACAGGAGTTGCCCCCCCCCCCTGTACTATGGCATTTGTACATACAATAAAAAGATACAGCAATTTATTTCAGAAGAGCACGCTGACCCATGCTTACATGCATTTGGATAGGTCCCTTTAATAGCAATAAATAAAAAAGAGTCTCAAACAGCTGTATTTGTATTGTTCCGGAAATAAGACATTTTGGACAATTTAACAATGACGGTTACAATTTTACGTTTATGATCATTTCTAAACGTACTTGTTTCTTATGAACCAAGTAAACGGGATTGCTAGTAATATAAAAGTAGCCATTATTGTAATGTAATATGCTAATGCGTTTGAACACTAGGCACAAAAATATGCAAACTTTTTTCAAATGAGCGGTATCATTTACATGGGCATTTCCATGCCAGCTGTGCTTGTCTAATTTTATTCTTTGTATGGGGTACACTACATGCCTAAATACATTAAGTGGCAGCCTGAGCGGAACCTTAAAAAAACATTTGTTTTCAATATATGCAGCCTTTGATTCCTTTATTGAAAATGAATTACCTAGCTGCGATCGATTCGTTATCCCGTGATCGGACAGCAAAGATCCTGCTTCCCAGGGTTCACTAAATGGCTGCCTGTCAGCTTTAATCAATCTTCAGTGTATCCCAGCAGCTACAATGTATTCTTATATTACTAAGTAACATTATCTATTGTTACAGTTTGCAGCTCAAACTGCTGGGAGCCTAGCAACAAATGATCACAACAGGAAAGTGTTACAAAGATGTTGCACTGCTGGGAGGTGTGGTTAAAGCCTGCTAGAAATCAAAGGACGATTTAAAAAACTCTTATATTATAACTTATTATTACTTTACTCATTTAATTTACATCATTAAAAATGGTATTACAGTTTGATTTTTAGGATATTGCACAAATTTCTCCTACAAGCAGCGGTTCTGCCTACAAGGTCTTCCCCACTTTTTTTTACCAGGATGTGACCAGTGGTTTCGGGCCTGAAACGAGTTATTTGATGTCGGGGACCCTGGTTCTGGAGATATCGCCGTAGTTCATGTTTTTTAAATCCCCCATGTGACATGGTCACTGGCGACACCACAATGATACGATGTTGCAGCTTCTTAGTGACCCGGGAACAAGCCCTTTTACCGGACCTGGTAATATTGTTTGTATTTGGGGGGTAATATTGTTTGTATTTGGGGGTAATATTGTTTGTATTTGGGGGGGGTAGTGTTGTTTGTATTTGTGTAAAAAATATAGTTTACCCAACAGCATTAAAATAAAAATAGATACATTTGTTTTCATTAAGTAGCTAAAAAACGTAATGATCCATTTATAAATCTCAGTATTTTGGGGTTTCTTAGAATTCTCCAGCAACGGCGGGTACTTCCAGCTAGTATTAAATAGGGCCCATTGTCCAAGATTTGCTGCCAGCCCGAGTGTCGCTGAAACAACCCTTCCCCATGCACGGTTTGGCATATAAAGCTCAGATAATAAATACAGCCCAGGCCAACTGGCAATACCTGTTTTATTTAGCACAATACTTTGAAAGAAATGTCTGGATTGCACTCATGGGGTGAAACATTTTCAAATGCCAAATTCCTGTGTCATCAATTCTCTTACCTCGTTCCCCGTGGTGCTTGTCAATTCATCAGACATGGCACATTATGGTTCCATATTCTCATTAATAAAGAAGTGGAAATATGGCACTGACCTATATTGATCCCCTATTGGGATTCCCACACTAGGCTGTAAGTTCTTCAGTGCAGAGAATCTACTCTCTTTACCTACTTTGAACGTATCCCCTTCCCATAGCAGTGTTATAACCAGATTAGAGCCTGAGAAATGTAACATAGAACCTTGATTGTCAGGTTCGTTGCACACACGATACTATGTCTGTACGTGCATCTACCTCCTGTGTACACCCCTCGTTTCTGCAATGTAAATTAATTTCCTCTTACAGAAATATTATCTCATAACTGATAGAAATATACCACCTGGAGTATATTCATTCGGGACTTTATTAAAACTCTTGAAATCTTGGCTCACATCTGTATTTTTTTATATTTGTTAGGTGATGATGTATGGACTCGTAATAAAGTGTGTTTCTGCTCATTGCTGCGTGTTCTTCTTGCGTGTGCAGCATACTGTATGACACAGATTGAGCCACTTGATGTCGTTTCGGAGCCACCGAAAGCTCACGTTATCTCAGATCTGGTGGATGTTTTTACACTGTAAACGTTTTTTTTTTAAAAAGTGTCGCACACTGACAGAATTTGACACATCCCATAATAATACGGGCGTGTCATCCCAAACACACACCAAATCACAAGCTGAGGCACAAGAGTATAGACTAAGCTATAGTGTAACAAGGCGACGCAAAATAACAATGGTACGTGTTCTGTCCACTGTATGGTTTTTTCTTCCCCATACTGTCGTTCCCTTAGCCCTAGTTGTTATTTTGTATCTCCTCCTGTCTCCGCCTGTTGCTTAGAACTCCTGAACTGGCCACTGATTTGGTTTCTTCCAGGACCCCTGGCTCTTGGTTTCTCCCTGCTTTACTTCCTGTATGGCAGGTCATATCCCCTTCCTTTCCCAGCCAGCAGCCATTATGAGTAGCCATCACTCTCTGGTTTCCTCAGAACCAAGCATTGCGTTTTCACCTTCCCTTCATATTTGCTACCTCCAAGTTCCCTTATGCTTCCTGTTTACCCCCATCCAATAAAGTTACAGAAAATAAGAATAAAGTTATAAGAAAATAAGGGGACGAGTTTAACTGCCTGATCCTACTCACTAGTCACAGTGAGCCTGGGCCAGAACAGTACGACTGTCATTTTTGTTCAAGCATTTTCTCAATACACCACTCGTTAGTTTACTACACAAAGTTCAGAGTTCAATTCATTTAATTGCCTGTCTGCTTTGATGTAATTGACATACCTGTAAATGCACCACACATAACTTGGGCTTCACTTCTTAATCATGTTAGCCCAGTTAGATTATTGTTTAGCAACCATGGGACATACCCATATGTTGGCTCATAGTTTAGTCATGTCCATTTCTTTGTTAACTTCTGCACTGCCTGTTTTCATTTTCCTGGCGGCCTGCAAGGCTACGAGTTGAAAGGGCAAAGTACTGTAATTGCTACTCGGAAGTTTGGATAAAGATGGGGATACGTCTCTAGCCGGCTGATGCTAGCAAGTATTAAAAGAATCAATGTGACGTGCGGCTAACACATTTCAAGTGTATACTTGTTTCAGTTTTGACATACTGTATCTTTCTCCTGCTAGGACATGTTCTATTTTAAGATGCCCCCTTGTTTATAAGAGTGGTTCTCGTAACATGTTTTTATCAAAAGAGAAATTCAGTAAAGACTTTGCAATGTGTTGTTAGGTCAGGATCAACTCCAGATAAATCCGCTACACCAATACAAACGTCCCCTAACGCAGGGGGTCCTCAACTCCAGTCCTCAAGATCCCCCCATTAAGCCAGGTTTTCTGGATATCCCAGCTTCAGCACAGGTGGCTCAATCAGTGGCTCAGTCTTTGAACTGAGCCACTGATTGTGCCACCTGTGCTGAAGCTGGGGTATCCTTGAAACCTGACCTGTTGGGTGTCCTTGAGGACTGAATTGAGAACCCCTGCCCTAAAGTATTACATTTCCCACAGGGAACTACATCTAAATATTATCCTATAAGGATCACGTTAAAAAAAAAGAAAAAAAAGAAGATAATTTCTAGATATAGGGCCATATTCGCTAAGCAGCGCTATTTCATAAAAGTCCTTACAGACCATTCACTTTAATGGGATGTAAGGTGTCTGTGTGTGCCGGAGAGTGACTTATGGAGTAACACCCCTTCTTAAATATAGACCATAATGTTTGTTTAACTAAAGTACACATAATTTGTATTTGAAAATAGAAACCATAAGAATGTATTATTGATAATCGTTGATATTATTCCAAAAGTGCAAAACTGGCAAATTGTTCCAATCTTACTCCATAGATCTGGATGGCCCCTTTCACTGCTCAGGTTAGAGGATTTGCATCTTGAATTCCTTATAGTTACATAGCTACATAGTTATATAGTTACATAGTTACATAGTTACATAGTTACATAGTTACATAGTAGATGAGGTTGAAAAAAAGACACACCTCCATCAAGTTCAACCTGTGCTAAATTTAGATGACAGATACTTTATCCTATAATTGAACTTAGAGCAGGGGTGCTCCCCTTGGGGGCGCAGGATTTTTCTGGGGGGGGCGCGTGCGGTTGCAGAGGCGCCGCGCTCTTCCCCGAGGCATTTAAATTAAATGCTGGGGGACTGCGCGAGACCTCTGCAACCTCAACCTAGCGGGATTCAGCCAGCTTCTGGTCACATCGCCACGACAATGCGGCGTCAAATGACGTCGCTGTGTCATGTGACATGACGCGTCAAATTATGCCGCCGGGTCACTCAAGTTCCCTAGCAAGGAAAAGACGGCTTACAAACATATTGAGCAGAGGCCTAATGTGCCTATTTATTAAAGGATTGGGATTCTTTGATAAACCTGATGCTGTTTAGGTCTGACCCAGTTTTGCAGCCAGGTGTCTGTGATAAATAGACCCCCAAATTGGTTAACCCTTTAATGCCTAATTTTTGTTTACATCATCAGATGAAAAAGTCATTGAACGGTATGAGGCGCATTCGCATCATTCGTCCTTAAGGGGTTAAATGTGTCTTCCTAAATGGCCGTAGGTTGGGTGTGAGCGAGTGGTGCACACATGAAAAACCAATGACATAATCAAACAGGTACTTTAATATATTTTCTTTAGTTTGCTTGGGGAGTGAGTCTGCAAACACGCAGATAATTAATATCAGTGTGTGTTAGCTTTCAGAATATCCTGCTTCATGTGCTCAGTGTCCTTGCCCAGAAAGAGACTGCATTGCTGCAATAAAGTCAAAGCACCCTACCATGTGTAGCCCCTCTGCTAGGGGCAACTAATAGTTAAAGGGTTAAGAACCCTAGAGGGTTAACTGTGTGGGGTCACACAGTTACTTCCCTGGCCATCATGTGATATGGGGTGACGTTACACAAATTGATCCAAAGGGATCCAAAGCACCCTAATTATTGCACTCTATACACAGTAAATAGATATTTAGGACTCTGAATAGGGGTCCTTTATGAACCTAGTTGTAGTGTTTTATAGATGCTCATTAGAACCATTGAATAGATGAGACATTAAACTCTAACTATACACAACTCAACATCATATCAGGATATCATTAACCCTTATTAGGAGTTCACGAGCATAATCACTTAGCAGTAAATATACTCAGTGGAGATACTATTATCATAATTCCACTTTCCATACAGATGGGTATGTGGGTGTAATCACTGAGTGGCTTGTTTTCCAATCACCCCAACAAGGACTTTAGATACGTCATTTGAGTGTATATATTGTTATTTTTTTGGATGTTTTAAGGTTTTGTTATTTTCATATTTTAAAATAGCTGGTCTGTTTCGATCTATTATGGTCGCCATTTAGATACTATCTGAAGGACCACTAGAGTCCTAAATATCTATTTGCTGTGTATAGGGTGCAATAATTAGGGTGCTTTGGATCCCTTTGGATCAAATTTGTGCAAATGATATTATTACCCCTTATGCACCATGTATTATACTTAAGGTCTATCAATATTAGGAGATTTAAAGGTGAGCGGTGTATATTTATATTTTCATTATATGGGGTGACTTGGCAGAAAATAAAGGACACCCACTTTATGTCTGGTAATAGTGATGTCAACACTAGACACTAGAATATCTATACTCAGCTAGAAGATTCTAGAATCATGTTCCTCGGTAGTATCAGTTGGAGAGAGCCTCACTGTAAGTTATGTAACTATGTTTAAATGTATAGTTATGTGCAGTAAGGATGTCCTGTCACCTGTATTGTTTTCAGTTAGGGAGCGTGCCCTTTACAGACAGAACCCATAGTAATGACCAGAGATTGTTTTCTGGCCAGAACAGGAGCAGGCAAGGACTCTGCTGGAAGTTCTTTAATTGGCCACTGTAACATGTAGTCCCACCGGCAGTTCCTCTGTAAACTCCCGATATGTTAAGTATAGAGGAAGAATGCCGTCCTCAGTAAAGGTATACTAATCCCAAGTGTGTCCTCCGAGCGGGGTCCACCAGATACAGGGCATTGAGGAAGCTATACAAGAGATTGCCAATCTAACATTACTAAAGGACACAAGTATAAGTACCTCCCTAGTGTAGCAGTGAGAGCTACCAAGGGAAGAAGCACAGCGTAACCGTATTGTTTCACACCAGTTATTATCTATGAGAAGTATGTCCTATGCATGAGGAGCATTATCAACGGATATGAATAAAGTGCTTTGTATTATAAAAGTTCCTGGCGCCCTTTATTCTGACATCTGCATATCTACACCCAGCCTGCACGTATCCAGCACCCTGCAAAGGTACGTGGCACTGAGCACAGCCATGTAAATAGTCTATCATATTATAAACTCCGTAAGAGCCGGGCACGGAGAGTAACACCTTCTAGCGGTTTAAAGCATCAATACCGTCTTCTCGTGTTGTTGTTTCTAAACTTACCTGAACCTGTGGAGTCCCCTGGAGCTCATCGCTGGTCCCCATTATTTGGGCACACCCAAAGTTCCAGGCATATTTGTATTATTTTGTGCTGGTTTTGACACACAAACTACAAACATGGCAGCAGCGATCACCAATAGGAAGTCTCAATGTCATCTCCCGATGACGTTTCAGCTTTTTAATTGGCCACTGTAACAAGAACTGACCCCCTGCTGCCATATGGTTTCCCCAGTTTTGACAGTTCCCTCCCTGGCTTTAGTTGCTCTGGAACGGATGGGAGAGGGGGAGGGGGTCTTTAGACATGGGGGGGCACATCGATAAGCCTTGTGGCACCCTATTTTATACCTGGGAGTACTGCTTTAAACACTTGCTTTATATTACAAGGTGTGTCTAAACATTTCACCTGACAAAATCTAAGGCTAAATTAAAGACAAGTTGTCAGAGAGGTCACAGTGGTGGGCATTTTTAACAAGCCATAACTTTTTAAAATACAATAGAAAACTATGGAGGATTTCTCAGTGAAGCTGGTGAAACAGAAGGAAAAACGAGGAGCGTGTGAGGGTGTGTATATATATTAAGGGTACACAGAAATATATATTAGGGGTCTGTGGGGTATATATTAAGGGTGTGGGGTCTATGAGGGCCATATGGGAGTATATCTGAGGGGAACACATTAGTATGTGGGGGTATATATAAAGAGTGTGGGGGGGGGGTCTATGAGAGCCATATGGGAGTATATATGAGGGGTATATATTTGGGGTGTGTGTGAGTATACAGTATCTGAGGAGTACATGGGTGTATATAAGTGGCTTGGCGGTGTAATATGCATATATGTACCTCTTTTCACCTGGAAAATGTTGGACGGTAAGCACTTGATGCTGGAGGAAGCACTGAAGGACTTTTTCAATGCAATAAACAAAATTACCCATTGACATCAATGGAAAATCTTGTCCGAAAATGGCCTAATCAAGCCACTTCAGCAGATGCAGAATAAGACCCTTAGAGTCGAGCTGTTTACCTGCATCAGAAGCAGCATCCTTCCCGCTAAGATAGTCCTATAGTGCTAAGCTAATGTTAAGTGTCATAAGAATTATATCTCACTTTACATCCATGCTTTAAGGTCATATTTTGGCTGCTCCTGTGTCATTTCTGTGAGCCCCAACAGGAGGCATTATGTTAAAAGCAAAACGACACATCTTATACTATATTAGTGAAAGCACTGTATGTTTGCCTGCCTGCCTGCATGCATGCATGCCTGCCTGCTGGATGTCCGGTGTCCCTAGCGGCAATCTCATTGGTCCCTTGGCCCGCCCGCCCCCGCACACCTCTCATTGGCCTCACACAATCACACCACCCCCTTGGCCCGCCCCCCACACCTCTCATTGGCCTGAGGCGGAGTGACGGGCCAAAGGTCCAAAAAAATAAATAAAACACACACACACACACACACACACACACACACACACACACCTCTCTCCCCTCTCCAAATCACCTTTTCCCCTCCCAGCGGCATCACACCGTTCTTCCCTCCTCTCCCCTGCCCCATCGCCTCATCCCCTCTCCCCTCCCCAGCGCCGTAATCACCTCTCCCCCTCCCAGCGGCATCACCTCTCCCCTCTCCCGCTCCAAATCACCTTCTTCCCCCTCCCCAGCGCAACACCTCTCCCCCCCTCACCCGCTCCAAATCACCTCTCCCCCTCACCGCTCCAAATCACCTCTCCCCTCTCCCCCAAAATCACCTCTCCCCCTCCAAATCACCTCTCCCCCTCCCCACACCTCTCCCTCCCCCCTCCCCTCTCCAATCACACTTCGCTTCCCCCGACGCCTCGCGCGTAAGATGGCGACCCCCTTCCTCCCCTCGCGCGCCGAGTCAGACGGTCCCTCCCTTTTTGACGCCCCCCCTCCCTTTGACGCCCCCCCCCCCTTTGACGCCCCCCCTTTGACGCCCCCCCTCCCTTTGAGGCCCCCCCCCTCCCTTTGAGTCCCCCCCCCCCTCCCTGTTGAGGCCCCCCCCCTCCCTTTGAGCCCCCCCCCTCCCTTTGACGCCCCCGGCCCCCCCCCTCCCTTTGACGCCCCCCCCCTCCCTTTGGACGCCCCCCCCCCTCCCTTTGCACGCCCCCCCCCCCTCCCTTTGAACGGCGCTCCCTTTGACGCCCCCCCCCCTCCCTTTGACGCCCCCCCCTGCCTTTGACGCCCCCCCCTGCCTTTGACGCCCCGCGCGCACACACTGACTGACTGCCGCACGCACGCACACACTGACTGACGCGCACACAAAGCCTGACTGACGCACGCACACACTGACTGAGGCACACACTGACTGTGTGTGCGTCAGTCAGTCTGTGTGTGTTTGTGTTTCTGCCTCAGACTCACTGACGCGCGAGCAAACACACAGTGACTGACGCACACACGCTACATGAAGCTGTAAAGGAGGGAGGGAGGGGGGGGACTGGATTGATGTGAATGGGGGACAAACAGAGAGAGGGGGGAGGAGAGAGAGGAACGGGAACATTACATCCCGGGCAACGCCGGGTCTCTCAGCTAGTTATATATATACACCATATATGAGGATATCGGAAGCTGCTCACCAATACATTTATTCCACACGGAGCTGTAACAATCAGAAGATTCGGGCGTCTCTTCTGTATTTAGTATTTATTAAATCCAATGCTGACCCTACAAGAGGAACCATTATATAGTTGTCGAGCTGCGTGATCTACTGTCTCTAATACATGGCTCTCTCTGTACATCATTCTGTTTGCACATTTTCATGCATTTAGAAAGCTCACAATGAGGCGATATTGAATGATCCCTTTCTGTTCCAGTTTTTGAAGAAGGAAAATAATGCCCCTTTTACACTTTCAAGGAAAAACTTACTTGACTTAAGCAATTTCCTACTTCCCACTTTGAAAGAGTTCTTACTTGTTTTGTTTTTTAGTTCTCCCTTTTGGAACGTTTAAACGTCAGAGTTCTTAGAATTCTAACCAGGCCCATGTCATATTATTAGGGCTAGGGAAGAGATTCCATTCTAGGGATGGGCAGATGTATCAGCATGAAGCAATCAGAGATATCAGTTCCTTTGAATTATATATAGCCATTGTACGCATCACTATAAAATCGTGTGTATTTTAGATGAGTCTGAAATATCATCCCACGAAAAGCATGGAGAAAGAAATTCCGTCACAAAGAAGATGACAATGTATCTCCACTAGATATCTGTTCTGCAATTGCAAATGGTTACTTAGCCTCCGACATATGGGAGAAGTCAACACGTGACGTTACCCCCTGTCATTTCCAAACCACCGTGGGTAAAAAAAAAGATGCAACTCAAAAATGTTGCACGTTGTACAGGGTCCTATAAGAACCAGCTCCTCGCCCCTACCACACGCAGCACTTATCATCTGAGATCTGACTCCAAAAGACTGTTCATGGTCTCAAGGTTCAACAAAGTATCCGACCGCTCCTCCTTCTCTTACCGTGCACCCCAAGACTGGAACAACCTACCGGAGACTCTCACATCCACCACCAGTCTAAGTTCTTGAATAACTAAAGCTGTCTCACATTCTAATCTGGTCTGTAACTGTTATATACGCCTATAATATATATTATCTCTTACTGTGCATGCAATGTCTTGTATATAATGTATAACCCTGTTCACTTAATGTAAGTTTGTATTTGTAACCATGTATTTGTCATCATAACTCTGTGCCCAGGACATACTTGCAAACGAGAGACAACTCTCAATGTATTAAACACATGTTATAAATAAATTAATTCATTAACTAAGGTAGCTGTTACTTTAATTTACTGAATGAACACATTCACTAGTCTACTACAGTTAGTTGTGTGTTATAGTACTAGTTACTTGATGCATGCAATATATCTGGGAAGGATGGACACCATTGCCAATCCATAGATGTAGTCTTGTATTGTTGCTTACAGTATGTCTGTTACATATATGGAATCCATTCCCCAGACCTCAGGGGCCACAAACAGGCCGGGTATTATGAATATCCCTACTTCAGCACAGCTGGCTCAATCAGTAGGTTAGTCGTTGACAGGCCAATGCCAGTCCTCAAGGACCACCAACAGATCAAGGTTTACGGATATCCCTGCTTCAGCACAGGTGGCTCAGGGCTATCCATAAAAGCCGGCCTGGTCGTGGCCCTTGAGGACTGAGTTTGAGACCCCTGCTCTAAATGTTATCACAAATATAAACTAATTTAGAACCTTATTTGGTAACTTGAACTCATTGCTGTATAAACATTTTAAAAATGTGAACATGTAATAATAATACTAATAATACTAATAATAATAATAATAATATTGGTTAACTATGTGTAGTACAGTTATGGATATATTCATTTCTCAACTCCTAGAACATCTGCAATCCAATGTAAAATAAACAAAACAATACTGTACTAATATATATTAACAATATACTGTATATGAATAAAAATGCCTTAATAGTCCCCTGGACCCGCTGACCCTTGTGCTGGCCAAACCAGTGAAAAATGTCCCGCCCCCCATGAAGAAAGTGATCTCTTTCATCCTAACCGCGGCGAGATGTTCCTTAGCTGCGGCCTGGAAAAAAATTAACACCCCATCAAGAGGAACGGTGAACAAAAGAATAAACAATGTAATGTACCTGGGGAAGCTGAGTGCCCAACTAAACCCAACCACGGAGCAGTTCCACGGAACATAGAGCCTTGGCTCCAAAGATAGGAAGGCAAGGGGAGAGTAAGTCCCAGTGCCATTCACTCTACTAAGTTCCTCCCCCATCTCCACCTTCCCTCCCCCTCCCCCTCCCCCCCTCCACTCTTCCTTTTTTCTATCATATCTTCCCTATCCACTTTGAATCTGCGCCTGAGACCACGGATCAGCAGCTCACTGTTAAGGAACAAAGGGAACGACATGGAAACAACCAACGGATCTCCAACTACACCATCCGAATACTAATTATATACCCTAACTGTGGATCTTAATGCTGTTGGAAAATATTTTGTACAATGTGTACCGTCTCTAGCGTGATGTTCCCTTTGCAAAGTAAAGATGTGTATGTCTCAAAAAACACAATAAAAAAGATTGAACCAAACAAAAAATGCCTTCATGGAAACCTAAACCTGATGAATATCGGGAAAGCGTTACAGATCTCCTCCTTTTAGAAAGGTTTTGCATAATATTTAGGATTTACAAATGGAAAGCATTTCTAAAACAAATCCCTTTTTCTTTCAAAGGAAAGGAAAGGAATTGTAAGCCGCCCGGTAACAAGAAAAGTGGCTAGCCTGGTTTGTTTATGAAAAGAATTAGTGGTGCTCTGCATCCCCTGACAGCATCGCACTCAGGCCACTGAATACTGGATGAATGAGGCAGGTACATTAGATATTAACTACTTCATTCTGTATATTAAACATCTTAAGAAACATCAACAGAAAGAATTCAGATCCCAAACCAAAACGGCAACATGTACTACATTATGCCCCATATTTAATAATAATAAGTACTGCTTATTCCCCAAGACAAAAGTTACCTTACCACCTACCCAAGTGGGCGCAGTAAATATGTCCTCTTAGGCCCATTCATTTTAATGGGCTGTAATGTGTCTTCCGGTGCCATCTTAAGGAATAGCAGCGCTTAGTCAATATGGGCCTATATATTCTGTAATACTTAATACAAAGTTCTATCACTTCTTTGTTCCATTTACAATACTGAAAATACTTCGTCTCCTGAAAATATATATTGTATAACAAAGAGGGTTGGGGTTCCATACAATGCATCTGATCTCAGACGCGCTATTAGAGAGGGTTGGGGTTCCTTACAATGCATCTGATCTCAGACGCGCTATTAGAGAGGGTTGGGGTTCCTTACAATGCATCAGATCTCAGACATGCTATTAGAGATGGTTGGGGTTCCTTACATGCATATGATCTCAGGCACACTATTAGAGAGAGTTGGGGTTCCTTACAATGCATCAGATTTCAGACATGCTGTTAGAGAAGAAGGAGGGAGGTCCCGGAGGTCCAATGACGGTGCACTGCTCAACAAACAACGGGGGCTGCAGCCAGTTGAAGTAAAAAAGTTTTATTTAAGTGGTCAGGCGAAGTACATGGTGACTTTGACGCGTTTCAGGACATAACGTCCCTTTATCAAAAAGTAGATTCGCGTCTGCCTGCTACTCCATTACATAGTGCAAACTCCGCCCCCAACGATGACGTCACTGAGCTCGAAAACTCGCGAGACTCAGTCTGAGAGAGCCGTCCATTGGCTAGCATTGCCACCAATTGGATGCCCTGTCGCTGACTCACTGTGTGTGAGCCGTGGGGGAAAGAGATGCATACGCAACGGCAGCAAGCAGTAATATAACAAAACACACAGTGATAGGTTAAAAACAGGGATAATCCAAATGAAATATTGAAACTTAAAAACACGAATTAAAACCAATGTATAAATGGTGGTACTGGATATTGTATCAGGGAAATGGCAGATGATGGACATAGAGAGCATAATAAAATGTGCAAATAGATAAACGGACAGAACAGCATATTGTATAACCAATGTGCAGAGTGCAATTCAATGAACAGACTAAATGGTCTTGTATGGTATATGTAAATATCTCATATTCTGTACATTACATAGACATGGACATATACATAATAATTAATTAATTATTATGGCTGACTAATCAAGCCTCCCATGAAAACGTATAACATAAAGAGGTATAGTATCAGGGAAATGGTAGATGATGGACATGGAGAGCATGATAAAATGTGTAAGTAAATAAACGGACAGACCACCATGTTGTATAATCAATGTGCAGAATGCAATTCGATGAACAGACTAAATGGTCTAGTATGGTATATGTAAATATCTTACACTCTATACATTACATAGATATGGACATATACATCATAATCAATTAATTATTATGGCTGACTAATCAAGACTCCCATGAAAACGTATAACATAAGGAAAGAACAGGGAACATATCCTGCTGGAATTGATATTATTATGTATCATTAATCACTTTTATTTATTAATATTATTAAAGATAATATATGGATGCCCAATTCGATGTTAAAAGGTAATCTTAATACATCCATGTATGAATAATAGTGAAACACCAATGATACAAAAATTCCTGGTTACAATTTAACATGTCACAAACCTGTCATGGAATAATCAGGATCTGGTCCATAGATCACTGAAATGATGAGTGATCAAATGAACACATATCTAAGAGGATTACATTCTATTTGAAAGTTATAATATGTTGTTAATATATCCATATTGATTTTGTAGGGAATTAAATAGTAAAGAAATCTATATGTGTTATCGCAAAAAATGTTTAAGTTCCCAGTCTAGATTCATGCCCCTGGGTGACATGGCCCCAAGGGCATAAATCCAGAACATCTCTCGTTGGTTCAAGAGAGATTCTCTGTCTCCTCCTCGAATGTTCGGGTATATGTGTTCAATTGCACTGAAACTGAAATTATCTGTAGAACCAGATTGACATGTCAGAAAATGGCGTGCTACAGGATATTTATCATCTTTTTTCAAAATGGTTCTCACATGTTCTGTGATTCTCTCTTTAAGTGGGCGAATCGTCCTGCCTACATAGGAGCTGCCACATATGCATCTAAGTGTGTACACTACAAACTTGGTATTACACGTCATGAAAGATGATAAATTATGTTTTTTCTTTGTGTATATATTTTGGACGTGTTTCACAGGGGTAGCATATTTGCACATTTTACAATAGCCACACTTGAAGAAGCCTTTCATTTTAGACTCATTTTTCCTTCTTTCAGGATCAAACAGACTGGGGGAAACTTTGTTGCCAATGGTTTGGGCTTTTCTGAAGACCATCTTTGGTCTATCTTGAATATATCTTTCTAGGTCTTTATCTATTCTTAATACATCCCAGTGTTTTGTCAGTATTGTTCTGATATGTTGTGCCTGTCTGGAAAAGGTAGTAATGAATAAGGGTACGTCTTCAGTTGTGTTGGAGTCTTTGAATGTTTTATTTCGTTTATTAGATTTCTTTTGTTTGAGAAGTGTTGTTCTATCCTCATTAAGTGCAAGTGTATATGCATTTGTTATATCTTCGTCTTTGTAACCCCTGTGCTTGAACCTCTCTGATAATTCAGCTGCTTGTAACCTGAATGTCTCATCTGTTGAGCAAAGTCTGCGGAGCCTAGAAAATTGTCCCTTCGGGATACTTTTGATCAGAGATTGTGGATGTGCGCTGTTGGCCCTAAGCAAGGAATTCCTAGAGTTCTCTTTCCTAAACATTTTTGTTTGTATTTTAGATTCTGCATCTATGTATAAGTGCAAATCCAAAAAGTCAATCTCACTCTCATCTCATGCTGTTAGAGAAGGTTGGGGTTCCTTACAATGCATCTGATCTCAGATACACTATTAGAGAGGGTTGGGGTTCCTTACAATGCATTTGATCTCAGATGCGCTATTAGAGAGGGTTGGGGTTCCTTACAATGCATCTGATCTCAGACATGCTGTTAGAGAAGGTTGGGCTTCCTTACAATGCATCTGATCTCAGACACACTATTAGAGAGGGTTGGGGTTCCTTACAATGCATGTGATCTCAGATGCGCTATTAGAGAGGGTTGGGGTTCCTGAAAATGCATCTGATCTTAGACGCGCTATTAGAGAGGGTTGGGGCTCCTTACAATGCATCTGATCTCAGACGCTCTATTAAAGAAGTTGGGGTTCCTTACAATGCATCTGATCTCAGACACACTATTAGAGAGAGTTGGGGTTCCTTACAATGCATCTGATCTCAGACGCACTATTAGAGAGGGCTGGGGTTCCTTACAATGCATGTGATCTCAGACGCGCTATTAGAGAGGGTTGTGGCTACATCAGAGAGTCTCATTTTCAGCCCCACTTTGCAGGAGTGAACTACTGCGTGCTGCAAAGATCTTTAAATGGTACTCTAACCGTAAGACAACAGCAGCACTCACATGCCCATTCCCAAACCCTCGTTACAAGGATGCCTTTCTCCCCTACACAGTACTCCTGGGTTATTACCTTTGCCCCAGCACAGGGGCAATTAGATCTGTGTTGGTAAAGCATGCAAACGTTTAGTGATCATGCAGTCTTTATGCTTACAATAATGCCAGCCCAGTATGGCGTGTCTCTGACTAGCAGCGAGGAACAGCTCCAGGCCATGATGAAGGCCACCACTGTGATAGAGATGCCAAGAGTCAGCTGGAGCAGGGCAACCAGGAGTGGGAAACGGCAGCCACAACACGTGTGGGATTCCTCTGGCTGGCCGGCTTTGGCCTCCTTCTTGTCCCCTTTCTTCTTCATCTCTGATTTCTTGTCCTCCAGGCTCTGATCTGTCCTTTGCTCTCCTTCAGGTCCTTTGGACGCCTTTTTCTGGTTATTTGGGGATGGGTGCTGCCTGTTTTTCTCATCTGTTCCCATTTGGATGCTGTGTGTGAGATCACACGTTGTGTATTTTTTGCGCTCCCCAGAATGCACACACGCTCTCTCTTTCCCTCTCTCGCCCTCTCTCTGTGTAACACGCTGCTTGCCAACTGAGTGGGGATCTTGGTATTTGGGAATCACAGGGCTGAACTAATATGGAAAACATTTGGAGCCGATTGTCAGAGCCTTTAAATGCCACTTATAGCCCAGAGAAGAGGGGTCTTCTAGGGGATAGCGAACTGCCAACATGCAGGACAGGGGGAGTGTCAATCCAGATGCAGAAATACTAGGACAGATGTGGAAAGCAAGTCATTAAACCCTAAATTCTCTAAGCCGGAGGAAATCTGTTAAACGTGACGGTCAGGATTGCTTTTCGATATTTTAGTAGGGCCTGAGCAACTTTGTAAGGTCTCCATGCACTACCCCGGGGGGGCTCAACTCCAGTCCTCAAACTCCCCAACAGGTCAGGTTATCGGGATATCTTTGCTTCAGCACAAGTGGCTCAATCAGTCCCTGCATCAGCACAAGTGGCTCAGTCTTTGACAGCGCCTCTGATTGAGCCACCTGTGCTGAAGCAGGGATATCCTGACAAACGTGACCTGTTAGGGGAGGGGGAGCTTGATGACTGGAGTTCTGCACCCCTGCACTACACCACGTTAACGCCCTGCAATGGCTTATGGGCCGCTGTGTATTGCACATACTGTATAATGTATTCATGCAGAAACACCCACAAACTGAACTCGGTGGTTTTGCCCTGAGATTTCCCTCCTTAAAAAGAATTCCTATTTACCCCTCACATGGTAATGGATGGACTCTTCACATTTTGAGAATGGATACTTAATGCATAATATGTTTAGTATATATACAATAAGTAGAATATATATATATAAATAAGTGTATATATATAATGTATATGTAGGTCGAAACAGCTGTCTGTGAGTAGGTTTACTGGCTATGCATCTTAACCCAGGCTGTGCTGAAAAGCTGTGCTATGCAGCTAGCATAAGCTTATAGGGTCCATGTCAAAATGGAATTCCATTTGAAACATATATATATGTATATATGTATATGTATATATATATATATATATATATATATATATATATATATATATATATACTGAGTTAAGTTATGGTGAGTAAAAAAAGTGACAAAAACCCTCCACAGCAAAGCAAATATGCAAATGTAAATACAACTGTATGCTCATCTGCAGGTTGTAGGTCACGGGACCTGCAAGGGACTGCCCCAGCATGAGACCTGGCTCTGGGACTGCGTGTCACTAATCCCCGCCTCCGGAGCACACCAAATAGTTTGTAAGGTGAGTATTAGGAAGTATTAGTCGTTACCCGAGTAACTGGACCTCAGGAAACTGGATGAGATGTGAATACCATTCGATTCTTTGTAGATAATAGCCTCTTACTACTTGCACGTCACCCGTCCGTGGCCGCTGAAGTGTGGCAGGGGATCTGTATGAAGCGTAGGGTTCCTGCTATGGAACTGCTTAGGATTCCTCCTCAATTCAGACCACGGGAACACGTCAGTGACTCACTCAGCCCTACGCGTTTCGTCACTAGGTGTGACTTCATCGGGGACTTGTCTTTGTATGTGTGTGTGTGTATATATATATACACATGTGTATAAAGATGAAAGGAGAAAACGAGAAATAAAGAAATATAGGTTTTATGAATGGTATGGTTTGGAGCATTATAATAGTGCTTATACTTATAACACAGGACCTGCATACTGGTCATGCCGTGACGTGGCTGCATACTGGTCATGCCGTGATGTGGCTGCATACTGGTCATGCCGTGACGTGGCTGCATACTGGTCCACTGCCGTGACGTGCGCATACTGTCCATGCCGTGACGTGGCCTGCAATACTGGTCTGAAGTGACGTTGCTGCATACTGGTCATCGCCGTTACTTGGCTGCCTACTGGGGTCATCAGATATAGGATGTCCTTTACGTGGCTGCATACTGGTCATGCCGTGACGTGGCTGCATACTGGTCATGCCGTGACATGGCTGCATACTGGTCGTGACGTGGCTGCATACTGGTCATGCCATGACGTGGCTGCAGACATATAACGCTTTGGCCAAACGGTTTAACTAAATGGCCCTTACTCATGAGAATACTAACATTGAAGTATTTAACTATGTATTGTGTCACATTGGATGTAGCAGGGTATTTTTGTCTTTTGTTGTATACAGTACATTTGGCCACGCTCAGTAGCACTCCTTTTGATATATTTGATGTGTAGGTGCTGGGGTTAGAGCTTTCTGGGATTGTGTGTTTATTACTTATAGTTATACAGTACTTAACTTATACTAATAGTAGTTATAAGTATTACTGTTGCTTTAGTACTCGGTATCTGCTACATGAAACACATTAACTGCATGTACAGTCCTCTTGGAGTGATCTGTTGCATTTCTTTCTCACGGGGTGTATGACGTTGGTAAGTGGGTGGAATGTGATAACAGAATTCCAGTGTTTCAGTTTGTCACCTTTTCTTTAGTGTATCTGCTTTGCAATGTATTCTTCTCAAGATAAATGAATCATATTACTAATAATAATCATAAATACTAATACAGTAAGGCAGGGGTACTCAACTCCAGTACTCGTACCTCCCTTGGAGATGACGTCACATCCTTTAAAAAAAAAAAAAAGAGGCGGGCACATGGTACAGTGCCCAATCAGATTGGAGCTGTACCATCTGAGCCTAAAATGTGACATGTTTTACCTGTTCCTGATCTTCTAGGTGGATGGAGATGGATTTCCGGTGATGATGTCGCGGGTCGAGAGCTTCCAGATACGCCGGGATTCGGAGGGTGAAGACTTCTAAAGGTAAGATAAATATTGAATTTATGTAATTGTCTTTTTTCAGGTTTTTTCACTGTATTTATTTATTTTTATGTTTTTGCTTGCCCATTGACTGATACTGTATTAATCTTTGCCCCTTTAGGGTACAGATAAATACAGTGACAGTGTGACAGGGTGAAGTCAGGTACTGATAATTATGCCTGGGAAACATACATCTGAGTCCTTCATCCAGCACTCAGAAGGTTAACCCAGTAAGAATACTTGGGCAATCAAGAAGTAAGCTGAAACAGCTGACAACCAGCTTGATAAGGAGGCTACTGCTTTTAGTAGGTGGCTGACTCAGACTACAGAGCTGTCCTGTGCAAGCGCCTAACCAGAAGGATTTCCTAAACTCTCTCTAGAGACAGAGATTCTCAAACAAAAATACAGTAAGAACTTTAATATTGTTCCATAACTATTGTGATATATGTTTAGGGGTTGGGAACTGGACAAAGCCAGCCAGCCCAATAGATAGGCCCTGGAATGTTTAGCAAGATCTCCCTATGAGGAGTAGTTGTTCTTATTATAAGTTGTGTTTTGCCTTAAAGGGACAGTGTGCCCAAATATTTATTTGTGTTGGGGAGAAATAAAACCACTCAACGTTTGGTTTACCCTGAAACTGCACGTGTGGACTATTGTCTGACCTCGCCTACAGTCCGTCCTGCCACAGACAGCCAATGCCTTTGTTGGCAAATGCTTGTTTTCTATTGATAGTTATTTTTCAATTTCTGTTTATTGTTTGGATTAAATTGTTTTGATTTTGGATGGCTTCTTTTTAGTACATTTTAGAATTGGTTAGCGTTTTAAATTAATTATTTGTTTTGTTGGCCAGTGGTTTAAATTAATTATTTGATTTGTTGGCTATAGTGGTTTTATTTATTTAATTGATTTGTTGGCTACTGGTTTAAATTAATTAATGGATTTGGCTACTGGTTTTTTTCCTTTATTGATTGGTTGGATAGATGTTTATTTATTTATATTCTTATGTTTTGGAATAACATAATTGTAATTCTTTTGCTGTTTTAGTGATAAATTAATGTAATTGATGTGTAGTTGAGGCTTTTTAGTTCTTTTATTGTTGGGGTGTTTAGGTGCTTCTGTATTTCTTTGATTATTGTGTATTTTTGTCTTTAATTATTTTTATTAGGGTGACATTGAGTGACATAGTGGCTTATCATGAACATATTATATGGGTATGATATACCACTGTGCCAATCAATGGGTACAGGGTGGGTATAATGGGGCTGGGGTGGGTGGGTAACGGGGGACGGGGGTTAACCACTAAATTACTATAGCGGTTATTAACCGCTACAGTGATTAAGGGGTTAGGGGCCATTGGATTATATTTTTTCTTGTATTCTTTCTGGCATCGGAGGACATGGACCTGCAGTATGCTAATGAGGACACCCTTCATGATAGCAGGGTAAGTTGAACGTTTTATTAACTTTATTAATGCTGGCTAATGTTTGATTTTATAATGGGGAAATGCACTATTATCCATATCGGGATAATAGTAATTTTGCCCATTACTGTACTGTATGTGTTGGGGGGGGGGGGTAGAGGAGGTGGGTAGTAGGGTTGTTGTGTTTATTTTTGTTTCTTGGGAATAGAGGGATTGGGTGAAGGGGGTAGTATCCCCAAGGATGGAAGTTTAGACCTTCCGGGGGGTAGCGGGTATTGAAGGGGTTAACTCCTCCCGCAACCTTTCAGGCAGGCCTAACCACCCACCCTGGGACTACTGCCCCCTTCATCCACCCCCTCTGCCCCAAGAAACAGGCTATTGAGGTTTAACCCCTTCATTGCCATAGCGGCTAGCCGTTAAGATAATGAAGCGTTTTAATATCAATTATATTACTAGTTTAGATGAGCAGGGGGTCTCCGGAGCAGAACCGCATTGATTTCAGGTCCTGGGAACCCCTGCTTCCCCAGATACAGGCCCCATTATGGGGTGCCGGTATCTCCTATGCATTTTATTCCCACGGTCACGTGACGTGAGACATTTAAATGCATGAGATACCGGTACCCCATAACGAGGCCTGTATCTCAGGAAGCAGGGGGTCCCTGGACCTGAAATCAATGCGGGTCTTCTCCGGAGACCCCCTGCTCAACTAGACTAGTATTAAAATGTATATTAAAATATTTCAATCGCTGGCGAGATATGCGGCTCTCTCTGTGCAGCTCTCTCTGCAGCTGAAAGAAATCGGCGGGCGAGGCCTTTTCAGAGAGGTGATCATCACGCCGCCGACTACTCACCGATTTTGGGTATTTTGCTATCACTGGTAATCGAGGCTTTCTGGATACCGTGATAGCAACGCTCAAAAAACAGGCGGCGAAAACAGCCCAGCGATTTTTTTTATGACGGCTTATAGAATAGGCCCCTAAGTGAATATATAAGCTGTATGGGCTACCATCACATCATACTCCTGACAAAGTCACGTTGATGACGAAACGCATTGGGATGTAGCGTTGGAGGTGACGTCATCGCGTTGTGGAGGTCTGATCTCTCCCTGCATGCTAGCAGCTGATCGCGGATGCCGGGCTGCTCAGCACACAGTATTTGCTGCAGGAGTGAGAGAGCTGTCCACACAGCCACGATTTAACCCAGAAGGCACATTAACCCAAGGGAGTCGGTTCCCTGAGTGCCTAGCTGTGCGGTTCTGGACCAGGACCACAACCTGGTGACGTAGAGATCGTCTCTCTTAATCTCCAACCCCCACCTTCTTGTCGAACTCTATTACTCACTACTGTATGGTGCCAGGATTCCTGATCATTGTCACCTACTATGGAGTGTGAAACGCCCCAGGTGAGTACCATCCTGTTGAGATAATCTATCTCTAAAGGCGCTATTTCTAGCTACACTTGTGACGAGAGAGAGAGAGTGAGAGAGAGAGAGAGAGAGATCATCCCTAGCAAGGGAAGACAAAGGACAGCACTCAAGGATAAATGGCAACAAAAAAACCTGTATTCAGATGGTACAGCACAAAAGGGGGAAAAACCAAAGTTTCGGACCTTCCTCAGCTGTGGTGGTAGTTTGCAAGCGACCGAACGTTCGGTTTGTTTTGTGCTGTACCATCTGAATACAGTTTTTTTTGTTGCCATTTATCCTTGAGTGCTGTCCTTTGTCTTCCCTTGCTAGGGATGACTGCTTTCTCTGTTTATTTCTATAGGACAGGCACCATACAATTTCACTTTGATGGGAGTGCCAGCTGCCCCTCTGTTTTATTATATATATATATGTATATATTTGTGTGTAGCACATGTACCCCCACCCTCTAAGAGATACGTGTTGCGGCTACTAGCTGTTGTGGTGCGGCACACCTGCGAGGGTCCGGAGAGCTGAGATGTCTGCGTTGGTAGGGAGACCAGGACAGGCTTTTGGTAGGTCTTCATGGTGTCGGCGCCTCCTGTTGTAGTGGCTCCAGAGTCTTCTGGAGACAGTCTCCATTAAAACACACTCCATCCATCCTCCCTACCCAAAGACTGATATCCAGGCAGGAGTATATAAACGAGATGGTTTATTGCAGTCACTGCAGTTCTTTCTCATACAGTGGATGCAAGGGCTCAGAGGATCCAGGCCTCTGGATGGTGCTTGCTCATGAGTCTGGAGCTTCAGATCTTACAGGCCAAGTCAGCCATGACGGCTGCCTGGCCTTTCTCACTCCCAGCCGGGAGTGTTCATAGCCATGGTCCAGGGGTCAGAGAAGGCAGGAGTTCGGGTGCAAGCTGTAGTCAAAAATACGAGAAGTAAACAAGACAAAAGCAGGGCCGCAGGAAGAAAAAAATTAGTCTGGGGGTGATAGCCGGAAGAAAAGTATAGGGAGATCCCTAGTGGTTTGCAGAAGGCCCGCCAGAATTTCGAGATAAATTGTGAACCTCAATCAGACACAATGACTTGGGGAGCGCCATAAAGGTGGAACACGGACACAGGGCCATCCCTTATGGTTGGAGGAAAGGAGATTTCACCAGAAAACAAGGAAAGGGTTATTTACAGTAAGGGCAGATACAATGTGGAATTCATTACCCATGGAGACTGTGATGGCAGATACAATAGATATTTTCAAAAAAGGTTGGACATCTTTTTAGAAAGGAAATGTATACAGGGATATACTAAATAAGTAAACATGGGAAGGATGCTGATCCAGGGAATAATCTGATTGCCAATATTTGGAGTTAGGAAGGAATTTACTTTTCCCCTTATGAGACATCATTAGATGATATTTCACTGGGGTTTTTTGTTTGCCTTCCTCTGGATCAATGTACTTTAAGTACAAATATAGGATAACGTTTCTGTCGTCTAAATTTAGCATAGGTTGAACTTGATGGACGTATATATTTTTTTCAACCTCATCTGCTATGTAACTATGTAACTATGTAACTATGTAAATGAGGAGATTGTGTTTATTTATCGTTCACCAAAATAGATGTATATATTAAGCAACACATTCTGTAAGAGGAAAATAAACCGTTATTGGACGTTGTGGGTGAATACATGATTCATACTTTGTTCCAATGCTATTTTAGAGTTAGATGTCCTGGTTGCCCAATAATGAGACCATGAGATACTTGTGTAAGTCTAGTTTATTGACCAAGAATGTCCGGGGGAGATACAAGAAACATGTATTGCTGAATAAGAACACTTTGTGTCCTAAGATGCTATTCTATATCAAAACAAAAGTTTCCTCGTTACAATATTTAATTTAAATGTACGTGTTATGAAAATGAATTATGGCTATCGGACTATTTCATGTCTGGCTGCACTGGAACATACAGTATAAAGCTATTGTGAGCAGTCATGAGTTCCAGCTTTGGCTCCATGAAGACGGTCTGTTTCTTCATTCTATTTAAACTTACATTGCTGTTTTGTAGAAGGAAGAACCCCATATCAGAGCCCCCAATACTTTATGTTGCTAACCCTTTTGCTCCCAGTGCTTCACAATGCTCTTCTGGCCCATCCGGTGGAGACAGTTTTGAATGGAACCAATGGATAAAAAGAAGAAAATGAAAATAAAAAAAGCTCTTTCTAGGAAATTATAGTGCATGTGTGTGTATATTTATCATGTAAATTGTTTTTAATAAGGATGGGTGGTTCGGGATTCCTCAAATTATACCACCCTTTCGCAAACTTGGGAAGGTTCTGGATTCACCAAATCCACATCTCATGTTTAAGATGGGGATGAAAATACCCCAAATCCGAACCCCCTCCGAACTTCCGCAGCTACTTCCCAAACCACCGCTTCCCTGCTGCCATTTTGTATCGGCAGGGGAGAGTGTTAGTGAGGAAGTATGACGGGGCTGAGAGACATACAGTAGCATAGGAGAGGGGCAAATAGATAGATGCAGAGGAGAGGGGCAGACAGAGAGACACACAGCAGGAGGGCAAAGAGAGAAACACCTAGAGAAAGGCACAAATGCAAACACACACAGACAGGTTATCTGTTGATTCTAAATGTATGTATATATATATATATGTATATATATGGTCCCAGTTGGGTTAACAGCATTAGGTTACGTGTTTGGGGTATATATAGTTTGGAACTAGATACCACCATCTGACCTGTCTCTACTCTTTCCCAGTATACCAGCCAATCATCTCCAGTTGGGTTAACACTTAAAGGTGTCCTGTGTTGGGTATATATAGGTTGGTATAGAGATACCATCTGCCATGTCTCTTCTGTACTAGTATATCAGTCTATCTGTTCCAGTTGGGTTCACATAACATTACTACCCATTATAGTTTATCTGTCGGTTTTATATACTGGCAGTGGGAGCTTGGTGGTTGGGACCTTTCCTCATCCTCTGAAATTGGGACCAGGTGTGAGGCTCACCATCTTTCTTATGGGCTCTAGCATTATTAGACACAGGATTTCTTGTTTTTCTGCTATCACCTTCCATTTGGTCTTTGGTTTTTAACTATGAACCAGCATTGTCCTTTTCTCTTGTTTCATGCAATTGTTGCTGATTCAATGTGTGTGATTGTTCAGCATGCGCGAGAGTGTTCATACTGTGTATGTCTGGCCCACTTACATGTATGCCTTTCTTTGTCTTTACATGCTTGACATATAGCTGGATATATAGTCACCAGTCCAGCATATAGATGGTTACTTTCTTGTGTCATTTTTGCCACCTTTGCTCTAGAGTTTGACACTTTGTTCAGATACTTATTTGTGTGTCTCCATGCATTGTGTGTATTGTCCCTCGTGGTGGCAGTGAGTCCCTCACCATTTTTATGCTTTCTCCCCTGTTTTTAATTATATTAATAAACGTTGTTACTATCTGATACGCCCGTGTGTTCCACTGGGGATTCGTTTTTGTTGTTTTCCTATGATCCTTTTTCCTGTAGCACCGCTGGCTTCTTATACAGAATAGGCCTGGGACATAGTAGGGTGAGCCGTGCTGAGCCGCGCTGAGCAGATGCACTTACCCCCTGCATCTGTCATCAGCGCGGCTTTAGCAGTCGCTTCCACATGCGTGCGGATGCTCAGGTATTTTGGCGAGACAGGCAAATTTAAAATCTGCCGCTCAGGGAAGCGGAGGAGCAGTCACGTGACCGCTCACATCCAATGGGAGCGAGGGATTAGCCCTCCCTCCCGATACGCCTCCGGCCTGCCTCTGCCCCGCCTATGCACCGCCCCCAAAGAGCGCTCACTGCCTCGCCTACCAGGACACAAAAAAGCTCCAGTTTGAGCAGGCGCGGCAGAGCAGGAGCGCTGATCAGCGCGGCCCGAGGCACCATGCCCGAGGCCTAATAAGAATACATGCCAGTTTTCTAGGGTATCTGTATTTTGGGGGTGTGCATGCGGTAGCCTGTGTTTCTAAATATATACTGTATATATATATATATACATACAAATGACCCACGAGACAGAAGTGTCACACCACATGGTACTTTCTCAAGGCAGGGGTAATTTACTGCTGGCCTGTGGGTAGTGAGGATAAAAATTTACAATAAGACCCAAAGAGTAAAATAGGTTAAATATTGCAACCCAAAAGAAACTGAAGTGAAAGACACAATGGGCAATATTTACTGGGTGGTGCTGTGCGATAAGACACTTTGTAGCAGAGCCCTATTGGGGCGCCAAAAGACCTTACATCGCATTGACTTGCATGAGCCTTAATGTGTCTCCCATAAGGCAGCGTCCACGCTAGCGCTGAGCGCACTTGGCACGCGGTGCTTGCCGAGTTTACTTCTTGTAATCTGTATCTTCACGTCCCTGCTCACGCGGCACGTACAGACTTTCTAGCGCAGAGCAGGGTCACATGACCCTGCTCTGACCAATGGGGAGAAAGAAGCAGTATAGGCTGAGCGGAGGGAGGTGGAAGGGGGGGGGGAGAGGAGCAGGGGGTGGAGAGGGGTGCAGGGTGGGAATAATGTAGAGAAGGGGGAGAGAGGGGGAGGTGGGAGGGGGAAAGAGGAGAGGGGAGCAGGGGGTGGAGAGGGGTGCAGGGGGAGAGAATTGAGAGAAGGGGGGAAGGAGAGAAGGAGGTTAGAGAGAGGAAGGGGGGACAAGAGAGAGGTGCAGGTGGGGGGAGAGAATGGAGAGAAGGGGGGAAGGAGAGAGAGGAGGGAAGGGGGAGAAAGAGGAGGGACAGGGGGGAGAGAGGAGAGAAGGGGTGGAGAGAGGAGGGAAGGGCGGAGAGAGGAGGGAAGGAGGGAGAGGGAAGGGGGAGGGGAGAGGGAAGGGGGTGAGAGAGAGGAGGGAAGGGGGAAAGGAGAATGGAGGGAAAGGGGGGAAAGGAGGGAATGGAGGGAAGGGGGAAAGGAGAGAATAGAGAGGAGGGGGAGGGAGAGAATGGAGGGAAGGGGGAGGGGGAGAATGGACTGGACACACACACAGACACACAAACACAGACACACACACACACACAGAGACGCACAGACACACACACAGCCCCGATCCAGCCAATGACACGCCTCCTCCCTTAATAGCCACGAACCCCGCTCCTGCTCTCAAATTATTGCAGGACAGCCGATCGCTCATGCTTGGAGAGTTGGTGATGTCACCACTCTCAAGCATGAACGAGCTCAGCGGCAGCGTGGCCGCAGCCTAAGGTGTCTTATGGCATAGCACCGCTTAGTCAATATGCGCCATTGTGTTAAGCTGCTTGTTATTAACCTCTTCGGTGACAGACGGTCTGGAAATGTAATGTGTTGCGGGACCCTTTGGCATTAAAGAGATTTGGGATGGATGCTGGGTGTCCATAGTACTCGATCCAGAAATCTAATTCCACACCCTACTGCCGCCCATGTGAACAGGTGGCTTCCTCCAGTGGATGATAGCACACCAAAGTCACAAAAAAATAAACAAATCCAAAAAGTCACGTCAAGCTTCCAAAGAAACATACATGGTTATTGGTGACAAAAACAGATGTTTCAGTCAAATCGGACACGCACCATGTCCTTTTCCTTCACAACCAGGAGTGTCTGGTACCTTAATTTTGGGCACAGTACTATCTCATATTCATTGAGAATGGTAGAAATGGGAGAGACCCGATAGAATAAGGCGTGTTAAAGGGGTACTTGGGTCTGCCCCTGTCTCTATGATTGTATCTTCTTTATTTTATAAATAAGTACAGTATATTGCGCTCTAAAGCAAACACTTTTCTACTAGACATCACCGACCTTTTTACAGATCTTTCATTCAAGGTCAGGATCGCTGCTTTTCTTGGAAGGTTCATCCCCCGTCTGTTCTAAATGAATCCCTAAGAGCTGTTCTATACAGCATGCGGCCGTGTGTTCCTATGCGAACGCGCGTGCCACATGCTTTTCATGTATATAGAGCCGGGAGCTGCAGGTTAGTGTATATGTGTGTGCATATGTGTGTATATGTGTGCGTATGTGTGTATATGCAGTGGTTGACAAATCCCCAAAAAATCTACTCGCCACCTAGTACCAAACGTGTGCTGCTTGGGCCAATATTTACTCGCCCGGGGGGGGGGAAGCCACGCAGCACGGGGAGAGGCAAGGGAGAGGGGGGGCGAAAAAGGGGGATTATGGGGGGGGAGGGGGGGAGGAGAGGGGGGGGCTAAGGGGGGGGGGGGAGGGTAAAGGAAGGCCGAGGAGAGATGGGGAAGGGAAGAAAAGAGGGGGGGGGGGGGGGACAAGCCGGGGACACGACACACACACACCACACACACACACACACACACACACACACACACACACACACACCACACACACACACAAACAAACACACACACACACACACACACACACACACACACACACACACACACACACACACACATTTGAGCGCAGGTAGCGGCGCGAAAAGATGAATTTCTGTCTGTCAGCTCCCCTCTCCCTGCCGTGCGTGCCCGCGGCCCTTCTATAGAAAGGCTCACTGACGTCAGCCAACTGAAATTCCGCGCGCGCGCACGGCGTAGTAGCGCTCGGCACTATAGAACGTGCCTTATGCATTTCATTGGGTCCATCTGCAGCTCCCTGCCACTTGGGATAGAATAGAGTGAATTGAATGAGATAAAGCTATTAGCTGCTACAATATCTCTGATTTATTGTTTGGACTATTCTTTAAGTTGCGCCATTAGGCATTTATTTATAAAATTCATCCAGCTGCAAAAATAGGACAAAAACGCCGGGACAAATTTACCAAAGAAAAACATCTCCAGCCATTGAAATCTGGGGGTTGCGTTTCTGCGGTGAATCTGGTGCAGTATATTTTTAATCAGTTTTGCAGCTGGAAGGCCTTGATAAATGACCCCCTTAATGCACACAATGGACAATCCTTTTGTTAGTGAGTAATAATGGTCTCACACCTCAACAAGAAAAAAACAAATTGCAGCAATTACCAATAGTTCCAATAATCAGAGTAATTAATGGACATGATTTGGGAATTTACTGAGTGAATAAAATATTTATACAACAAGATTTATTCAGAATAGAAACAAAAAACCACTTAGGCGCCTATGCTATAAGCGTTCATAAGCCACTTATCGTGCACTTATCAGCCAAAATACCTACTACTGTTTAATAAGCCTCGATAAGTGGGCGATAAAAGAATGAATCGTCACATTTTTGAGACTTAAAAGAAAATCGCAGAGTGAGTGGCGATAAGCCACTTATCGGCAGGTTCTGAAACGCATGCAATTCTAGTAGCCGCGATTAATTTATCTAGGCTAATAACGGCTCTAGAATGGCGAGTTTCTCCCAAAATCCTCACGCCAGGAAATGTTGGCGTGAGGCTGGTGAGAAGCTGCTGAGAGGGGACGAGACGGGACATAGAAAAAAAATGATTTTTTTCCCCCTGCATCGGATTGATGCCGAAAGTCTCCGGAGCTGATACCCATTAATATCAGCACCGGAGACCCCCGGCATCAATCCCATGCAACAGAAATGCATAACAGGCAACTTCATTACCTTAGCAGCTAACCGCTAAGGCAATGAAGGCGTTAACCCCTCCCGCTACCCACCAAGGGCCAAATACCCCTTTAATGCCCCCCTGTTACCCACAATAAACACTAATACCCACTTCCTCTAACTCCACATGATTGATACCAGATGCCGTAGGTGTCTAGAGGTACCATAAACGGGCACAGATTAATACATTATCAGTCAATGGGCAATGAAAGCATAAAAATACAATAAAAAAAAACTGTAAAAATCAAAATACATACATTCAATATTTTTCTTTCCTTTTGAAGCGTTGACCCTCCGAATCGCGGTGTTTCTGCAAGCTCTCGTATCGCGACGTCATCAACGTCAATCCAACGCCACCTTGAAGATCCGGAACAGGTAACAAAATTCTTTCTTTTATCTTCAATCACCTTCTTCTATCTTCTTCTGTTATTATTTCCTTAATTTCTTTAATCTTCTATCTTCTTTCTTCATCTGTCAATCCAACTCCATGGTAGGTCCCAACAGATGTTGTCTCATTGTCTTCTTCTGGTTAAATGAGGCATCCCGGCCTTATATAGGGCCTGTGACGTCACATTTTAAGGTCAACCTGATTGGACGCTGTATCATGTGCCCGCCTCTTTTTTTTTTTTTTTAAGGATGTAACGTCATCTCCAAGGGAGGTACGTCACATCCTTAAAACCACATGGCTTTATCACATGGTATTACAGCCAATGGGATTGAAGACAATCCCATTGGTTGCTGTACCATGTGATATGTTACATTAATTCAAAAGGATGTGACATCCCTTTAATGGATGATATCACATCCTTTTGAAGATTAAAGGGTTAGGGGCCATTAGATTGTATTTTTTCATGTATTCTTGCTGGCATCGGAGGATATGGACCTGCAATATACTGAAGAGGACACCTTTCATGATGGCAGGGGTAAGTAGAAAGGTTTATTTACTTTATTTATGCTGGCAGGCTAATGTTTAATTTTATACTGGGCAAATGAGCTATTATCCATATCTGGATAATAGTTCTTTTCCCCATTACAGTACTGTATGTGTTGGGGGGAGGGGGTGTATTTATTTCAATGTATTTGAAAAAATTTGGCCACAGGATTGGTACCGCAGGCCAGCGGGGACCCGCGGGGACCACACGAGGGCCCACAGACACACACGGGGACCACCTGAGGACCCCCGGACACCCGCGGGGACCACCCGAGGGCCCACAGACACCCATTGGGACCACCTGAGGACACCCGTGGTGTCCACCTGAGGGCCCACAGACACCCGTTGGGACCACCTGGGAACACCTGGACACTGCAGGGACCACCTGAGGGCCCACAAACACCCGCAGGGACCACATGAGGACACCCGGACAAACGCGGCCTCTGGTATCAATCATGTGGGGATAGAGGAGGTGGGTATTAGTGTTGTTGTGTTTGTAATGTTTAATGTGGGTAGCAGCTATTTTAATATAAAATGTAATACTAGTGTAGATGAGCAAAAACAGAAAGTGAATCCCTGCGCTTCTCCCATTGGGATAGTAATAAATGGGGAAATAAATATACATATTGCAAACTAAGTCTGTAAGACAAAGGAGACTTTTGGTTACATCCTTTGATCAAATAATGCCAAGCCTGCTAACCAACGTCAAGGTAAGTCTCAATAGCAGGTTGATTATATATCTATTATTAGATATATATTATTATTAAATATATATTTGTTTGTTTTACTAGTGTAGATGAGCAGGGGGTCTCCTGAGCAAACCGTGTTAATTTGAGGTCCGGGGTCCCCCTGCTTCCCGAGATAAAGGCCCCGTTATGGGGTGCCGGCATCGCCTATGCATTTAAATGTCCCGCGTCACGTGACCGTGGGAATCCAATGCATAGGAGATACCGGCACCCCATAACGGGGCCTGTATTTCGGGAAGCAGGGGGTCCCCGGACCTGAAATCAACGCGGTTCTGCTCCGGAGACCCCCTGCTCATCTACACTAGTATTACATTTTTTATTAAAAAAACATTAATTTTGGGTGAGATTTGCGCAGGGAGAGGCGTCTCTCTCTGAGCAGCTCTCTCTGCAGCTGAAAGGAATCGCCGGGCGAGGCCTTTTCAGAGAGGCGATCATCACGCCGCCGACTACTCGCCCGTTTTGGGAATTTTGCTATCACGGGTAATCGAGAATTTCTGAAAACCGTGATAGCAACGCTCAAAAAAACGGCGATTTAAATGGCCCGGTGATTTTTTTTATGAAGGCTTATAGCATAGGCCCCTTAACGTTTTGAATTAAATTAAATTAAATAAGTGACCAGGATTAAAAAAAAAAAAGGAAAGGAATATCAACATAGAGGTAGTGATTTATATACCCAGCAGTATTGTTTGTGGAATAACACTTTGTGGGAGGCTGTGTGTAGCAGCCATAGGAAAGGAATAGGAAGCAGTAATTAATGACACCAGTTCCGTGTTTCATGAAATCTATAGCAGTTCCCCTTAATAACAATGTTCCTCGTGGCGATGTCACCCGTTGTGTAGGTGGGATGACTGCAATTTCACTACAAATCTATTTGCAAAATAGAGAAGTAATGCACAGGAGTGGGTAAATTACTTCTGCAATGTGCATGAGATTTTGACTTTGGGTATTATGAGTCTGACTATTATGCTGCAATGTTATGCTTGAGGCTCCCACTGCTTAGCACGAGTCGTATGTGTGAGTTACAAGTCTAAGAGAACTACAGGATTGCCTAATACGGATTTTTGAAACAGTGATCTTAACTATTTCAACTGTTTATAATTGTACTACAATATTGTAACCCTCCTTACCCGGTTCTAAAGCAGGTCACATCAGATTGCCCAGTCTCTCTGGACTTTGCAGGGTGCTGGGTAGGTGCAGGCTGGATGTGGGTGCTTGTATATAACAAGGACGGGCGCCAGGAACTTTTATAAACAAAAAAGGTGCTTTATTGGAAATCCATCAATAATGCTTCACTGACAGTGACATGCTGGTTACTGAGCAAGATCTCATGGCAAGCAATAATATTCCGGACTTCATCCCCCGGGTAGCTCTCACACATACACTGGGGAGGTGCTTAGACTTGTTACCCATTGTAAGGGATAACGTGACAGTCTCTTGCATGGTCAGTAATGCCCCATATCGAATGGGCCTCTATGGAATACACTTTGGGCTCCTGGTTTAGTAACCCGATACTGTATGTAGTGCATACTTCTTCCATACCTGTGTGATCAGGATTGCACAAGGGACTTTCCGGTTGGGCCGATCCAAACATACTCCGGGGTTACTATGCCAAGAACTCCTATCAAGGGCATGCTTCCTCCTTTTCAATAGTGAGAATAATCTCGGACCTTTACTACTGGCGCTTAATGGGCACGTTTCTAACTGAAAACAACTAACGGTGACAGGACTCATCTTAATACGCTTAGCTATACACACACACACCTAGTTACAGGACTCACAGGGAAGACCACAGTAAGAACTCTGAAGAACTGGTTTCTAGAACAATGGGTGGAGCTATATATACCCTTCCTATAGGGACATCACGGGTCACAAGACATACCAGAAAGTGGCAATTCCTTCTGCATAGTCACCCTACATCCCATGATGGGCAGGGGAGCAACCTGAGTGACCCCATACAGTTAACCCATTAAGGCTGTTAACCCCTTAATGGCAATAGTAGTCCCCAAAGGTGAGGGAGGGGGTTACAATATGATTCTATTTGTGATTGTTGTGCCAGTCTCCCATTTGTCAGTGTGTTGCCCGGGGAGGCTTTGAGTGCCAACTTGCTTTTATTAATATTTCAGGATTTGCCACATATAAGGATATAGAAATGAATCAGCTGGAATGTGTGCTAGAGATGTGAACCTCGTGTTAAGTTTTCAAATCTATCACAGGTCACCAGTCTCAAAGGCCAGCAAGAATTATAAGCATCAAAGGCTTTATTTAACACAAAACAGAACGCAAATTGCACGTCCATAACAGCAATCACATTATTTTAACCAAATATAGATACCGATCATTTCATTTATCACTGAGAATACATCCGTCCATATTTACAAAGTGATGTTTTTAAAATAAGGCAGCTTCAAGTGAAGTGCTGGACCCATAGCACCATTTAGTAAATATGGCCTTCATGATTTTAAATCCATACAAATAGGTCATCGAAAATGTTTGAAATCTTGTTTCTTTCTGAATTATTCACAATTGAAGCCCAGGAAATTGTTCTAACTGGCTTGGCTACAATAAAGGAGACTATTTTATGGGACAGATATGACTTTATGGCAATGTTGCATGTGTACAGTCTCTACGCTGCTCTCAATACTCCACGCAAAGTAAAAATAGGTATTTGCACTTACACTTTTGTAAAATCAATCGAACTAACCTCTGCGTGATACAGTTCCCCGCGGCCCCCTGCTGCGCTGCTACCATCGCCAATGTTATCTGAGGGAATCACTCAATCTTCTTCATATTGAGTAAGAGAACATGCCGCATTCAGATGAAATGCTGAAAGCAGGCCTAATACTCTGTTTACTATGGACAAGTTATGCAACTCAGCAGGCTTGGTTTGCTTCATTTTCAATTTCTCTAAACACTTACTCCCACCACCATCTGAGCCACTCTGGAAGAAGGCCTGCATACCCAATCACTCAGCAGGCGGCCATGGCAGGCCTCGTAAAGAGACGACAGGCTGGCATAATGAGTCAGCGCGCTATAATGCGCTATCTAGATTCGGTAGCAATCTGGCAGACGTCCTATGCTTTTATTCAGCTGATTCACAGGGCAAAGCCGTGCTGGTGGTATCCATCATGTTGATGTGTGTGTGCTACTGGGAGGCACGGTGTTATAACACAACCGCAACGTACACGGCAGGGTCTGAATTCTAACGTTGTGCTCTGCTGATTAAGGCTTCAGACAGGATTTGCTGTTTCACATTCAAAGGCCTCACAGACACAGGTCCTTAAAATAACCAATACAAGAAATAAATAGCCATAATTGTCACACAGAAAGGGAGGTGGATAGGCAGGCAGATATAGGTAGATAACAGCAGTAGGTAGGTGGATAGGCAGGCAGATATAGGTAGATAACAGCAGTAGGTAGGTGGATATACAGGCAGAGATAGATAGATGGTAGGTAGATACTGTAGGGCAGGGGTGGCCAAGTCCCGTCCTCAAGGGCCAGGGTCAGTCTTTCGGGATCTCCCTGCTTCAGCAAAGGTGGTGCAGTCATAATGACAGCCACTGATTGCGCCACCTGTGCTGAAGCAAGGATATACTGCAAACCTGGCCTGTTGGTGGTCATTGAGGACTGGAGTTGGGCTACCCATGGTGTAGGTAGATAGATACATGATAGATAAAGATTGTAGGTAAGTGGATATAGAGGCAGTGATAGGTAGATAGATAGAGATAGATAGCTAGACAGATAGACAGACAGACAGACAGGCAGATATATAGGCAGATAGATAGGTAGATAGATAGACAGATAGACAGACAGACAGATAGACAGATAGATAGATAGATAGATAGATAGATAGATAGATAGATAGATAGATAAGTACTCTAATATATAGATCGAAGGCCAGATAGGCAGATAGGCAGATAGATCGATAGGCAGATAGATCGATAGGCAGAGAGATAGGCAGAGAGATAGGCAGAGAGATAGATATAGATAGATATATAGATCTTTAGATATAGATAGATAGATAGATAGATAGATAGATAGATAGATAGATAGATAGATAGATGATGTGATATAGATAGTATGGATAGTAGATAGATATATAGATCTGATGATGATAGATAGATCTTTATAGATATATCTTAGATATAGACATAGATAGTAAACGTGTTATTTGGTTTAACATATTTACAAGTTGTTCTAACAGAAGGTTCTTTTATTTGGTGATTGTGTTACAGGAAGAAGAAAAAAACAACAACTTGATAACCACTGATCTGGAGAATCCATTTCTGCGGTGACCCTGGGGACTATTTGATGAAACTGCCCCTTTAATTGCAGATTGGAGCTCTTTGCCAGCATTCAGTAAAATGCAATTAATACAAGAGGGCATGTGAGCCCAGCCCTGCGCCCCAGACATTAGCTTAAATACATTGGAATATCATTTCAGTTTCCTTCAGCTGCACCGCCAGGTTTGTTAGAATGAATACGAAATAAGCGCCAGGCAGAGTAAATAAGTAACCTATTAAAGAAATGGTCGTTTTTGCTAAACTAGACAGCACGTGGCTTCATTGTGTAGAGCCGTGGCCTGGGCGGGCACGTTGCCAGCCCTGTGCTGCTGCTACCAGTTGAAACAAGGATTGGGAGGGGGGGGGGGGTTTGTTTTTAAGGTGACAGCCATAGAAACTGCGTTCCGGCACACTGGCTTTATTCATTATCAGCTCCAAGAAAAATCACGCTTCACTGAAACGGGGATTATAGGAGGCGGGGGGGGGGGGGGGGGGAGGGGGAGGGGGGGGAGGGGGGGAAACTGATTAATTGCGGGTATCTTTCCTCGTTAGTCCCACCAGGATGTCCACTCAATTGTTTACTGACGATGGCAGAAGAGAAAGAATTCGCAGGTCATTAATGTGTTTTTATTCACCCGCCAAATGACAAATACATTGTAGCAGGGATGTTTTCCGTCAGAACATGTAGCACAGGAGCGGCTAACTTCAGTCCTCCAAGGCCAGCAACAGGTCAGGTTTTCCGGATATCCCTGCTTCAGCATAGGTGGCTCAATCAGTGGCTTAGTCATTTAAAGGATATCCCTGCTTCAGCACAGGTGGCTCAATCAGTGGCTCAGTCTTTGACTGATTGAGCCCCCTGTGCTGAAGCAGGGATATCCGGAAAACCTGACCTGTTGTTGACCCGTGAGGGCTAGAGTTGGCCACTCCTGATTTAGCATATCACAGATGTTATCTAAGCCAGAGTCCCACGTATTTGGTCCAAGAAATATGTTTAGGGCTTGAAATCTCTTTCCGAGCCTGAAATGCGTCTCCCAGAAATGTTTGTCTTTAAAGAAATAGTGATGTATATTGATGTTATGGGGACCTATTCAAGATTGGGAACTAGCACATTTTCTATGATGATAAATTAGACACCTGAACTCTGAACCTTCCTACTGTAGCCCTTAGTAAAAACCATATACTGTGCATAGTACATTCTGTACAATTTATATTGCTAGTTGACTTTAGGTTGATAAAGTTGTTTTTAATAAAAAGCTTGTGTTTTGAATCAGTCCTTATTAATGGCAGACGAGGAGGAATGTATCAAGGGGAATTGGAGCAACATTGATGCAAATTGAATCACTTACATCTTACGTGTCTTTGTATCAATGTTTTAAACTAGCACTACAAGTTGCTTTTTTTGTTATAGGATTGAAGCAGGGGGTCTCCGGAGTGGAGCCCCATTAATTTCAGCTCTGTGGACCCCCTGCTTCCAGAGTTACTTACCTCTGTAGTGGTGCCGGTATCTCTGCAGCTAGAGAACTTGTGTGCCTAACATAATGGCGCCGTTTAAATGTCCCGTGTGACTCAGGCCAATAGAAAGAGGTGACATCATCCCTTGCGGCTTCCTATTGGCTCGCGTGAGCGGGGGCTTTAAAATCCACCAAGATACCGGCACCCCATTCGGAGGCAAGTAGCTCGGGAAGCAGGGGGTCTACAGAGCTGAAATTAACGGGGTTTGGCTCCGGAGACCCCCTGCTTCAATCCTATAACATAAAAATGAAAATAAAGCAGGCAAAGCATCCTGTTGTTCTGCTTTAAGGTGTTCTCTCCATTTTTTTTCTGCCACGTGTGTCAGCTTGCGAGGGACTTAGAAGCTACACGATGCACAGATTATAGCGAGATGTATCAAATTCTGTGTCTGTGCGTCATTCTTTTATCTTTTATTTGTGTTAAAAAAAAAAAAAACAGCGAGTCTGACATGGCTTCAAGTTCTCCAGCTAAGGATATGCCTCGCCTGTAGGAAAGAAACCTTTCTCTTACATTTGACACAACTGCAAGCAAGAAATGGGGCAGTGCTTCAAAACACACCTTTGACCTTTCTTTACGTTGATACAGGACTAGCCAGGCTAAGGGCCTTATTCTATATCTGCTTAAGTGGCCATTTGAGCCATCTTTGGACAGAAATCCATATAGAAGTATATAGGGGACGATTGCTTTGGCATGTAAAGAGTTATCCCATAAGCCAGAGGTTCTCACCTTCATTCCTCAAGACACCTCCATCAGGTCAGGTTTGCAGGATATCCCAGCTTCAGCACAGGTGGCTCAATCAGTCCCTGCTTCAGCACAGGTGGCTCAATCAGTCCCTGCTTCAGCACAGGTGGCTCAATTAGTCCCTGCTTCAGTACAGGTGGCTCAATCAGAGGCTCAGGATTGAGGCACCTGTGCTGAAGCAGGGATATCCTTAAAATGTGACCTGTTGGAGGGTCTTGAGGCCCACAGTTGAGCACCCCTGTGCTAGATTATAGCAGCATTCAGCTGCCATGTGGGGCCGATTATATGAGATGTGGCTGCTTCTGCTGCTGTATATATGTATAAAACACAAGGTACCCATTTTTTTCTCCACGCTTGCACACACAGGAAGAAGTGATACACCCGCACTGATGTGGAAATCCTTTGCAGCAGATGAGCGCACGGAGATCTGCTAACTGCACTCCTGCGGCACAGGAATGTTAATATTTTATAAGGAAGGCACTGTCTTCACGTGTACCACACTTTCAATGACAAGGGGGTCAAATGAGGACACTGAACACCATCAGGAACAGTACTTGGTACTCAGAGACTTCGAGAGGAGTGGCCGAGTCAGTAACTTCATAGGTCGTCTGAATGATGCCAGCTTGACACGAAGCACTGGATGTAGCACTGAGGCGTTTTGTCTTTTTTTATATACTATAGGGTGGCCAGGTGGCGTCTCCAAAAATACTGGACACAGTGGTGAAAGGTGCGACGTGCTCGGGACACACACACACACACCCCTCTCAGAGGAAGCTGCCCAGCACCCCCCTAACAACAGCCCTCCTCTGGGAAATCCCGCGACCCCAAAGCCGGTCAGGTCACTATGTCCAGAGAGGTAATACACTGTATACACATACACGTCCAGAGAGGTAATACCGGTATACACACACACGTCCAGAGAGGTAATACCGGTATACACATACACGTCCAGAGAGGTAATACCGGTATACACATACACGCCCAGAGAGGTAATACCGTATATATATATATATATATATATTAGGGAAGTGAGGGGGAGGGATCCCTTTAGTTTTGTTAGATCTTATTTTTATCGCTCAAACCCCATTTGCACAATTGTAGGTCTGTTATGTACATGAACACTATATAAGATGCACAATGTACAACAACTGATGTTAACTTCATTGCTGTCACTTTATTATATTAACAAGTACCAGGTACACTGCGGGAGGTTCGTGTTTATTAAACGAGAACGTTTTACCTTCGTAGCTCGTAAAATGTGTCTAAGTGCTGTAATCTAATCTAATAGTGTGTACAAAATGTCCTTCTGCGGAAAACGCGCGCCCGAATACGAGAATGCTGCGGTCTAATTGCATAATCGCGATCCAGCCGCTCCCACTCCTGAACGATACATTGTTTTACCAATTAGTTTTTGTTTGTTTTGTTTTTCACTCCTAGCGACCGCTTTGATCAGGAAATATTTAATCCAACGCTTTGGACCATAATTCTTGCTCTGTCTCAAAAACTTTATAACGTGCTTATCTTCTTCGCTGGGCCCTATCTTGGAACTAAGCACGCCGTCACCGATTCCAAAGAATATTTATTAGATTATCAAAAAATTCTTTAATGTAATAATTGTGACAAACCTACAGTTGCTCAAATTTTCATGAAAATTAGATTTTTTTTTTTTTTGCAAGATACTGTATAACAAATGAATAACAGGGGCTCACTTTTTTCTGAAGTGTATATAACATTGTTTTTAATCTTAATTAAATTTAAAGACAAAGATTTTAGGCTGGGAGTCAGCACTATCGCGCCCAAATCGGCAATGTTTGCCATTGACGTTAAAGTGGATAAACATGTAAAATCTTGTTTTTTATCAGTTCTTTAGTATTAGGTTGTGACTGTGACGGTAGGGGTAAATATGGCTGCTGTTAATAAAGGTTAAGTCTGCCATTACCCCTACCTGTCAGTAATACATTGGTATTGTATTATATACATAACATATATGTATGTCTTTGCTTGGTTCCAGCACCTCAGGAATCAGGGGTTAATATGTTTGCAGTAGAATTGTTGCAAATGTTATGTTGCAGTTCTACCCACCAATCAGGGCCTGGCATGTAGGCAGCTCCTGGCCCTGAGTGTTGCAACATTATGTTTTAAGTATATAAAAAGGTGGAGAGGGAGACCCCTAGCAGACAGGGAGACCCCCAGCAGACAGGGCCTGCAGAGAGTTACAGAGGTGTGGCTGTGACAGGGAGAAACTGCAGTGTCCACTCCAGTGCTGGTCTCAGGCCTGAAAAAACAGTCCTGTAGGCACTGGGCAAGAAGAGAGAAAAGGGGAAATCTCTGCAAAGTAGTCCCTGCAACTAGGTATGCAGGGTATCCCCCAGTTGGGTATGTGTGATGTTTGTGTGTTTTGTATAGTTGTGGATATACTTTTCCAATAAATTAATTTGATCAACTCGTGTTCTGTCTGGTGATATTGATCCCTTGTTATTAGTCCTGGTCTCCCATGACAGTTTTTTTTATTCAACTCTGCCATTTTTAATAAGTTTTAATATACTAAAAATGTATAGCAGGTTTTAGCACACCTCCTCAGCAGTGCAAGATATTTGCAACACTTTCCTGTTTGTGGTCATGAGTTGCCAATGTTCCCAGCAGTTTGAGCTGGGAACTGTAACAATAGATAATGTTATTTTAGAAATACCAGGATAGATTGAAGCTGCAGAATTACACCGACTGAAGGATTGATTGAAACTGAAAAGCAGCCATTTCACACAATCAGGATTTTGACAGATTTATAACAGGCGCACCAAACGATTGCCTGCTCAGGTGGGAATGTAGAATGATACATTGTCACATGCTTTACATATACAAATAAGAACAATAAAAGGGGGTTACGGAGTATCGCCGTCTCGGCCCTGACGGTGTGAGTCGTGCTTTGCTGTGTTTTAACTACTTAAGTGATGGATGGAATTAAAGTGTTAAGGTTCATATTGTAGGCTCATAATACACTCCTGTTTACAGGCTCCAACTGGGTAGCAGCGCTCTTGAATGGCATAGGTTTTCCTAAATTGAGACACCATGTAAGAAAGATATGTAAGATGCTTTAACAACGACCTCTCCTTCCCCCGTTCAAAGCAAAAACAACAACGTTCCCCAGGTTTTGTGGGAATTTATTGTATGACATCATCAAATTCTGCATTTCATAGCAATGAGCAACAATGTGTGAGAATAATCAGAAAATAGATAATATGTTCTTGAAATACAACGTCATTGAAAGAAAATATATAATTACATATAATACAGAATTGCATCTTGCATTGAAGCAAAGCAGAGCCGGAGCTTATTACATCTGCGTTCACAGTTTTCGAGCATTGGGCCATTTCTATCGAAAAAGCTGGAGTAGCCCAATATAAATCCTTGTAAAATCTGAAAGCACAAAAACGCTTGGTAGTCGTTTTAACAATAAATCTACCACGACCAATATTAAAAATCAGTTATATTGTTACTTTGTGGTCTTCAGTTACATTTCCACTACTATTGGCATAATCTGTTCAGAATGATTCATTCATCTATTGCCATGGAACAAGCAAAACACAAGACAGGTTCATTGTATGTCTCTAGCCGCAATATAGGTAAACCTGCTAACATTTATACAATGTTGTATTTGGCCCACTGTACTTTGATTTATTTTTTCACACACCTTAGTAAAAATAAAAATGTGCTGTCCTGATACTAAAAACATTGGACCTCATTCACTTAACTGCTCTCTAATGGTTTAATGCAGGGGCGCTCATCCCCCGTCCTCAAGAGCTACCAACAGGTCAGGTTTCCAGGATATCCCCGCTTCAGAACAGGTGGTGGTCGAAGACTGAGCCACCTGTGCTGAAGCTGGGATATCCTGAAAACCTGACCTGTTGGGCGGGAGGAGAGGGGCTTGAGGACTCAAGTTGAGTCCCCCCTGGTTTAGTGCAGGATAACAGCATTGATGTAAATAGCAATGCCATGGCCAGGATTTACAAACCTGGAATACGGGGTAATCACACCACGATCACGCTGTTAACGCAGGAGCACAGTGCGATACCCGGCATTGGAGGTCAGTGAATCTCCCCGGATGTGATTTACAGCTACTGTACCATGTTTCAGTGAATGCGGCTCTCAGAGGGGTTGCAGCACAAAGCAATTCTAGGCTGCGGAAGAGGGTAAAGCAGGGCGCAGCATTCATCAAGCAGCCCAGCACTGATTTATCTGCCAATAGTTCACAAATATATAAGCCCCTTCTAGTTTCAAAGCAGCAATACTGAATAAATAGGCAGAATACTTGTACGATACATTCTGTACTGACAGAGGGCGAGGAACACGATTTATTTATTTTTGTCCGTTAAAATGTTAGCGCATAAGACTTTTGAATTCATTAAAAATTAGGGAGTAGTAAATAAAATGTTAAATACTGCGCATGGTTTAGAAAAATAGCAAAATAAAGACATGCTGCATAGAAAAATTCCGCTCTGTACACAACATATAGAAAAACACCCCGGAACAGCCTCTAAGGCATTTGCAGCTTATATCAGCATATCAAGGTGTTCGTACATTGGGTCAAAAGTTTATTTTTGGGTCTGGGAAAGTAAAGGAGCACATCGACCTGTGTGCAGTGCGGTGCGCGCAGTGATCCCCGTTCCACGCCTTTGGAATAATCTGCAGAAGGCTGTATGACGCCTGTGGGTGAACTTCCGGGGAGTGGTTTTTTAAAGAGTACTGTATGTAAGGACGCAAAGTAGTGGAATTGAAACGGTTAATGTGCAGCACCTTCTGCAGTGTTTTTAACCTCTCAAATACAGGTGGGGGGGGGATATAAATGTTTTCACTCATCCCCGGCACACACGCCATTAACTTCATTCAACATAGTAAAATACTGTAGCAAATAGTGTACATGTGAGTGCAGAACAGAAAAGGAGAACCTGCTCATCGTGGCTTTGACACTTTGTAGCTTTAGTACTGTACAAGATATAACATCTGAGGCATCGCCTTCTGGAAAAAGAATGTTAAAAAACCAGCGTTCTCTTTACATGGCCACTTAAGGCTCAGTTACCCAAAGATAATCCACATGGGAAATACTCAAATCCGAAGCAGTATTGACACTTACTCAGGCCATTTGAGGTATGTGGTATTGCCTTGGGGGTATGAATTGCAGCAACACTTACCTAGACATTTGCTAGGGCTTGGCACTCTATGGGCAAAACCAGCTAATGCCATGTAAATTACATCCTAGCGGCTTGCACGATATATTTTTAGAGCCGCTGCAACTTTATTTGGTAGAAGGGGCAGGTTCAGTTGTCTCCAGAATTTTCGGAGACATCCGCTAAGAACAACGGGTCAGCAATTCATTTAAACCTTTTCACCCCAAAACGGTCACGCGAGAAGTAATACTGCGTTAGCCCCCTCAACTCGGAACATACCTCCGTGAAATAGAAGACTCAACATTTTATGTGTGTTCACTTGCCCACCGATTCTCCAAGCACGATATACACACTGTCACAAAATAAGAATTCACTTGGGACGGTGAGCTTAAGCCCCGGTCCAAATTCAGTTTTTTAATAAACGATATTCTTGGCTCACACAGGACCAGCTGAGCTACACTAGCACAACACACAGATCCTCAGATATACAATGTTGCAGTCCCAGCAGATCAAGCATGTTGGGGATGCAATGCAATGGAAATACTCCTATGGGCAGCACTTTGCATGATGGTCTTAAAATGTGTCTTCATATTTAAATGAGGCCAGAAATATGTGTTCCAAAAGGCATGCAATGTGCCCAGAGGGTTATACACTTATTTGAATAGAGAATGCTGCAGAGAGTCCTCTTTTGCAGCGAGCGTCACATTGGCAGGCATATTTAATTTGCCCTGTAAATATTTCTCACCAGTTTGGCGACGGAATAGGATTTCATAATGAAGTATGTAACCGAGCAAAGATAACTTGTTAATAAAAAAAAAAAGGCACTTTTTTTGTGTGGCCGAAGAGAGAAAACAGATCTAATGATCCCAGAAGTTATACGCGTGAAAGGAGAAGCGAAGGAGCTGAACAGCTCAAAATGCTTCTCTTGGAACGTGGTTTCTGCTTCATTAGAACAGGGGTGCACAAACTGGGGGGTGCAATGTTTTCTAAAGGGGGCGATGAACCGATCTCCGCACTTAGAGCCCCCCCCCCCCCCACGCTCTTCCCCACAACATTTAACTGATTGCCGGGGCAGTGTGCGGGACCTCTGTAACCGCCTCTTTCCTGCCCTCCCGCTGCTTCTGCTAGCGACGCCGCGTTGCAGTAACACCGCAGAGATGAGATGCCGGGGAGCAAGGTAAGAGGGGAGGGGGGGAAGGGGGCACAACTTAAAAGGTTTGCGCGTCTGTTTTAGAGGATTGTCCTTAAGCCCACAAGAAAAACAGAGATAACATAAAAATAGCAAACAAATGGGACGCACGTTTTGATTCCCAATATCAGGAGCGCTCAATGCTGGTCCCCCTCCCCCCCCCAACAAGTCAGGTTTTAAGGATATCTTTGCTTCTGCACAGGTTGCTCAACCAGTATCTGCTTCAGCACAGGTGGCTCAATGAGTGAGCCACTTGTGCTGAACCAGGGATATCCTTAAAACCTGACCTGTTGGGGGTCTTCAGGGCTGGCATTGAGCAGCACTGCCCGACATGCAGTTAAACCGCACCCATCTTAGTGTCTTTATTGGTAATATACATCATTCAAATTAAGATTTATCACTAGTAAGAAAGCAGAAAGACCGCTCAACGACATTTCATCGGGGTACAGGTTCGCTGGGAGTTTATGCTACATGTGCAAACCCGGGAGCACCACTAAAAGCGTGTATGCGTGAAATATATTCACCCCGTACTATCCTATTTAGTGCAGTGCTTGGTCACAACAGAAACTCGAGCTAACAAATAAATAAAAAAATACAGTAATAAAGAGAGAGAAGAAGAACAGCCTGTTTCGCAGGAATCAGAAATCCCTGTAACCAACAGCAAACTCTAATTCACAAGTACTGCATTTTAGTTTTAATGAATGGTTTTGTTTAACATTCGTTTGGGTGAAGAAGAAAAAATAAACCATACAACTTTTTCGGCTTCTTTAGTGGGTCTAATGTGGGAAGCAATCTGTGACCCTAACCGTAAAACACACGCCAGGAATAATGTGGCAAACCTCTGACACAAAGCATGGCGTTAGTGGGGTCTGCTTGGTACATTTATATCACTGCAGTGTTACTTGTTATATTAACGGTTATAAGTTAGCAACTGGGGCCTAGTATGATCAATACAAATTGAGTTAGAAATTGTCACCCTGAAAACAACCGCTATACCCCTCTGGAAGAAAGAAAAACAATTGTTTTGTAGTTAAAGCAAAGAACATGCGTTATCTAAGTATACAAAAAAAACGTGTGTGCGAAAAGACACTGTTATTTGGTACAAAAAAGTTATAATTTTTATGCAAACTGTATGTGCTGGAGAATCCAACTGGCCCCGGAATCCTATTAAACAGGGCTGGGAAACTCCTGTCCGCAAGGGCCACCAACAGGTCAGGTTTTCAGGATATCCCTCCTTCAACACAGGTTGTTCAATCAGTCTTTGACTGAGCCACGTGTGCTGAAGCAGGGATATCCTGAAAACCTGACCTGTTGGCGGCCCTTGAGGACAGGAGCTGCCCACCCCTGCTATAAAGGGTGTTGGTCACTATCGCCGCGATTATCGAATGGGTAGATAAAACCTTATGTGGCAAAACAAGTCCCAAGATAATACCTTAAGTTTAAGTACATTGTGAATATTTAACAGGTTTTGATCTTTCTGAAACATAGTCTCATGAACAATACATGGAATATGTTCAGGTATTGGAGTGCTAGATTATAGAACTTCAGACAGTTACAGCAGCTTTCCCCCTTTACTCAATTATATTTTACATTTTGTTTACCGATTGTAACTTTGAGGCCTACTGGAGCTGAACCGTGCATTTTTAGCTCCAATCACCCCCCTCGGTTCCAGAGATATTTTCCTGTTTGTGTGCCTGTTCTTTTTGGCCCCACCGCCCAAAAGGAACCTGCGATGTCATCAGAGAATGACATGGCAGCTTCCTATTGGCTGGGTCCACCTCTCTGTGCCAAGGGTACTGCCCCTTACGCTGGGTGAGCGGGCTCTCTCTCCGGAACTCAGGCGTATGTGGGCTGTACCACTGTTTCGGGCACGGTGCAAGACCTATTTCTTCCTTCTGGTTTTTCCTAACAAAATTAATTGTGTATAAGTTTAGTTTGTCCGTAAATCGACTGTAAAGTATTGCGGTTCCCACTTAAGTGAAGACGTGCTCTTACTTCAAAAAAATAATTGATGCGGGTGATCCCGTGGGAATGATTGATTTTACTGGCCCCCGATAAGGTAAATATCTTGGGAGCCTGGGGTGAGAAGGAGGAAAAGCGCGGTCCAGCGCTAGATGACCCCGGCTCGGCTTGTGCAAAAAGACATTCTATAAAAAAAGGGGGTTGCTGCTTCTAATTAGTCAGTGTGATCATTTTATTTCGAGTCCGATATTTGTTGCCAAGTGTAGCAGCGCTGTCTCTGTGCATTGCGCGTCATTATGACTAGCGCATGGCGGCAGATCGAGCGATTACTTCATCCGACAACAGCCCTCATTTTTTTTTCTATGACCATTTGTTGATCAAATGACTAATTTCCTAACTTAACAGCGGACTAGTCGCTTTTAAATCCTACACGGATGTAAAATGGAAGTAATACTGTACGCCGGGCAGCAGGCGCCGCGTTTTCTTTTAAAGCGCACAAAGCGTTTTCTATGCACGGTCGCCCCCGTATAACACATTTGTGAAGAAAAGCATAAACCCAAAACCCTAAATAAGTGGCAATTACCTTCTTATTAACACTATCATGGCTGAAAACGGAGAAAAAGTTAATGAAATATTGTGGACATGTACATAAAATAACAAAAAACAAACCGTAGTCACCGGTAGGAGTGAGAAAACGCAGAAGGAAATGTAAAAAAAAAAAAAAAGTATATCGCTCTCAATACTTTTATACATTTGCGCAGGGTGGCCAACCCCAGTCCTCAAGGGCACCAACAGGTCAGGTTTTAAGGATATCCCTGCGTCAGCACAGGTGATACAGTCAAAGTCTGAGCCACCTGTGCGGAAGCAGGAATATCCATTAAACCTGACCTGTTGGTGGCCCTTGAGGACAGGAGTTGCCCTCTCCCTGCACTATTCAGGATAAACTGATAACATGCATTTTGTTTTGCCTGCTTATCCAGTCTTTGCTTCCATACTCGTTAAATAATACTTTTGAAAAGCATTTGCAGTAACATTAATAAAAAAATGTTGGCTCTAGAGTAATACGTTGGCAATGCCATATTGCTTATGCTCGGCAATCATTCCCGTCTCTATTTTGATCCTAAATGTCAGTGCAGTTCATATGGCTCGTGGTAGCGCAGGCTGGGCTGAGTACAGTGGCAGTAGGGTCAGGAAGTGAATCCACATTGTCCAGCGATGGCAAAACGTAGAGAGGAAGAACCTTACGATGTCCCAGTACCCTCACGGAACATCTCTACGCAAAGGGACGTCTATACGTAGATGCCTTCCGGGTTAAAACCGGACGACAGCGCGTTCTGAAGAATCCGTAGGTTGCTTGGGAGCTGCCGTGATGATCCAGGTCGTTTCAATGATCCCGACTGAAATGCTGGCTCTGAGGAAGAGGAGGAAGAGGAGGAGAGGGTGTTGTCAAATCTGTTCTACTTCCATTTCTATGCACAATGCTTTTATATTAAAAAGGACTCAGAAGCCTGGAGTCACTGTGTATGTTAAGGGACCCTTGCCCACCATATGAGTATTGTATTTTATTATATACTCGAAAACTCTCTGCAGTTCCTTTTAGCAGACCCCTATGGTGCTAGCCAATCTGTTTTAGGGTGTACAGTGTTGCCTTTAAAGAGCCATGGTTTCTCAACATCCGGGGACCCCACAGTTCCTGAGCAATGAGATGTCCTGTCCCCGGATATACTTGACCTCGTTAGCCATGTTTGTAGCTTTTTGTAGTTTTCTCAAAGAAACTGCAAACAAATTAAGGACTATGTATCAAGAGGTCCATATGCACCGGAGCGGTTACAGCATCAAATGTGCATTTTTTTTCCTGTCTGAAACTCAACATATTTACGAAGTCTGTTTCTACTGGGTTAGAGTTTGGCACATTCTGCGCTAAACAAGTCTTCCGCCATCTTTAAGGCGACAGAGAAAAGCAACGCAGAAAACTGTCGCGACGTGACGCAGGCTGCACATTTAGTAATACATAGATCAACACAACATGCAAATATAATTCTGCACTAACTCCTCTCACTTGCACCATAAATTCCTCAAAGATTACTGCAGGGATGTCCGAACACGGCCCACCGGCCAAGCCAGCCCGCCACCTGGTTCAATCAGGCCCCTGGGACCATTCTCAAAACGTCCTGGTTTGGGCCGGGAGGAGGAGAGCCGGGCATCCACACTGCAGCAACCGGACACCAGATGGCGCTGCGGAGCCCTCCATGCTGCTCTTACCTGGATCTCAGTGTGCAGGTGTGTGTGTGTGCTGGGGTGCGCGCGTGTGCTAAGGTGCGCGCGTGTGCTAGGTTGCGCGCGTGTGCTAGGGTGCGCGCGTGTGCTAGGGTGCGCGCGTGTGCAGGTGTGTGGGTGTGGGTGTGCGCGTGTGCTGGGGTGTGCGCGTGTGCTGGGGTGTGCGCGCGTGCTGGGGTGTGCGCGCGTGCTGGGGTGTGCGCGCGTGCTGGGGTGTGCGCGTGTTTATAACGCATGTGTGTCCCATTCATTATGTGTATGTATATGTATATGTTGTATATTTAGATTTTGTAAATGTTGAATATAAATGTGTATTTGTATATGGCAGGCAGTGGTGCGCAAACTTGGGGGCGCAAGATTTTTTTGGCAGGGGTGGTTGCAGAGGTCCCGCGATCTTCCCTAAGGCATTTAAATTAAATATCGGGGGACCGCGCGGGGCCTCTGCAACCTCTACTTACCGGGATTCAGCCGGCTTCAGGACGCGTGACCATGGCAACGCAGCGTAAATTACACCGCGGAGGATGGGGGAGAGGGAGGAGAAAGAGGATGGGGAAAGGGAGAGAGAGGATGGGGGAAAGGGAGGAGAGAATGGGGGAGATGGAGGAGAGGGGGAGGGAGAATGGGGGAGAGGGAGGACAGAGGGGATGGGGGGAGGGAGGAGAGAGGATGGGGAGGAAAGAGTGTGTGCGTGTGTGCAAGCAATGTAGATTCCATGTTTATACATGTGGCACTTGACAGATTATATTTTTTAGCTGTGAGTCAGATTGCTTTTTTATTAATGTTTTGACACCGCTGATTTACAGATACAAAAAGACGGAACACCTCCCTGCAAAAAACGAGTGACGTTTCAGGGTCTTCACCCCTGTCAGGCTTACCGAGAGGGGAAAGTCAGGCTCAGGCTTACAGAGATGGAGAACTATTAAAAGAGGCCTCAAGGACCATGCAATTTTACCTTTCAGTACGTATTGAGAGCCTGTCCAACTTGAAAAATACTTCTCTGTTCTCTACATATTCATGTGGAGTTTGGTGGTGATCTTCAGAACCTTGAGCCCCCGTACCCACCCGTTGCCACCACCAGGTTGGAATCAGAAGAGGCAAGTGCTGTCCATGCTGTAGTTTTTAATGCATTTGACATCAAGTTCTACAAAAACGGCCCCCAAGTGCTATGTCTATTCTTGGTATCCCGGGGCACAAATATTTAATAAAATAAGACAATCAAAAGCGAAGTCGCCCTTTTTTGTGGCTGACGTCACTGAAAAAGTTTTTGTGAGATATCACTTCTTTAAGTATTATTGGTCCAGCTCCCTCAGAACGTGTGATGTTCTGGGCAATATACAGTACCTTTCACTGGCTGGGGGAATTCTGCATCACTTGGCTCTGCTGGTAGTACTGTAACCTTGGTTCCTGTCTGCTGGATAAACTGTTGAAGATTCACTTGTCTTAACTCTTTAGTAAGCTGCTCCAGTTCTTGCTCTCGATCCTATGAAAAGGGAGAGGGGTTCCTCCTTTTTAATACAGCATGGATTAGATTGTGCCACTAATATACTGTTGACCAGGGGTGGGCTACTCCAGGCTCAAGGCCCACTTACAGGTCAGGTTTTCAGGATATCCCTGCTTCAGCACATGTGGCTCAGTCAAGGACTGCACCAACTGTGCTGAAGCAGGGATATCCTTAAAATCTGACCTGTTGGTGGGCCTTGAGCACTGGAGTTGGCCACCCCTGCCAAAGACTAATATTGGAGGCGATAAGCAGGTGTTTAGGCAAATAAAAATATAATTCATAATACAGCATCCTCTACTAATAATGGAATAGAAATTAAAAAATGCAGCTCCCTAAAAGAAAAGCATGTTATTTAATAACAATTTGTGAAACTCTGGACTTGCTATGTGCTTACATGTTCAACATAAAAAGTTACGCATCTTTGCCATACGTTAATTTAGGTATACTTTAAAAATTAAAAATGCACCCACCGTTTAATGCATGTAGGGTTTCCCATCCCCCCCCCCCCCCCCCCCCAAAAAAACTCAGACATCACTGTTCATTTCAAAGTAATGCTTACAGCAGCAACATGTCACACTTACTCCATAAAACATCCCTAATCGGGAGCTAAAGAAGTCCCCCAATCTCAGGCAGTGTCCGATGCAGAGCATTGCTCTGCTAAACCAATGGGATTCGAGCAGATCGATTTCTGCATGGATAATAGTGGCGAGTTATTGGTGGACTATCATTTGCTATCTTCTGCCACCGCTGTGTTTATATGTAGACACGGTCTTTCTACGACTTCATTGTTTTGTTATCCCTGTATTATGTGCATTGAGAGCTGCACTGGTTCATTGTGTGTTGCAGTGAGTTTGGGGACCTTGATGTATGTGAATGGAATGATCTAAAATTCTTCCTTTAGGAGCGGGGGAAGTTTTGGGGTGAGAGGTGCTGTACATAGTAAATCCCTGGCATGCATACAGTACCATCATGTAAAAATGTATAAACCCCTGGGGAAGGGGGGGCTGTAGCACCCCCATGCACACCAAGTTTTAGCCTCCATGCATCCATTGTAATCTACAACATCTCTTCATTCACCTTCCATATTAACCCCTGCTTACTAGACCCAACTTACCATTAACCGTTTAGCCGCCTGTCCCAGAGTTCTTTCCACTGCCCTGGAGCCGTTTTCAAGCCGTAGACTCTCCTGCCCTTGGACATCCACCTGCCCTTTAATCTTTCCAATCTGTCCCCTTACCACTTCTTCGTTTATTTGGGACTCCTGAACTTCCATCTGCAGTTTTTCCGCCTCAATGCCACTTTCTATGCTATGGATTTGCTTCAGGTAGTCTTTTAATTGCTTCTCACACTGGAAGATCCTTTGGGTCAACTCCTGGAGCTGTTCCTTCAGCTGCTTCTCATTTTCCAGCTCAATCTGCAGCTCATTTTCCCAAAATTCCTCTTCCTCGATTTCCACCTCGTTCCTTTTGATCTTTTGCTCCAATCTCACGATATCCTCTTCCAGGTTGGATTTGTGCTTCTGCTCCCAATATCTCATTTCAGCTTCGTTTGAGTCCAGCTGTTTCTCGATAGACAGGAGCTTCTCATTCTGGAGGTGGATCAACTTCTTTAATTCTTCAGCTGTGGTTTTACAGTTGTTAAGCACTTTCTGCTTAAACTCCGACTCCTTACCTTTACCAAAAATATCCATAAGCCCCTTGGCCCCTCCGGTGAAAGTCAACGACTTCCTTTTTGGCTCTCTCCTTTTTATCGATTTGTCGTTTTGCGGCCTTAACTTGGCCAGCGGGGGCAGACTTTGCCGGTACAAAGTTCTCTCAGGGATATGGGCGCCACTGTCGGAGGTGGGCCTCTCGCTGATCGATGGCCCCGTGCGTCTCAATATAAGCTGCACGTCACAGGCATACTGTCCCCACTTGTTTAAAGAAATGATCGGATTTTCATGAGGTGCTAAGTGTCTCTCGGTGTCTCTCCATTTTTCTATCAATGTGTATCTTCCAGTGCGGCCTAGCAATAAAGAGAAACAGATTGTTACCAGTGGCTGGAGTATGAGGAGCAGCGCAGGCCGGAGCCTGAACGAGCGAGGAGAGTGCAGTATGATAAAACGGTCAGCAGGTGGAGCTGTTTGATTATTTGTAAAGACCTGACCAACGCATGCAGCAATTCAACTGAAACAGAAATGGGTGCAATGTGTGTAAGGCCGTGCGTACAGTGCCCGCAACAGGGGGGCGGCGCAGAAACAAATACACTGCCGCCGCCGCGTGTGCTTATAGTAAGCGCGACGGTGACAATGCGACGGAGCGGACTTTGGAAACTAGGAATATTTGATTTTTCAAGGGCTGTCGCTTCATGTGACGGATCTGAACAAATCAAATGCCCCGGAATCCCGCGTGCCGCCACCGCAAAGCGAAATATAACTTTTGCTAGCGGCGACGGCAACGTCACCTGTCCCCGGTCGCGGGCACTATACACGCGGCCTTAGCCTGACCTTTTCTGCAGCGGCCCCCTCCTGTATAGCGGCGCGACGTCAAATGACGCCACATTGTCGTCACAACGTCAATACGCTAGAGCAGAGGGTCGCCCCCGAGCCTGCAGACGGTAGAAATGCAAGTCTGCCACTTACTGTACCCGCAAAAAGCTCTCCTAGCCTCCCTAACAGGAGGGGGAGAGAGAGAACGGGCTTAATAGGCAAGTCATTCACTGGTGCAGAACAAGACCTGCTATTTAAAAGAATGAAAATCTAACAAATAAAATTATTATTTAACCCTTTCTGTGTCAATCATATATATATATTATACTAGCTTATAACCCGCGCGTTGCCAGGATAACCAGGAGGACCGTAAGAAGAAACGAGGAGAGAAGAGAAGAGAAAAAAGGAAGGAAAAGAGAAACGGCGAAAAAAAAAGAGAAAAGAGAGGGGCCATGAGGGGAAAAAAAAAAGGATAATATAAAAATACACATACCTCATGTATTTCACAAAACATCAAGAATTAAGAATGTAGCGGGGGAACTGGGGGAGTGGGGTGGTGGCCGAGGGGTTGGGATTCCCCCCCTCCCCCTTCACAGAAGGCGGCGTCTCCCTGGGTGGGCGGGTTGGAATCTCCCCCCCTTCAGAGGTTAGCGGCGGTTGCTCACCTTTGGTTAGTGATTTTCCCCCCCCCCTTCCTTCAGAGCTCGGAGCAGGTGTCACTGGGGGGGGAGGGCTGATTCTCCCCTCACCCCCCAGTTGCAAGGGAGGGGTTGTGCGGCTCACTGTAGGTGGGTTAGTGACAGGGTGCTGCGCGTGACTTTGGGTGCGGTTGTGTATTGTATGTCTTTATTTATATAGCGCCATAATGTACTACCCCATTGTATACTAAACCCTCTCCCGCCTTAAAACCTTTTTCACTGACTGCCCCACACACTCTGGAATGCCCTTCCAACTAATACCCGACTAGCCACCCTCTCTATCCACCTTTAAGACCCAACTTAAGACACACTTGCTTAAAGAACATATGAATAGCACTGTGAACATTCTGAACCATGATACATAAAGCTTGGCCCCCTGCAGACGCATTACCAGAACTACCCTCCTACTGTCTCTGTACGTTCTCCCTACCTGCCAATTAGACTGTAAGCTCCTCGGGGCAGGGAAGTCCCGTCATAGCTCTTTACTACTGTCATCTTCCTTATGTTACTTTAGTCTAAAGCACTTATTCCCATGATCTGTTATTTATATTATCTGTTATTTATTTGATTACCACATGTATTACTACTGTCTGAAGCGCTATGTACATTAATGGCGCTATATAATAGAATACAATAACAATACTAGTCGCTCAGTGTGGGGGATGGGCGGTTATAGGACTACGGGGGGTGGGGGGTGTAGTCGATACCGTGCCTGGTGACGGGCGGGAGCAGGGTCGTCAACAGAAAGCATGGGGCCCAGGACAAATGAAAGGAGCAGGGCACCCCCCTTTTTTCCCCCCCCTCCACCCATAGCGCACCTACCAGGGAAAAATATTTTTTAGCGCACAACTTGAACGTAACTGTTTTGTTATTGTCACAACCGAAAAAAATTACACAGTGCAACACTGTTTCTTTCTATATTTTCCACAAAAGAAGGTGAGTGAAGCTGGCGGGCCTGTGCCGTCCCAACGCAACCACCGCGGACGACCGCGTGTCCGGGGATGGGGATCTCCTAACCTATTTTTGACTATGCGGAAACCCGCCGGGAACGTATGGAGGGGGGCTGGCGATGAGTGTGACGCCACTAGTTCCCCGACATCCCCCTTCCTCCCTTGTAGGGGTATCTCTTTCAGGCACCGCCTCGACAAGTGCGTCTGACACGCCTCCCCATCTTTCCCCAAGCAGCACTCCATCAACCACTTTAATCTCCTGCACGTAGGTCTTCCGCGCCGCTCCATACGCCCCCGTTCGTAGGTTTATCACTGGGAGGTATGCTCCGCGCCCTCGCTTCTGTTGGCCGCTCTCGGGCCCTTTCACCTCGCTGCCCTCTGTCCTCCTCCAATTAACAGCACTGCACCCATGCCGTTGCCTTGGGGTCACCTCTACCACCCCACCTTATTATCCGCCTATCTTCCATTGCACTCAACGACCCTTACTCTAGGCCTTCGTACCACCACCCCGGTCCTACTCTCCCCTACTTGTTGCCTGCCATCTCAAACAAATGCAGATGCTGCACACCACAGCGGTGATTCTCGCCCAATCCCGCTCCCCATCCTCCTGGGAACACTAGAGGCTACATGGCAGCGGGGACCTTTATAGCTTGAAGCCCTCCCCTTTAGTATCCCTGGGGCCCTCTTTCCCGATCGGGGGGTGACAACGCAGGCTCCGTCGGAGCCTGCCCCAGCGACCCCAACACTTTCGGCGTTGTGGAGAATGTGGTTACCTGCTGCGAGGCGTCTATTGATCCTTATATCTACCCAGCGATCTGGTCCTTGAGAAGAGGGGGCGGAGGACCCCTACACCACGGTGAGCGGCGGCGGGGATCGTGAAGCGCGCGGCCCCTACGGCCCGCGGAGCAGACCACCGGGATTTGCTTCCCCCACTACCCCCCCTAGCCCTCTCCCTCCTCCCTGACTTCACTACACTGAGACTTGCCTCCTCTCTGTGGTTGTTCTCCCCTCTCGCCCACGGGGCCAAGTCCGTCTCCTCGGCTGAAGAAGGCGGGGGCCGAACTAGCAGGTGTTACCCCCGCATGGGACCGGGTGAACCAGCCCCACCAGACGACAGTTCTTCACAGTCCTATTCCCCTTCCGAGGGCTGGCGGCCGAGAAGGTCATGGGGCTGGGGACCAGCCCCCAATGGTCCCTGGACCCCCCTCTCATTTTCGCTCTCCCCTGATGGGGGACCCCCTAGGGGCCGCTCACGCCTAGGGCGCGGCCGGGGATTCTCCCGCACATACGGATTGGGCCGGTCGCAACCCCCGGCCGACAGACCTGCGGCTTTTTCACTTCCCGGGGCCCCGGTGCATGAGATCCCCCTAAGGTTAAGGCAGCCGAGTGATGACGCAGAGCTTGCTCCACCTCATCTCCCCCGTCTCATCTCCCCCGCCCTACCTGGTGTAAGGAAGCTGCCCGTCCCTGCACTGCGCCGAACCGTTCCCGCAGGCGCATAGCATAAGGGGAGGAGGCCGGCCGTACACTTCTTCCTACCTTCTAGAGAGGTGAATCACATGGGGCTGCCCCATCGGGACTGGCGGCGGGGAGATGGCGGGTCATCCTTATGGGGGTGAAAGTCGCGATCCCACCGGGACGTAGGGCGAGCGTCCCCGTTTGGTAACTTTCAAGGCCGGGGATGGGACGTTCGCGACGGGTATAGTCGTTTTATGCTCCCTTCAAGGGGGACGTTTCCTCCTACCCTCGAATTGCCTACCACGGCACCTCTGCCTAACCCTGTGGGGGAGTAAATGGCGGGAGATAGGGGGGCGTCGGTTTCTCCCCTCTCGTGGCACAGCACCCCTTCCGCTAGGGGAAGGAAGCCATCCTGTCTTTACTCCCCCCACTGCAGGGCGGGGCGTCTCTCCGGGTACAGCTTATACCCTATCCCCCCCCTGTCCCCTCCTGGAGGCGCGAGGACCTGCCCCTCGCCACTTTCCCACCCCGATCCTCCTGCTAAGACGGCGAGCGGCAAAACCCTCCCTCCCGACGGCCCACACGTCCGCGGAACGCGCTGTGTCGCCTTCGTGCCGCGGCCTTACTTCTCTGGGACGAGTTGACCAGTTGGGGCCCCATCTCTAACCGGGATCCCTCCTGTCCCCCCAGGTGGCCACGGGGTTGGAGCGTGAGAGTCCTGCCCTGTATGGCAGGCTTCCCCGGCCGAACTCTTTTACGGTCCCTGAAACGAGGACAGGTTCTCTAAACCACCACCGCCCCCCCCCCGAATGCGGACGAGATGGCCATTCCCTCCCCCCCTTACCATCCCTAGGGGGCGTTGGAACCAGCTTTGCTACACTCTCCGACCCCCAGGGGACCTATCACTCTGTTCCAGCCCCCACCCCACACCCTGCCTTGCCCCCTGCCATGTTTCCACTATCTCCAACTCCCCTGCCCTGTCAGCGGGACTGCAGCAGCTACGTGGTTGCACCGAAAGGTTGAGGGGTGGGGATACTTTGAGGGGGGGGGAACGCACGTCCTAGAGTGCCGTGGGGAATCATGGGAACTCTGGTGGGCGGTTAATTCCATCCCCCTTGCGGGGTACCTGGCCCCCCGGCACCATCCCGGGACGTGAGCGGGGGTAGTGAGCCGAATCGGGGCCCCACCCCCTGGGGAGATCTGAGGATGCCCCTTGTGGTGTGAGAGCGCGGGGGGGGAATGTCACCCGCTCGCAGGCCCGTTGCTTTTCCTCTTACGCTTGCTCACCGGCCCCACGCCCCTGCAACCACATGACCCGCCTTGGGCACCATGCAGGTCACCTTTAAGGGAGTGCGGGTGTGGACCATTGGTAGGAGCTTCTGAGAGACCCTGCCGAGGCCAATGCGTTCTCGGGTGAGGGCCCTCCCCGCCCGCCTCTTACCTGCCTTCACTACTCTCCCTCTACTCTGTATGCTGTACGTTTTTCGCGCCCCGTACGACGATGGGATCGCCCGCCCCGGGGCACGCCTCGCGCTGTGCCCGCGAGGTCGGAGCGAAACTGAGAGTGGTTCCCGCCGCCTCGCCCTCCATGTCATCCTCATCGCGGGCGGACTGCACGCGCCTCCCTTGCATATCATCCCCCCCACCCTGCACATCATCACCCTCCGCCCAAGCCCTGCACATCCCCCCACATCACCACTTTGCACATATCACCCCCTCCCCTTGGCCACATCATCACCCCCTCCCCTTTGCACATCATCACCCCCCTCCCCCCTTGCACATCATCACCACCCCCCTCCCCTTGCACATCCACCCCCTCCCTTTGCACATCATCACCCCCCCCTCCCCTTGCACATCATCACCTCCCCTCCCCTTGCACATCATCACCCCCCCCTCCCCTTGCACATCATCATTCCCCCCTCCCCTTGCACATCATCACCCCCCTCCCCTTGCACATCACCCCCCCCCTCCCCTTGCACATCAGAATCCCCCCCCTTGCACATCACGAATCCCCCCCCGAATTCATCACCCCCTCCCCTGCACATCATCACCCCCTCCCCTTGCACATCATCACCCCCCTCCCCTTGCACATCACCCCCCCTACCTTGCCATCACCCCCCCTCCCCTTCGCACACACCCCCCCTCCCCTTGCACATCAGAATCCCCCCCTTGCACATCAGAATCCCCCCCTTGCACATCCTCATCCCCCCCCCCTGCACATCCTCATCCCCCCACCCCCCTCCCACATCATCATCCCCCCCCTTCACATCCTCAACACCCCACCCCCCTCCCACATCATCATATCCCCCCCCTCCCCTTGACATATCCCCCTGCACCTGACATACACTCCGATCAAGCGGGGGACTGGCGCCGCTCGCTCTGCCACTCGAGAGGGGCTCGGCTCCCCGGGGAGGAAGGGGAGGCGGGTCGCTCGCAGGGGGAGGGAGAGCGGGCGGGAGGAGGAGGAAAGCAGCCGCCGCCGCGGTCCACAGTGGGGCTGCGTGTTGTTCAGGCCTGTGCGGAGTATGCTGGGTTGCGGAAGAGGTGAGGGAGAGGGCGGAAGTGTATGCGGCGTGGGGGAGAGAGGTGAGCGGCCGGAAGTGTGAGGGAAGGGAGCGCGAAGGAGCCGGAAGTGTGCGGGAGAGAGGCGAGGGCCGGAAGTGTGCGGGAGAGAGGCGAGGGCCGGAAGGTTTCGACGCTGATAACTGTGAGCGGAGGGAGACAGCGGCGAGCCTGTAACTCAACTAGGAAAGCTCTGACACAGGGCCGGATAGGGCAGGTCTGACTACGGGAATCGAGTGTACTGCACAGATCCGAGCAGCGGAGAAACAACAGAACCGGAAGGACTAAGGGCGGGAGCGGCACCGGGGTCGGTGCATCGGAGCCGCGCCTACGGGAAGGAAGTGTCGAGGGAAGGGAGGAGCGATCCGCCCCCGACCGCCTCAGGCCCTCGTACTCTTACTGCGCTCACCTTTAGCCGACGCTTGACTCCCCCTTGCGCCAGCCGGCAGGAACAGTGCTCGTTTGAGCGGAGGGTAGGAGCCGCCAGGGGCGGAAGTGATGAGGTCGAGGGACGGCAGCTTTCAAGGGACGGAAGTGTGAGGGGACCGAACGACGGACGAGGGCCGGAAGTGTGCCGGCAGTGCGGGAGACGGTAGATCTGATCCCCCCCCTTTCTTATATCCCTCTCCTCCTTCCTCCTCTTTTCTAATTCCCTGCCTCTCCCTCTTACCCCCTGTCTACCCCACTCTATCTGCTGCCTTTGCGTCACTAATCTTGCTGTCGCTTCCTCCGTCCTTCCCCACTGGAAGGCCCACACTGTTGTGATGGGATGCAACGTTGACAGGAGCCGAGGGTTAACGGGGCAGGCGGTCGCACCGGCGCCGCCCCCGGTGGAGAGGTGAGGCAGGCAGCAGGCGAAGGAAGGTCTGTTGCCGGGAGGTGAGGAGTCCCAGTCCACGGAGGACGGAAGAGGGCGAGGAGAGGTCGTGACTCAAGGAGTCATTTACCCCAAGCTGTGATTTCACACTCTCCTTCCCTATCCGAAGGCCGCCGCCGAATGTGGACAGCAGGTAGGTGAGGAGCAGCTCCCGTCCACGCGGGCGGAAGTTGTCTATCGCGGCCGAGCGGAGGACGAGCGGCCCGAAGTGTCGCCCCGTGGGCGGGCATTGGGGCGAGGGCGGAAGTGTGCGGGGATGAGAGGCGCACGAGGCCTGGAGTATGCGAGCGTTGCCCGGCCCAGAGAGAGGCGACCCCGGTGAGAGGGGGATGATAGGTGGGCCAGTTATCGAGCGGGCCCACGGTGGTAATGCGGGTGTAGAGGACGGAATGATCCGGCGGGTCGGGTCGGCGGAGCCCGTCTTCTACTCCCCTTTTTTGCGCCCTCAGCCGCCCGGAGGGGACCGACCGCCGAAACGAAGGGTGGACTTCTACTGTCTGCTCCATGTTCGGTCTACCCAGGTGGTTCGTAGAAGTACAAAAACCGCTGGCACGCGCGTGAGAGGGGGGCGGCATTCGGCCTGATGGCATCCGGGGGGGGGTATGAAGGGCAAGGGGCGTTTGAGGAGAATATGCCGGATGCACAACTGCGAATAAGAGAGGCAAGGGCTGTAAGGCGTGGAGAGGGGCGCGCGACACAGGGGGGAGGTACTCGGGCCCGTTGACGGAGAGGTTAGGTAACGGCCCATGGAGAGCTGCGCAGCGGTCGTCCGGACTACCCGGGGGGGAATCTAATAACCTAGGCGTTTTACTACTTTGGCCGGGGGCTGGTGAGCCGACAAATGAGCAGCTTCTTAACGCGCGGCCTTCAGAGTGGACCCTCCCCACGACTCCCTTCTTCCAGGTCGGTGTTCCACCTTTCCGCTTTTTTCCTACGTTCCGTTCGTGTCCGTCTTCGCCCCCCCTCCCTCTTTTGTTCTTGGTCGCCCCCCCCGCGACCGGACTCATCAAGCTAGAGCTTTGCCCCCTAGACACGTGACATACAATTTCGGGTTGCAAAAAGATGAGATTTATAGAGATCACACACACACACACACCACCAGACGGAAGAGAGAGAGGAGGGAGACACACAGGGGAGACGAGGAGAAGAGAGAGATCGATGAGAGATAGGAGGAGAGAGACCCGAGAGAGAGGAGGCCCACACACATCACCAAACACACACACCACTAAAACAACCACACTACATCACAGAACACAACACATACATATATATACACACATACACACACTTTATAGTGCTAATTGAAGTGCTACTGGGAAAGTGACCTCAAATATAAAACAGTAAACAAGTTAAAATATTTGTGAGAAGGTCTGAACAGATGTAGCAAGACTTCCTGTCCCCTGCCGCGGAACGCACACGGAAAATTCTGCAGCGCTGGTGATGGTGTCTGTAGCGGACGCTCTGCGGGGCGTCCATGCTGCTCAATAATCCTTCGGTGCCGCGATCAACGGCACCAAAGACGTCCAGCCTTTCTACATCTGTAAACTGCAAAACATTCTCACCTCTCTCCCCCCAGAAATGTAATACAATGCATCATATCCTAAGGAACGGTGTGTTATGAAGCAAAACAAGGAGAAACTATTTGAAAACAAAGTGTGTGTGCGCCGAGCACGTGCATTTTAAGTGAATGTTTGTCACAGAAATTGTGATGGTGCTATTTTTAATTAAAAATCAAAAACACAATTTCAGTGAGAAAACGCAAAGAAATTTGACTTAGAACGCGCGTACTCGGCACACCCACCCTGTTTTAGCTATTTGCACTTTTATATTTATACTAAGTGTGAATTCCTTGTGTGTGTGTGTGTGTCTGTGTCCGTGGTCTCCGTGGACTTCGTTTCCCAAGTGTGGCAGGTTGGCTGCTGCGCATGCGTGCTGAGTCGGCGCCTGCTGTGCATGTGTGCCAAGCTGGTAACTTCTGCGCATGCGTGGGACAATATCGGCTTCTACCTCCCCTTCTGCGCATGCGCTGCCTTCAACCTCCATGCGTCCCGGGAATGCTCAGGTATGTGCATGCGCGCTGGCCCGAGGACCCTTCTGCGCATGCGCAAAGGCCCGCGACCATTTCTGCGTCATGACCTCACATCCGTCACACATTTTTGTTATAACGAATGACATTTTTCCCCACCAAAACTCTGTAGGTGCCAGCAAATAAATGTCACTTCAATAATACAATATACTATAAAATTACATTGGGGCAGCTCTGAGGGTCAGCAACTTTAAGAGAAATAAAAATAGCCAGGAGTTTCGGGCTGAGGTGCTCAACACCAGTCCTCAAGCCTGTGACGGTAGGGGGGTAACCAGGCTATCAAATAAAGGTTTAAGCCCGTTTGGTTACCCCCTGATCCGTGTGTTGGGGTTCAAGAGTGTCAGCTCTTGAGCCCAGTAACTGTTTATGCATCAAATGGAATTATGCAACAATAAAGATTTTCTGTGTTTTTGCCTTTCCAGGGATGCCAGCAAGCAGGGATTGCTAGGGTATGAGTCTCAAAGGGGGGTTTGCGGAGAAAGTGTTGTCGGAATGTGTCTAGGTAGCAATCCCTACTGTTTTCGGCACTGCGCGTTCGTGGCCCGAGGAGGATGAACGCTGCAGGCAGTCCCACTGAAAGGAATGCACTCCCCGCAGCGCCCTCACGGCAGTCCCCTCCCACAGCGCCGCATTTTCCCAGAGTCGGTTGATGGGAAGCCAGGAGAGGGATGTAATGAGGAGATGAGCAGAGTTTTGGTAGAAAGTTAAATTATTCTAGAATATTGGATAGGTTGCAAAGGAGAAAGTTCTGAGGCAGGGAAGCCTGGTTGCAATATGTTACAGTAATCCAGGCCATCTAATGAACGACAAATTAACTAGATGCTGCAGCAGTGCAATTCCAATGAATACAACGCTACAAACACATACTGCAGTCCCAATCAATGTACCTGCGACATTTATGAGAATTTTAATGAAAACCATTCCAATTCTATGTTTGTGAGTTCAGTGCCCTTCTCAGATTCCTGTCAATAATAGATTACAATGAACGACTGCAGTAAATTCAAATGTCTGTTAAATAGCAAAAGGTTTTTGAGCAGGGGTGGCCAACTCCGGTGGTCCTCAAGGGGCACCAACAGGTCAGGTTTTCAGAATATCCCTGCTTCAGCACAGGTGGCTCAGTCATTGACACCAAGGGGACACCCCTGGCCTTTAACACTTGACCCCTGACAAAGTTACAAAAGCCTCTGAAGTGGTGGGCACACAGGGCCTCAAACTTCTTGCCCCCCTGGGTCCCAACTCTCTTTGTTGCCAGGGGGGCGTCTTACTGCAAAATGTTGAAATCAGCCCGAGTGCGGTGGGGGAATTAAAACCACCAGTTCATAGAAACAAAGGGGGTTAAGGAGGTCAACAATTCTCCCTTTGCTGAAGAGTTGGCCCTGGAGGTTACCACGGTGATATTGGCAGGAGTGGTTTCGGGCCTTTGGTTTAGGCAGATTTGAGGCCATTGGAAAATGTGCACCACATGAAGTATTATAATTTGTTTGGGTAAATAATTCTTTCACCATTTAAGTTCCCCAAGATGTTATAATGGCTCCGCACGCTTGGGGCCCCATCACATACTGAGTATGTCACGTATTAAAAGCTTGTTTTATAGAGGGGGAAAATCATGTTCGCCAAGAACGTACTGTAATGGTAACAGAAGCGGAGTATCCTCCACTTCCGATCACGTCCTGTGGGCCTGCCTGGTACCACGTGATCGCTACACCAAGCGATTACGTGGCTGAGTGCTAGAAGGCAGCTGGTCATCCAGCAATCCAACAGATAAATTAGTGGTTTCTAGCATCGCCTCAGGGACTACCCGTCACAACCGGTTTTGAAGACGATCCGTGCACTTGCTCACCGGTGAATCCACCTCATTAGCACACGGATAGAATGTCCGGTTGTTGCCGCAGATATCTGGAGTGGCCGGACGCCCCGGAGAAATGGATTGGAAACCACTGGTTCACATTACGCCATCAAGACCCATTCTACAAGCAACATTTCCCAAGTGATTTTAGCGAGCAAGAGTCATCGAGGAAAAGTATTGGGAAACTTTGCAACATTCATTTCTGACCAGCAGAAGAAACTGCCCACAACTGACCTGCTGAATAACAGCTGCAGTAAAATAACGTCCTTCGTTGCATTAGAGCAGGGGGTGGCCAACTCCAGTGCGGAAGGGCCTCCACGTGAAGTTTTCAGGATATCCCTGCTTCAGCACAGGTGGTTCAATCAGTAGCCACCTGTGCTGAAGCAGGGACATCCTGAAAACCTCACCTGATGGTGGCCCTTAAGGACTGGGGTTGGCCACCCCCCTGCATTATAGTAATCCGAAAGTTGCTAGGTGTGCCGTTCTTGAAAAGGAGACAGCCAATTATTTTCCACAGGAAATTGTGGTAAAAAAGAGAAAAGGAGAAATATGCCCCGTGGCTAGGGATTCAAACCTAAAAAATAATCTCTTGCACAATAAATACACTTTGGGAATTGCATAATAAAATAGAGACCCTCCTGTAAAACCTGCAATTCGTTAAGTTGGGCAAAGTTAATTTGGTGAATAAGGTCAAAGAATGTGAAAAACTGTAATTCATCTAAATGTAGCTAGTTTCTATGTGGCTGTTAGTGAAGCATTTGTACAACACACTGCCATGAAATATACTCTCATGCTGGCTCATATCAGGCAATAATAACGATTCTAGGACTATTGACCAGCAGTTGTGCAGTGCTTTCATCTGGAGAGCAGGAGGCTGGCGTCTGGAAGATGCAGTGTTCAGTGTGTTATATATCAAAGCTTCCTGGTGCAAAATGAGTGAAAAACTGGGGAAATGATCAGCACCAAAATGTAGAACAGATCCTATCATTCTCAATGGGGGTTTTCCCCCATAATGCAGCTTTTGTTAAAATTGTGCACCTGCAAAGGTTTAGATACATAGCCACGAGTGATATTCAAGAGAGCAAAAATAGGGGATACCTTGGCCAAAAGTAGTGTATATAATAGCAGGTGTTTTTTGGGAACAAATATTGTACAATTGTACTCATGGAAGGTGATAATATTCATTGGCCAGTTGTAACTCTTTGTATTATAGCAACAGGTGATCTACTCATGGATACTGTTACTTGTGCTTTCAGGATTAAAATAGACCTGTGTTCAAAAGACTCCTCAAATGGTGTGCTCTAAAGGAAAGTGTTAGCAAGAGCCATGATATCCTAAAATTGGATTTCAGGAAGATTAAAACGGGACATGCTTACAGGCGATAGCAATATAATAGGGAAAGTCAGAAACTGAGCTAAAAATTATTTAAATAATGTATGTAATGAAATTATATATAAACACACACACACATACACACATATATAAGAGATCACGTACTGTATGTATATGTCATTTTGTATGACAAATTTCTTTTTTGGTGCTATTTTGAATTATCCAATGAGCAACTATATGATTGATTATATCATTATACAATTCCCTATGAAAGACCCATCTGAACATTTATGGGCAGTCCCTGATGAAGCGCCAAAATGCGTTGGGCTATTTTGAAGCATATTCAGCACATCTGCTGTCTAGCGTAAGGTGGTTGGAACTTTACAAGGCAGAGAACCCTACCAAAACCATGCCGGAGTTCCGGCTATATGGAACCCAGAAGAAACCGAAAGCCCCCCCTACAGACATCACCCCACAGCAAGGCAGACACAGTGACACCGTGCTGAATTTTCTGACGTCTACCGAATGGTTATCGGTTATCCTTCTTATTCTTTCTAAGGCCTCGGCCATGTTCCTTGCTTGCTGGCGGAAGCGCGCTAACGCGCGCTCCTGCTCAGCACTGAGCCCCTACAGCCGCAATTAGAGCGGCTTTAGTAGGGGCTCACCTGCGCTTGCGGAAGCGCAGGTCTTAGGGGAATTTAAAATTCCTCCGCTTGCCAGCGCAACAGGCCGGTCACGTGAGCGGTTCGCCCAATGAGGGCGAACCAGCTCCGTGACGTCACTGGCCCGCCCCCGGCCCGCCCCCTGACAGCACGTGCGGTAAGCAACCGCAAGGCCAGGGAAAGCACCTGCTTTCCCTGAGCCTCGGCGCGCCTCAGCGAGCAAGCAGGGACCCTGGCCGAGGCCTTAGTTATTCTATTGAATGACACTGGTCTTTTTATGGTGTTTTTCTACTATTTATGGATCCCAGTTTGATACATTATTGTTCGTACCAATCACACCTATTTTTGATTTTAAAGTCATATGTTCCGATACATTTCATTAAACCCGGGTCACACTACGGGAGCGGGCTCCTTCTTTTCTTTTGCGTTTCTAAAAATTATTCCGCTTACACTTTATGTATAGGAACCCCCTGTTTTGGTGATTGTAACAAGACTTCTACTGTCTACTGTTATCAAATAGGTTTTTGTGTTTTTCAACCAAAACGGTTCCCGGTAAGTAAACTAGGTGAACGTGATGCGCAGTGTAGCACGAAGGTAACCCAATGCAGACACCAATAGTGACGGATAAGAAATGGGCGATCTAGCTCTTTATGCTCCCAGACAGCATCCTTCAACACCGGATGGTTTTTTTTTTGCAGTTACTTGATGCTGCTAACACTTTATTGTTATGTTGTAACACGTTATGCAAATACTCTCTCTCAATCCTACTGACTGTGACAGAACGTGAAAGCTTTTCAGCACAAAACCAAACATAAAAGGTTGAACGCTGATCAATCTCTATTGTTCACATTGTGCTCAGTGTCCCTCACATTACTGCTCCAGCCTCAGCAAACAAACATCGGAAGGTTCATAGCGAGCTGGAAAAGGCTTCATCAAACGTCGCTGACTTTCTAAACAAACCTTGATGTTGGTCATTTAAAGCCACGGTATAATATTCTATTTAGATAACTTGCACCTTTAACATTCCCCACTAACCTTGGGGGAGTTCTCCGCCATCAAGGGAGCACAAGGTCATTAGAGAAGTGACACCAGATTAAGAGACCATATGGTGCTGTAATCCTTTTCTTAGTGTTTGTGTTCTAATGTAGGGTGTGCAACGTATTTTCTGTCCACGATGTTCTTGCCTGGCAGACAAAACCGCTTATAGTCCAGATCTGAGTTTCCCGGAGGTCGGGAGACCGTGGATGGTCTCCGAGGGACCCCCAGTTCAAATACTTAAGATAAATTGCCCCCCAATAGCCGGCTGCTTTAATGAATGTAGATTATCTTGTTCAGTATGAGCTATATAGAAAGGATAACTACGTAACTAATCGCACATGGTAAAGGTGCAATCCCCCATAACAAACCACTTTATTCTACAGGATCGGTGCTGGGGGTTACTCCCGGGCTGAACCGCTCCGGGAACCCTCCCCTTCCCGAGATACATCCTGGTGAAGTTACCGGTATTACTTCTGGGTTTTTAAAGGGGATTTAAATGGCCATCCAACAGGAAGCCACAAACGATGATGTTACAGCCTCCTATTGGCCTGAGATGTTGTAGCCATTTTGTTTCCCCTGCAGGAGTCTTGACTTCACCGGTAAAAAAAAAAAACCCGGTTCCCATCCTGTAAGAAAAAGGGGCGTAAAAAAAATAAAACAAGAGGAGCGGCTCCTTTTAAGAAGGTCCACGTTGTAGTAATGTCACACAGGTTGCTTCAGTGACCTCTGTAGGTATTTGGGGCCCTGGATTTAAAATGGAAAAGGTTCCAAGCGGCTGCAGTGTCCTTTGTAATGATAATGAACAGTAGTAGACGAATCATATATTCCATATTCGGGCAAAAAGTGTCTCTTACTGTGTTCCACAGGGAATCAATAAGTCAAATAAAACAGACAGCACAGGTTCAAGAAAGCAGGTGTCCTGGACGTAACATTCCTGCTTTCCTTTGGATCCTGAAATATACTTTTTAGGCTTTGGAAAGAAACATTAGATAATAACTTCACTTGCACATCTGGTTAACTACAAAGCTTCATGCAGAAAATGTGGATACCATCTGTTTGTTATGCCACTGGGTTGCATTCCTCTAATAACAATTTACCAGACAAAATACTGAATTACATTTTGAACTAACACGACTCAGGATTCACGGTGCTGGCTTTGATCCTAGTTATTTGTATTTTAACCCCTTAACTTGCTGGATTTGCACAAAATGACCAATAAGCCCAAGGTCACAGGAGCCAAGAGTGGTCTTCAATTCAGGGCATCCTATTTCACACCGCAGGATTGAACCTCAAAGCAACGAGCCCCCCGGGGAATAATGCTTCTCTCTGCAGATTCACAGATGGGTTTTAAGGTTTGGAAACGTCTGGCTCGTTTCTGTAAACCAATGCAACACTAAATCTAACAACCTAAAATACCATCAAATATTGAAAACAACTCCTATAAAAAGATGCAGCAAAATATATTTTAGGAATGTAGTTCCCTCTTGCGCTCTGTGTACACACACACACACACACACCTCTTTTGGCAGTACCATCATACACCCAGTATAACAAGCACACTTGACTCTCACAAGCTAAAACCTGTCGCTTTCCCCTCCAAAACATTGCAAAGATACGCTCCTCTGTCCCTCTACTGCTAAAACTCTGACTCAGGGCCTCGTTCTCTCCCGTCTCGACTATTGTAACCTCCTGCTGTCCGGCCTTCCTGCCTCTCACCTGTCTCCCCTACAATCTCTATCCTAAACGCTGCTGCCAGAATCACTACTATTTCCTAAATCTGTCTCAACGTCTCCCCTGCTGAAATCCCTCTCCTGGCTAACTATTAAATCCTGTACTACTTAAAACAATTCTCTTCTTCTCTTTTAAGGCTATACAATCTTCAGCCCCTCCTAACATCTCAGCCCTAATTACTAGCTATACACCTGCCAGACTCTTGCGTTCTGCTCAAGGATGTCTTCTGTCTACCCCCTTCTGTATCTAAAGCCCTCTCCCGCCTAAAAACCTGTCTCATTCACTGCCCCTGTCTCATTCACTGCAATGAAGTATACAGGTAGCTCCACTGGCTGGTACTACACATCTCTCTCATAAGCACTGATCGTGGCCTCTTGCACACATTTACCAGAATACCCTCCTGCCATCTCTGTAAGTTCTCCATACTTGCCATTTAAATGATAAGCTCTTCGGGGCAGGAACTCCTTTTTCGCCTATTGTAACTTATGTTTGAAGTGCTTATTCCCTTGTGTTATATTATGTCACGTATGTATATATATATATATATATATATATATATATATATATATATATATACACATATGAATAAAGATATGCATACAGTACATATACAGCTGAATTATCACACACGTAATGCTGGGGCATGGAATACAAAAAGGAATCAGATCATCGAATTGATTATACGGAGTACTGGAACCAACTCTTCGTCTTCGTGAATTTGGATTTGTTAAAAAGGCAATTTTTAATTTAAAAAAAAAAAATTATTTACAGATTCAAAGCAGGGGGTGAACTGAGCTGAGCGGTTACCGTTTTATGTGACATTGCTTCTGAGATCAATATGGCTGCCACCCAAGCCACACTCACACAGGCCAACGCAAATCTGCAATGTCAACAGCGCATGACATGGCAGCTTCCTATTGGACGACAGCAGCGGCCACCATTGATTTTTCAGCACACAAAAGAGGATTGAATAAGAAGAGCACCGAGTAGCTTTACTGCCCTGATCTTTCTGGGAGAAAACCCCCAATATAGACCACACTATTTAAAAATAATTCAATGTGTGTCACACATACCTATAGCTTGTGCCAGGGCAATCACAACTTCCTGGCATGTGGTCACTTCTGTCACTCCGCACACAATTCTCTGGGCTCCGTCTACCCATACTTTGAGTTCCATGTTGCCTAAGAGAGGGGCGATTCGTTCACATTGCAGTCTCCCTGCGTCAGGTCATCTTCAGCGCTCCACGCCAGACAGCACAACAGGTATCAAACCGCAGCTGAAAAGGAAGAACGAACACCTGTCAATATGGTTTATTAAAATGATGCGTCCGCATTCACATGCCGTCTCTTTGCATGGATCTCTCTTTCTGTAATAAGGGAATTGGGGGGGAAGTTACCATATGCAAAGGGAATCCGTTTTAGCAACTAGCAAGTGATTGGAGGGAAGGAAAGGGGGCATTGAGATCCCTCTGCCACTGAAGGTGTAAACAAACCTGGGCGAAAACGACCCAACTATTCATTTGTACATATAATAAAGCAGCAATCCCAGCTGCAAGATTCCTCCGCACTTCCTGGAAAAACAAAATGGCCACCAAAGAAATAGAAAGCCAATAGAAAGCCGAAACAGCAGTGATGTCGAGGCTTCCTTTTGGATGACCGTCTTTGCCATGTTTAAACCCCCCTAAAACGCCCCTCCCCCCCAACCAGTAAGTTCACTAGCATAAGCCTACAGTATCTCGGGAGTCAGGGGGTCACCATAGCCAAAATCAGAGCCTAAATCATTGCCAAAGAACACCCTTGTTCCAATCTGGTTAAAAAAATTTTTTAAAAAATGAATTCAAATTTTGCTTCAACTTTCATAGGCACAAAACCAATATAATGCTGTTATTTACCGTGGGGACCTGCTGGAGAGTTTTTATGCTGTTGGAGAGTTATGACTCTTTTAAAAGATAACTAAGGAAATATTTCAAAAATCGGTAATTAACTGCATAGGGAAATTATTTTCCAGCATACTTTAATTCGTTCCATAACACAAGCTGATAAAGTAGACATTGTATCTGAATATAGTTGTTCATTCAATAAATGAAACATATCTTTGTAGTGGAATAAACCGTTGTAATCTGCCATTAGCAGCTCAATGTCCCAGTGAGTAAGGCAAGTCATCGTCTCATTCTGTGCCCACCAATATGCTGTGAAACCGACCTCACAACATATACAATACAGTGCTATGACAGCTGCCTAACACGAGGTTACACCACTAGGTTATATTCCTTTAAAACAGTGATTTTTGCACTTCTGAGTGACGAACCCTTCCAATATTGCGCCCACTAGCAGAGCTATCGAAAAATATATAAAAGAGTAAGATTCCACAAATGGAAGGCGGAAAAGTAGCAACTCGCACGCAATGATATAAAGACAAGTCAGATGCAAAAAAAAGAATATACTCAAAATTCACATAAAACAGAAACGGACGCCTCAAAACACATAATAGAGGCGCTCGGATCAGAAACACGAACAATGAGGTACAGAAAAAAAAAAAAAAAAAACTGGAATTATACTCATCTTGAGCTCCAAAAAACATAAGATGCTGGTAACAGAGTGGGGTGACCCAAGGGTGGGCTAAAGACAGCAAAATAATGACCAATCACAGAAAAACTGGGACGTGGAAAAGAGAATTCCGTCCCCCCCAAAATAGAAATAAGGGGGGCAACGTTTCTGGGCATCCCTCACCCCCATCTCCAGGCTCGTTTCCACAGGTTATAGATCACCATAGTACTTCCCTTAGAAAATGGCCCAATAGTGTATCCAGACTCACTACCAGCATGAATAAAGTGTAATAAAAGGAGTAACATGCAGATCAGCGAAAGCGCCGATATCAGCAGCATCAGGAACGCCCGTTACGGGTGTAACATGTGCTGCTGCCTGTATTCCATCAATGTTTATATCTGTTATAATTCAATATATTTTCTGTACACCAAGTCCTTCAAAACAGAAATAAGCTTGAAGTATAAGGAGTTCTATGCAGTAAAAGAATTCTTATCATTTTCATATTATTTAGTAGAAACTGATGCTAAAATAGGATAGTGCATAAAGACAATACAGAATCCCTTTCCCAAGCAGCTCAGAGAACCTAAATGTAAAACCTTGGATTTCCAAGACTTCCACTTATGAAGCGTTTTATTAATTAACTTAAATCATGATGAGTCTGCCACATGCTGATTTTCTGGGACAAAACAAGCATCACTCTGTGTGACAACACAAGACGTATCATGAGCCTGACTGACAGCACAAATTGGTTTTCAGTTCCACTGCCAAACTCCTCTTTACAAAGTCTGCCTACGCACTGCACTGCCTTACCCAACATGCCTTAAACCCGCAGTACGGATACGCATGCAAATTACAGCGCTGCATTCCACGGACTAATCGCCGATGTAAAAGGTTCTCATTACCAATGTGTCTTGTGACACAATCTAAGCCAGGGGTCAACTCCAGTTCTCAAGGGCCACCAACAGGGCAGGTTTTCAGGATATCCCTGCTCCAGCAGGGGTGGTGCAGTCTTCAACTGAACCACGGATTGCACCACCTGTGCTGAAGCAGCGATATCCTGAAAACTTGATCTGTTGGAAGCCCTTGAGAACTGAAGTTGCCCCCCGCCTGATGCAAGATCATGGATTTTTGCTACGTGTATTTTATCCACATCAAACACAGCTGTGGAACGTAATGATTCAGACACAAGGATGTGGGCATTTCCTAGAATGGGGGAAATGAATACTGATAAGTGTACACAATAGAGGTAACATATTTATAAGATGCACTAGTGGATCAAAATACTGTAAATTCAAATATAGGATAAGGCTGAGTCCATGGTGACTCCAGCCGTGCGGAGGCGCGCGGAGGCTGAGGGAAAGCGGGTGCTTTCCCTGGCCTTAGTTCGCGCGCCGTCCGGGGGCGCGGCAGTGACGTCACGGAGCTGGTACGCCCTCATTCGGCAAACCTCTAACGTGACCGGCCCTGCGCTCCCGTGAGCGCCAAAACTAAAAAAACATTTAAGTGCTACGCCTCCGTACGCCTGTGGAAGCGTGCGCGATACCCTGCTAAAGCCGCTCTCATTGCGGCTGCAGGGGCTCACTGACAAGCGTCAGCGCGTCTCAGCACGGGTCAGCGCCTAAGCGCTGACCATGGACTCAGCCTAAGTATCTGTTGTCTAAATGTAACATAGGTTGAACCTGATGGACATATGTCTGTCTGTTTTCCATCTCATCTACTGTGTAACTATGTGCATGAATCATCTCTAGACTTGCACAAAGTCCCACCACCCTTTGCTCATAGAATAGGAATTATGTTCTGATATACATAGATATCATTTGGATGCCACAGCACAAATAAACCCACCGGCATTTGGTGAAACACACTTGTTGCCGTAAAGTAATTATTTGCCCGGTGTCTTATTTGTTTTAATTCAGTATCCATTATGTCCTTTGTGAGAAATAATACTTTGATTATAGTTCGGAAAAGAGGCTCTGATAGTTTTAAAGGAGCACCAAAAAATGTCCCCCTAGGTGAGAAGCAGAGGGTCTTGGGGCTGAACTGTGCAAATTTCTGCTCCGGGGACCCCCTGCTCCCCGAGATTCTTAACGCCATAGGGGGGTCAGTAGCAGCTCCTCAGGTTTAAATGTCCCAGTCATGTGGACCAAGAGGAAGCTGCAAGGGATGACATCAATGCTTTCTTGTGGCCCGCAGGACATTTAAGCCCCCATTTCGATAGCCCCACATAGCCCAGCCATAGCTGCTACCGGCACCCTTACAGAGGTATGTATGTATCTCAGGAAGCAGGGCGTCCCTGGAGCTGAAAATAACGGGGTTCAGCTCCAGGAACCCCTGCTTCAATTCTAGAACTTAAACAAGAAAAGAAAAGCAGGATTGCTGCTTTAATTGTTCCAGTTAAGTTCCTGTGCTGGCAGAGCTCTCTGCCACTGACAGGGTTAAAATATGCACTGTGGATAGAGAATGTGCTAGTTTTTAATGGCAAGGACCCAAGCTGCAGAATTTGATCATAGGCCAGTAACCCATCCCACTCAAAGTATAAACAGTCCTCCCCACCTAAGGAGCACACAGTTGTTTGGAGAACATTTTGTAGTTCAGATGAATTAAATGAAATTCTCCCAGGAACGCCGGCTGAACACTAGCATGGAATATTAACAGGAAAATTACATTGGAAAATTTCCAAGGCCATGGAAGCCTTTCAGACTTTTGCTTTCTACCATCCTGCAGCACATTCTCATTGCTTACATGTGCGTTGGGATGGGTATTGTTACAGGCTGTGTTAGTAGCGGAGTTGGGATTGGTATAGAAACAGGTGGTGTTAGTTGCGGAGTTGGGATTGGTATAGTAACTGGCGGTGTTAGTTGTGGAGTTAGGATGGGTATAGTAACAGGCGGTGTTAGTTGTGGAGTTAGGATGGGTATAGTAACAGGCTGTGTTAGTTGTGGAGTTGGGATTGGTATAGTAACAGGCTGTGTTAGTTGCGGAGTTGGGATTGGTATAGTAACAGGCTGTGTTAGTTGCGGAGTTGGGATTGGTATAGAAACAGGCTGTGTTAGTTGTGGAGTTAGGATTGGTATAGTAACAGGTGGTGTTAGTTGCGGAGTTGGGATTGGTATAGAAACAGGTGGTGTTAGTTGCGGAGTTGGGATTGGTATAGAAACAGGCTGTGTTAGTTGTGGAGTTGGGATTGGTATAGTAACAGGCTGTGTTGGTTGCGGAGTTGGGATTGGTATAGTAACAGGCTGTGTTAGTTGTAGAGTTGGGATTGGTATAGTAACAGGGAGGTGTTAGTTGCGGAGTTGGGATTGGTAGAGTAACAGGCGGTGTTAGTTGCGGAGTTGGGATTGGTATAGTAACAGGCTGTGTTAGTTACGGAGTTGGGATTGGTATAGTAACAGGCGGTGTTAGTTACGGAGTTGGGATTGGTATAGTAACAGGCTGTGTTAGTTGCGGAGTTGGGATTGGTATGGTAGGTACTATAACTGCATATGAACATTTAGAAGTCCCTTGTGTAGCTGGACAGAGCTTCATTCATTGCTAGGAGCCCTCGCACTCAACTATTGACAGATTTTCAAATCGAGGAGTTTCCTAATTGCCTTCTGAAGATTAATTTGTAGTCTCATATTGATATAGAAAACGAATGTATTGTACATTGTGAGACAATTTCCTATGGGAATAATTGCACTTATTGTAGTTGCCAACCCTCCATGAAGAGTCCTAGGGTGAAAGGAGTGATCTCGGGAAATAATTCTAATGTTTTGCTGTAATGTCTGTCAGAACAGACAAAGGGGCCGAGACGGGAAAAGGCTAATGACAGAGGACAAAATGGGAAAGGAGATAAAAGGACAGAAGATAAGGGTTTAACTGGAACTCCATTACAAATACGGAGTGCCAGGGGTGTTCATGCAATACTGGCTCCACTGGCACAACATGGCGTACATAACTTGGGGAAGAAATATTTAGCAAAATCGATATTTAGCCCATTAGTGTACCCCTCTCATCATACCCACCTAATGGGAGTACTGTGTAATTAAGGGGGCACTGACCCTATCCATACAGATATATGTTTTGTTGGCATACTACTTGGTGTATGGCACAATCCTGAAACACAATACTAGTTCCCATACGTGTTCTGTAAACACAAGACAACCGCCTGGAGGTTCTTTACACACAATGGGGCTTTTTCCATACAGTGTGATAGCGCCAAATCTGCACTATTACACTTTGATGAATATGCCACAATGTATTGTTCTTCCACAATGCATTCAATTAAATCACAACCTCTGAAATATTCATTTGAAATCCAACATATCGGGCAGCATTATAGCTCAGATAACATTAGGGGCTGGATATAGTATTTTTTATGTCTGTGTAAATTTAACAAGTCCAACATCAATTTGGAAGCATCTGTATGCTATTAGTGTGCTTTGTACCTGCCAAGTTTGTAGCCAGAATTCCAGTGTAGGGCCTGGAGTCATATTGTTTCCATGTGCATACACCATGTGGTCTCCCCTTCCCTTTGCTGACATCTTGCAATTTAATACAGTGCTTCAGTATCCTAAACAAACAGTCTCGTAAGCCTCCCGACAGCCGCCCTGTAACGACTCTCAAAGTCTGAGCTGCAAGATAAACTCTCTCGGGAAGCTGGGGAGCACACGTTCCAGGGAGAATGTACTTTGTGATTTGGGAGAACCAGCCCCTGAACTTTGATTGAACTAGCCCCCTATGAGGGACTCTTCCTCACGATTATGGGGAAACCATGAACAAGCCGGGACCGAACTTCACCCTGAGGGGCCTGCACAGTATTGCGTTGCTGGCCTCTCTCGCAACAAAAGGGTTAACAAGAAACCATTGTAACCCTTTCACTGCCAGAGAGGCATGCAAAGCGGTTTAACCAGTGGCAAGCAGAGAAGGGTGGGGGGCCGGGTTGGTCCTTCCTTCCTTATAGTAACACAGGGGGGGGAGGGATATGATACCTTTTATTGTAACAACAAATAGTTGATATGTTACAAGCTTTCCCACCTCTCGGGGTCCTTCATCGTGTAGGACTACATATCAACTACAGTACTTGTTAGGACATGGGTTCAGGGCTTAACGAATGCGGTAAGGTGTAAACACATGCGAAGGGGGCGAGTTTTGAGATAAAAGGTTCCACAAACAAGCTAATAATAAAAAAGCTTGGAGCAGATCTCCTGCGGACACGGGGGGTCTCCGGAGCAGAACCGCGGTGATTTCAGTTCAGAGGACCCCACTGCTCCCCGAGATACTGACTTAGGAAGGGGGCACCGGTATCTCTGCTCAGTTTAAATGTCCCATGTCACGTGGACCAGCAGGAACGCGCGAGGGATGACGCCATGGTTCTCAGCCCGCTGGATGCGGGACATTTAAGCCACCATTATGTTAGCCCAAACTATAGCCCAGACATAGCTGCTGCCAGCGCCCCCTTCCAAGGTAAGTATCTCTGGAAGCAGGGGCCCCCGGACCTGAAATCAACATGGCTCAGCTTTGGAGACCCCCTTGTAAACCCTATTACAAAAGTTTCTATAGGAGTGCCGCTTTAAATGAGGATTGTTTTTGGACGGTTTTTACAAACAAACAAACAAACAACAACAACAACAACAAAAACACTTCGTTGCCATAAAAATATTACAAGTAAAAAAAAATCTTATTTTTGCAAAAGGTACCAAGCCAGGCCCACCCAGTAAATATTTTGTAGCTGGGACGGAGCATTGTAAAATCATTCTAAAAAAGGCACAAAGACCAATTAGTGCTAAATGAATGTTATCAGCGTATGATGTTGAGAAAAAGTTCTCTCATTTGGTTGTGATAAGTAGTTAGCCCATTCCATGCTGGAAAAGGTTATAAAACATCCTTACAGACCTCTCCCGCAGAACGGGGATTAAACCATTACTAGCATGCAATTATATACTTGGGATTTGTAAAACAGAAAAATGTTTGCCGTCATGATATTAAAATTATAAATCAATTTAATGGATTACAAAGAAAACAAAAACCTCAGCTCAAAAATACAAAATAAATTGGATAATAACTCCAGCTCCCGACATAATGTAGCAAGCAAGCATGGCTAATTGGCTAATTAATTGCTAATGAATATACTGATCATCCGTTTAACTCCTTCAGTGGCTGATGCTGATTAACTTCAATTCTTAAACATTTGCACAAATGATCTAAAATTAAATGACAAAGTAAGTAGAGCTGATTCATGGTTCTTCCATAAGAACTAGGATTTCTGTTAAAGCTGCAGTCCAGGCAATATCCTGCATGTGTGTTTTTTTTTTAATAAATCAGTTCTGTAGTAAGAAAAAATACTTTTAGCATTTTCTGTTTTAAAAAACAACAACTTTGAAAGACCAATTTTCTTGTATTCTATTTTAACAACCATTTGCTAAGGCACTGCCCCTTCATGTCCTGTCACAAGCCCTGGCACACCCCTTTGTCAGCCCTGCCCTCCCTCTAGCACGTCAGTGGAGGAGTGCTCATGAATATTCATGAGCTTCCACTGAGTGACAGAAACAGAGGAAATACATTCCCCATATTTAAAGACGTCGCCAAACTTTGCCGGTCAATAGACGGAGAACGAATTGACCGGCAGCTATGCAGTTCTTTAGGTAAGTGGAGATTGCCCACATGAAACTATTGAAGTAAAAAAAAAAAAAACTATAATTTAAAAAAAAAAAAAAGCCTGAACTGCAGCTTTAAGCCAGCAATACCCCCAGCAACCAATAGGCGTTTAACGCACAATGTTAGTATTTTGCCCCTAGAGCATGACCTGCTCTCATTCCATTTTTTTACCCCACAAAAAAAACAAACCTGATTTTCCTAAACTCAGCATCTTGGGTTACCGTGGTAACCTTCCCATTGCACTGGGCTCCGGGGAGAGACCCATTTTAGCCAAACTAGACACTTAAATATTTAAAATCCTTATATCTCCTAAATGAAACATCCGACTAAAAAGACATAAAAACCGTATTGGGGTAAGAAGAGATCTTTTAAAGTAAGATTAAAAAAAAAAAAAAAAAAACACGCAACAAGAATGGCAATCAGCACCGACTGCGGCTTTAATGTCACCGGGGGACATAGAATAATAGGACACTCAGTCCGGATTAGCAACAGGTCTGGTAAAAGCGCTCAGTCATGCGACAGCTTCTTTATCACATCCATTTTCTCCTGCCCCCTCTGGTAGCGGAGGGGTCAATAACTGACATTTATAACACGCCCTCCAGATTTATTGGGATGGGCCCCCGGTAAAGGTCCCAGATATCGGTCAGTGACAAAGGTCTTGCTGTCCCTGCCCCATCTTGTTCATTGCCTTGGCTTTAATTACAGTCACAAATACCAGAGAGATGCGGTATTTCTGCATCATAAATAAAAGCCAAATCTTCACCGGATGCGTTTGATTTGGCAGAAGCCTAATAATAAAATATATGGGGGTGGACAAGCCCAGTCCCCGAAGACCGAGCCCCCTGTGCTGAAGCAGGGATATCCTGAAAACCTGACCTGTAGGTGGCCCTTGAGGAGTGGGGTTGGCCGGCCCTGCACTCATTTCTTACCAATTTAAAAGCTGAAATAAGGGCAAAGCTAGAATTGAAAGAGAAATGTGACGCGATTCTGAGCAAGCGCAGTTAGCGGAGAATTAATCACAGCTGGTGTGGGGTTTGTGCCGACGGTTTTCAATACCGGCAGAAATCAGATTCTCCGGCGGGTGAGGATCAACTTTTTACAAGGCAATTAATTTGTCAAGACCGAATGAACACAATAAAAACATTGTGTATGTGGGATGCAATCGCAGCTAACGGACATGCTTAATGGAAACATTTAATGAGAAACAAACATGGAAAACCCATTATCCAAGAAAAGTTGTTACTGTATGTCTACCATAAATCCCGCAATAATGAATCATGTCTGTACCAGTCTGGCTGGCAGCGCTCTGTGAACCAGGAGCGCTCAACTCGTCCTCAAAACCCCCTCCAACAGGTCAGGTTTTCAGGATATACCCGCTTCAGCACAGGTGCTTCTATCAATCCCTGCTTCAGCATAGGTGGCACAGTCTGCAGCAGGGATATCCTTAAAACCTGACCTGTTTAGAGGTTTTGAGTACTTGAGTTGAGCACTCCTGCTGTGAACCATTACAGTGTTAATGAAACGTCACAGGCTTTAGCAGGCCAGCGGCCCTTGTTATATTCAGTAAACATCCTGGCATGTGCTTGTGTGAAGGGAAGAGGACGATCCCAGCTCTCTAGATCAAGATCCACAGAGGTCGGTTAACGCCGGACTCATGTTATGTTAACAAAATTGCTAATGCCCGTTATTTTCCCTGTGATCAGTGCATAGCCACAAAGTTAATTACAGTGCAAGTGCAAAAACAATGGCTCCTTGGCATAGATTCACTCTCTGGGAGTGATGCCAGCTGTAGGTATACCTTAACGAACGTCAGCTTAAAGCAGCAGTCCAAGCTGCCATTTCCCCCCCTTTTAGTATGTGCATCAATACAATCCACACAATGATAAGTAATTAGCTAAGTTGACGATCGATCGGCGAAGATTCGGCTCGGGGGGTTCACTAAATGGCTGTCAGTGCAGCTTAAGACGACCAAAGATGCAAAGTTCTGTGGGGAAGATCATGTGACCAGCCAGTCACTAGATACAATTGGTGCACTGCCAGAGAGGGGGCAGGGCTCAAAAGGGGGTGTGCCAGAGCCTGCTTCAGAAGAGGAAGAGGTTTGACTTTCTAAATGGTTGCTATAGAAACCAAAAATGCTTGTTACATTATAATACATTAAATTTTTTATTGTTGTTGTTTAAAAAAAAAATACAAATGCTACCAGTATTTTCTCATAGCACAGAACTGATTTATTTAAAAAACACATATGTAGGATAGTGCTTGGTCTGCAGCTTAAATCCCTGCTTTAACGGACCTTTGTGGCTATGCTTCGTTAAGGGGAACTCCTGTTTTAGGGGGATGAGGCGCAACCATGTGATTGCTTTGTGCCAGAGCCCATAGCACTCTGGTACTGCGGATGTTCAGGCACCGAATGTGTTAATATGGTTTGCAGATCTTTTGCGTATGATGAAATGTTTTACAGGGCTATTATTCTACCCCCATTGGCGTTAGTTTGCTTGTCTGGTTTGTCCGGTAGTGAAGTGGTTACAAACATACCGGCCAACATTCGAAAGCTTCTTTCAGGGACAGTTGATGAAGAACACTTAATGAGCAGGTTCACACCCACAAACCCGCCTTACTCCATAATCGCACCGCCTACTTCCACTGCAGCAAAGCATTCTGGGTAGCGACATGCAAATGAGCGCTCATTCGGCATAAAAATGAAGGCATCCGTTCCAGTGAGACAGCAGAAAAATTATACATTTCACAGCTCCACTTTTTTAACGAGTCTCCCTGGTAAATAGGGTGAGCTGCTCAGTATGGTTACAGAAGGGACAAATGTTAATTAAAAATGTGTCAAAGATAAGTAACTGATTAGATGTGGTTTGGCGCTTCCAAGCTATGAGTGAATGACTTGGCAGCTCTTGAACGTAAAGGCAGGTTATTCGCTTTCCAATCTTTCTACGTCTTACTTTCACAGCGAAGTTTCTCTTTTTTTCCTTCTGACGCCGCCCCCCCTCTGGGCCCAAGAAAATATCCCTTGGCAGCTCCGTCATAAAGCTAGCAAATCCAGAGACGAATTGTCCTGAGGACTTGTAAGCTTCAAGGCAACATGTACACAGCAAAAAGCAGCCGGGTAGGTGGCATGTCAATACACCGTACCATTTCATGTAATTGCATAGCACATCATGAAGGACATATATCAATAGGCTGAGCTCCAAACCACTTTATCATCCTTAGGGTGGCAGGGACTACACACACCTCATATTTATACAGAGTACATTTGCAATTACTCCTCATCTAATGTGATTGTACATCAACCCGAGTAGGCTAGTATGATATATTTCTATACCATACTTTTTGGCCTGTGCTCTCGAGTTCCAATACTGCATTGATTCCTGAATATTAGTATGTTATGTTACAGATGGTCTGCATTCTCAAATCTCATTACTATAGGAGAGAAAAAGCTCACAATAATAGACCCTACCAATTTCAATTCCACAAAAATGTATTAAGGAGATCCAGACCAGGATCAGGCAATTCAACTGGCAGATAGCCAGGAAAAGCTAGGTCAGTCCTGTTATGGCCTAGCAAAGGATATCAGTAGATGCCACCTAGCAACACATCTGAAACACATTATATATTGGCTCTGAAACGCAACAAACTCAGTGGATGGGTTGATGTAGAAACCATGTTTTAGCAAACCGGGGGCATTATCGTCCCTTCTATGGTCAGGAAAGGACAACAAGCAAAGGCCTCCATGCAAAAAAAGGTTGTAAAGTTCACATTCAATGTCAGATGCTCAGAAACCCTCAAAATTTCCCCCCTACTTGACAATCCGACTGTTGCCCCTGAATGTAACACAAACTAATTTGATACATGGAAAGATAAACATATCCTAGATCAGGGGCACTGAACTCCAGTACTGAAGAACCCCCCCCCCTCCCCCACCAGGCCAGGTTTTCAGGATATCCCAGCTTCAGCACAGGTGGCTCAGTCGAAGACGACTTCTCTTTTGGAAGGAGGTACGGTTTGTTCCGCCCAGAAATAGAGCACCTGGCAAACTGAGCCACTGATTGAGCCACCTGTGCTGAAGCAAGGATATCCTGAAAACCTGGCCTGTTGAGGACCCCTGTCCTAGATATAGGGAACATGATATCGAAAGGCAAGTTACTGAAATGTTAGGAATTTAGCCACAAATATACATTGATGAGCTCCCAACTATTTCAATATTGACAAGTTTGACATATTATGTTACAGATTTCCCCTAGTGGGGAATTGTCAGACACCGTTACCCTTGGAGAGGTTACGCAGAATTAGGAGCTAGCAAAAAGTGCAAATAATTATTTACCAGGATTCAGTTCCCCTTAAGAACACCCCTGATATTCACAAATATATGGAGTAACAGGCATTGGATTTTCAAGTGAATATCTCAAATGATGACTGGGAGGACATTTGGGATAATGTGGCTGGGACTTCTGTATACACAATAACGGAAGAAAAGATTTACAAAAATTCTACACAGGTGGCACCTCCCGCCTGAGAGATAAGAGACAGGTCAGGGCTGGAGAGGTCACGGCCAGATCTGGTGGTACTGTCCGGCGATACAGAAATATTGCTTAATGATAGAGAAATACATTGAGGAGCTCCTGGAAGTCTCAATTCCATTAAAACCAACCATAGGGATGAAGGAGCGGCTCAGTGAGTGAAAACACCGACTATAAACAATGACAGAGTGTGAAGCTGGGGAACCTGTGTCGGCTCCTTGTGACCTTTGGCAAGACACTTTATCTCCCTGTGTTTCAGGCACCAAAAAATAGATTGTAAGCTCTACGGGGCAGGGACTCAAAAATTCCATGTGCAGAGCTGCGTACAAGACGAAAACCTTGTGTAATAGTCGGAGCTAAACCTATTGAAAATATGAATCCCCCGGTGTGCAAATCAATATCACATACTGTATCCTAACAGCAGCCAGGTGTTCTATTTCTGGGGGAACAAACCTTACCTCCTCCCCAAAGAGAGTGAACGGAGTCCAACGAATGGAGAAACGTACCGCATTTTTATAAGATACAACCAAGACATTTCACAACATTTGGGGACCTTGGAATAGTAGTTGGGTCGCCGGTTGTCCAGTATTGAACTGGACTGTCCTGTATTTGGACACTCTGCCCAGTAAAATATTAGAGGTAATGCTGGACATGTATGTGTCCGGTACTACCTATCTGGACACCGTGACCTGACCGTCTGAGGGGCCGCAGGATTTCCCCGAGCAGGGCTGCTGCTAGGGGGCTGGGCAGCTTCCTCCATTCTGATTAGCTGCATTACCCAACAGCAGCCAATCAGGAGGTGGTGTCAGGAGCCTGGGGGTGGGGCCAAGGAGAGGAGGAAACAGCATGGAGTGGAGAGGTGTGTGTGTGTGTCTCGAGTGTGTTGCACCTTTCACCATTGTGTCCAGTATTTTTGGAGAAGCCACCTGGCAACCCTAATAGTAGGTGAGAGTAAGTTCAAAGTTATGTTAGCGATCATGATGGAAATCTGTGAGGGGTTGGGGCACTGGTCGTAACAATGGGTCTGACTGGTTCTCACCTGGAATCGGTCTTAAAATATATATCAAATAATAAAAATGTATGCATCTCACCCTGTTTATCCTGAAATGCCTGTAATTGGTGGCACCCCCCACTTCCCCTGAAAGTTTAAAACAAAAATATAATAACACAATAAATATATATTAATATTATTGCTATACTAAATCTTTGTAATGTTTCAGGAGCAGGGCAGCTGAAATCATTCTGTGGTAAAAGATTTTACTTTGTAGGATATTGTTCTCCCATACAGGTTCCAAAGCCCCTTTTCTTCCATTACAGTTCGTTCAATTTTCAGCCAGTTGCTATAGAAACTTTAAGTATTTTTTTCCTGCTGCTAAAAAGGAACCGCTATTATTTTTGTGATATCAAATTCTTTCAGTACAGAGTTCATAGGCTTGTCACAATGCAACATGCATATATGTATATTCCTTTACAAGTGAAAGAAAAGGAAACGCAATCCCAGTCTGTTATCTGCATCATAATGAGATAAACACCCAAAGCTAACAAAGGGGCAACGGTCATAACCCCACTAAACATATATCTGAAATCTTCCCTATTATTTTAATATTTGTTTTATTGGCTCCACTTATATTTTAATGAGAGGAGCAAAGTAAATTGTCTGTTTTAAATATTAATAACACCCGGGGCGACGTGCTATTTTGGTTTAAAAAAAAGACCCTATATTGTGTAACCCGACTTCAATGCCCTACATCGGTGGGGCCAACTCGTCCTCAAGGGCCACCAACAGGCCAGGTTTTAAGGATATCCCTGCTTCAGCACAGGCGGCGCAATCAGTGGCTCAGTCCTTGCCTAAGCCGCCTGTGCTGAAGCAGGGATATCCTGAAAACCTGACCTGTTTGTGGCCCTTGAGGACTGGAGTTGGCCACTCCCGCACTAGGGCACAAGGTTTTGTAGATGCGGCGGTGACGTCTGGCACTGTTCTGACAGCTCGTGCGCCCCGATAAGATGTGTTATATATTATCCTCATTTACGGCTCGGACTAAGGAGAATATGTGGTGGTAAAACATGAATTTCATTATGTTAATGCATTAGCACACAAACTAGCCCATTTGTGAGCAGCAGGCGGCCCAGGGGCAGCATGTGACTCGAGGGGGATTCACCTGAGCCCCCCAACAGCTACCTGCTAGCCCTCTCTCCCCAACGCAGAGGGAGGGGGATATAGCTGTGGTGGGTAGTGACTTCTCCCCGCTCCCTCGGCTGCTTCATGACAGGACAGGAGGGGGCGCGGAGAAGCGCCTGCCTGCAAGTCTAATGTGTGGTTCTACGGAGGGTTCAAGGGCCGCATTGTGCCGTCTGCAACGGAACTGGGCAGTGGGCACAGAAACCCTCCACTGTACAATACAGATAAAAGGTCAAAGGTGCGTCCACACGTCTCATGCAGGATATTGGTAAATGTGCTTGTGGACCGGGCTTTATTCATTTATTATATGTGTTACCAGGAAGTAATACAGTGAGAGTTGCCTCTCGTGTTCACGTGTGTCCTGGGCACAGAGTTATAACATGTGTTACAGGAAGTAATACAGTGAGAGTTGCCTCTCGTGTTCACGTGTGTCCTGGGCACAGAGTTATAACATGTGTTACAGGCAGTAATACAGTGAGAGTTACCTCTCGTGTTCGCGTGTGTCCTGGGCACAGAGTTATGATGACAGACACATGGTTACAAATACAGTTACATAAGTGAGCAGGGTATTGGTACATTGGCCGTGTGCTTGTGGACCAGGTAAACCCAGTTCAAATACGGTTCCTCTTTTTGTGACCTTGAAGGAGTCTCTTTACCACCCTGTGCTCCAAGACACACGTTACATTGTATGTTGTATTTGTCGTGGTACTTGCAGTATGAAGTGACGATTTTCTTCCCATATTTGCAACTCCAAGTATATACTGAATTGCAAAACCAACTTTATAAATGAGAGCGCGCGGTGGCAATTTCTTGCAACTCCTCTTTATAACCGGTGTATCTAGATCAGGGGTTCTCAACTTCAGCCCTCAAGCCCCCCCCCCCAACAGGTCAAGTTGTAAGGATATCCCTGCTTCAGCACAGGTGGCTCAATCAGTGACTCAGTCAAAGACTGAGTCACTGATTGAGCCACCTGTGCTGAAGCTGGGCCTGATTGAGCCACCTGTGCTGAAGCAGGGATATCCATAAAACCTGACATGTTGGGGGGGAGGGTGAAGTATTCAGGACTGGAGTTGAGCCCCCTGATCTAGAAGACGACATTCACATTGTAATAAAAAGGACTTCCATTTGAATCTGATACACAAGAGTATTCATTTAGTCACCCAATGTCCCACACTGTGCAAAGTAAATGATGTGCGTCATATATAAATCAAGTAATCAAAACATTTATATCCTGACGCTTGTGACATTTTTGGAAGTAGATCAATAGGTAGGAGGTAAATAACTCAGTCGGAAACCTAATTATATCATTTTGCATTGGATTTGAATCATAACACTTAAATAATTTACTTACAATGAACTCCCCATGACATTCCCAGTAAACATCACCCTTGAAAATCAATTTACAAACCAGCATTAAACAAGTCTGATAAGCTCGACACCCAACAAAGTCAATATTTGACAATATGCGCTGCTTTACTGTTCGATGAAAGTGACAAAACCCCATGGAGAATAGGATATTTAGAAACCTAGCTCATCAATATCAGGGTTTAATGTGTCTGCAGCTGTTCTTAAACACTGGGATTGCAGAAGGCTTAGATCAGGAGAGGCCAACTTCAGTGCTCAAGGTCCACCAACTGGTCAAGCTGTTAGGCTATCCCTGCTTCAGCACAGGTGGCTCAGTTGATCTGTTGGGGGGGGGGGGGTCTTGAGAACCCCTGGCCCCTTAAACATGGCACTGCCATTATTTCTCTCAGATGTCTCCAATGTTGTGAGGTTTAGATCAATATATATATATATAAAAAAAAATAATTAAATTAAAAAGGGGAGCCCCACTGTAATAACACAAAAAAAGGGAAAAATACGCATGCAAAATAGTACATTAAGGTACTGCATGACCTCTGCATACAGGGCACAAATAGGAGTTCTGCCAGGTGATCTTTCTGCTGTCGGAATAACCTGCAATGGATTACAACAAGAGACAGAAAAGCCCAATGCTACATCCAATGTGACAAAATATATAGTAATTAGTATATACGTAAATACGTCAATAATAATATTCTCATGAATAAGGGTCATTTAGTTAAACCCTCTGGCCAAAGCGTTATAAGCCGTCAAGCCAACATCCAGGCATAACCAAATGTGCAGGTCCTAACACTAAATTGCTGAAGCGCCTCTTTTACCCCTGTTGGAGGGAGAATGGCTGCAGTGAGTCTATCCATACAGCAAAATGAAAAACACCTTCCTTACTTTCAAAAGTGGGGAGGGGTGAGCTTGCTGGGGTTGTGTGTTTGCAATGGATAACCAGCCTTCCCGGGGAGTCCAACTGGTTTTTTCCTGTTAAATAACTACAACCCTAAGGCACTATTCCGTACCGGGGACTGCTCGCTTTTAAATCAATTTCCCGTATAATGCAAGTATAAAAGTACACTATAATATGTATCATATCTCCTCCTCCCGCAAAACAAGTACATTGCCATTTGGTGGCAGAAGCACTTGCATGCAATACCAACCATGCACCTGTATGGCTGAAGGAGATGGAGTGAAACATACACCATCCATGATAGACTTACCATCTCTTAGCCAGAGAATGGAAGGGAGCGATTGGGAGAACGGGTTCGCTGATAAAACATGTGAATGGAGAACCACGCATACAAGTAACAAAGTAACATTTACTATTGTTTCTCTCGAAATTAATGACAAATTGCATTTCCTAGGGGTCTCTAAATGGGAAAGACTGCCACGCGTGAATTTTACTCACCTGTAGCCCACGCTGTATTGGAGAGGGAGAGAGAGAAGGGGGATGGGCTCTGCCTGTGCAAACTCTTATTGAACGCACAGTGACTTCAGACAAAAGGGTGTAGCCAGAGAAAAAGCAAACCCTTTCCATCTTCCCGCATGGACATGGCACTGCCATTATTTCTCTCAGGTGTCTCTAATGTTGTGAGCCAAGAATACACGAGGGACACAATCATTTTCAGGCCCCAGTGCTTCCAAGATGGCCAGCTCTTCACAGCCCCCAACAGGTCAAGTTTTAAAGATATCCCAGCTTCAGCATAGGTGGTTCAATCAGTGGATCAGTCAAAGATTGAGCCACTGAGCTGAAGCTGGGATATCCTCAAAACCTGACCTGTTGGGGGGGGGGGGGAGGGGGTCTTGAGGACCTGAATTGTAAACCACCGACTTGGGCCCAAACCCTAACAAATACTAAATTCGAAAAGGCTGGCAGTTCTAGTACTTAGATAAGTAAAAACAACCCCATTATAACGTCGGCTAACACAGGGGTGCGCAAAGTGGGGGGCGCAAGATTTTCTGGGGGGAGGGGCGGCTGTTACATTAAAATAAATGCCGGGGATCGCGCGAGGACTCTGTAACTTTCCACTTACCTGGAGTTCCAGCGACGCATCTCCATGGCAACCGACGTCACATGACCCCGCTGCGTCATTTGACGCCGGAGACATGCAGGGAGGGGGGCCGTGAGTCGGAGGGGAGACAGGGGGGCGCATGTGGTTACGTTGGCGCACCCCTGGGCTAACACACCAATACCAATGTCTTTGAAACAGAATAAAATAATATACACACTAAGCAAACGGTATAGATTTACCCCCCGTCTTCGCCCCAGCACACGTTTGCAGCAAGTTACAGTAGTGTTTGCCAATACGTGCTTTGTGTTGACATGATAAATATTAGGAACGGTAGCAGAGCACAATGCCAAGGAAACTTGTCAATGTGCTTTGTATGTTGCCACAACTACCTAGGATACACGCACTTCAGTATCAGTGAAGGATGAAAGGCGCCGATCTGCATGATGCTCAACTATTTCCCCTGATGAATCCTAAACAAAATTCCACAGAAATACCCTTCAAGGGAGTGGATTTCACATACCATGGTTACTAAGGGGCCCACATGCGTGACTTTGTACTTTTGGGCATACTAATAGAGCTGCTTTAGTGCACAAAATAGCAGGCAAATAGCCTCTTAAATCAATATTACTCATGCAGAATATTACTTAATATTACTCATGTAGAATATTACTTAATGTTACTCATGTAGAATATTACTTAATGTTACTCATGTAGAAGTGCCTGTGACGTGTATCTGTCCCCAACAGGTGAATTATGGTCCTAGATCAGCAGCAACATAAAGTCCATCCTAAATCCCACAAGGGACATGGCAGCATTTAGGACATCAACCCTTTGAGTGCCAGCACTCGCAACCAAGAGAGCTCTCCGTCACGGAGGACGGAAGAGAAGGAGTCGTCCTCTTTCTGCAAGATCTCTTAATGCAAATTGTATTGTATTGTATGTCTTTATTTATATAGCGCCATTAATGTACATAGCGCTTAATGTACATAGCGCAAATAAACACTAGAACGCAAAAATAGCTCTGAGAAGCAGGCACGGGATCGCCGTTTGCCGGAGGGGCCGTACCCTCTGGTGCCCAAAGAGTTAATGCTGCTCCCCAATTCATTGGATTCAAGCCAATCTCTGGGAATATCATCACAGTATATTAAAAGGGTCAGGCCAGGGCCGACTTGATGGCGGTCCATTGCTGCCACTGCACCGAGCACTGGCGAAGGTAACAGGCCCCGCCAAAAGCCCGCTGCACCGAGCCCAGCATAAGTGCCAGTGTATTTGCAGGACAATGAAACATTGGCGTTCGGCGTGGTGCCGCGCGGTGCTTACGTGGTTAGGAGATAGCTTGGGGCTTATACCCGACGGAAGATAGAATGTTCCAGCAATTCCAAAGCTGCCGGCGGCGAGGCCGAACTAGCAGTTGTGAAAATGAAAGTTATTGTGGATTTTCTAACAAGTGTCCGCGGGGATTATTGTATTCCTATGTTTCTTTAGCAACTGCATGAGGATTTCACAGTCACAAATGTTACCTAGATGACAGTGTTAAACTAAAAGGCAATTGGATAAACGTATATTATCTGCAGTGAGACTGGGAGGGGTTCTGCTTCACAATATGCTGCAGGCACCTCCAGAGCTGAATAAATTCACTTTCATTAAGTAGCTTCTCACGGGAAACCCTTCAATCATATTTATAATGATTAAAAATTATTACTGGACACCCATCTATGCAAAGGAGCAGCTCTGCAAAATCTGGGATAATACGGGGGTTTGGCTGGGAGTAGCTTTGGTTTTCGCAGGGTTATGTATAGCTGCTGCGAAGGTTTCCTATTCGCTCTTTTTGTAAATAGCGCTTCAAGACTCCAGAGAATTAAGCAGAATACTGTAATCACGTTTTGGTCTATATCCAAAGCGCATACGCTATTTAATCATGTTGCTACCCTGGACGGATTGCATATGTAGCCCCCTTTCCCCCTGACTAAGGGAACCACGCGTACTGCCTTTACCTGTGGCTCACAGGAGGCCTGGGCCTCCGCCGCTGCGAGCCTGGGGGTGAGCTCTCATTCTCCTCGGTACAGAACCTCCACCTGGGAGGGATCCCAGCTCTGCAGGATAACCCCTCACAGGAACCAATACAAGAATAGTAATACACATCACACAGGTATATGTAACAGTTTACTAGCACGCCAATCATAACACACATAACCGTAGTACCCCACACCAGCGGTGCACAAACTGGAGGCGCGCCCCCCAGGGGCGTTGGGAGATTTGTCTGGGGGGGGGGGGCGCAGGCGGTTGCAGAGGTCCCACGCTCCTCCCCAAGGCATTTAAATTAAATGCCGGGGATCGCGTGAGGCCTCTGCAACAGTAACACTTACCGGGATTCAGGCGCGTCTCCTTGGCAACGCAGCGTCAAATGACACTGCGGGGTCCTGTCACGTCACCAGCGTCATACGTCAGCGTCATACGTCACGCAACCCCGGAGCATCATTTGACGCGTCTGACAGGTAGGAGAGAGGCCCGAAACCGGGGAAGGCCAAGCAGGGGGGTGCAGCTTCAAACATTTGCGCTCCCCTGCCCCACACAATACCCACACGGTATATTCCTACACCAAGTCCCACACAATTTCCACACACTGGTGAGGTTCCCCCAAAGTTATGAGGGTGCCCTGGGCACCTAACCACCCGGTGTCCACAAAGCACAGCCCACCTGAAATGTGTGTGTGGAGTAGCGCTACCCCCTGTGAGAGTCGTTGGTGCACGTGGGTGCCTTCCCGGTCTCAGGCCAGACCAGGGTAGATGGTGGATCTGCAGGACAGCACTATGAGCCCACGACACGGGGTCTGCTGAATCCTCTCTCTCACTTAGCCGGAGGCATCCGCCTCTTAAGGGAACTCCAGCTGGAGGGTTTCCCTTAAAGTCCATAGAGGCCTGTGGTCTGGTCCCAGACCACAGGCCGCAGCTCACCGCATGGCCGTCTGGTCACTGATGCCGCACTCTATCACTAATGTGCTACGGGGAGAGTATCTATCTGGGGCCTTCCCTGCAGCAACCACAATCTGAAGGGGCTGGGGCCTAGCTGGGCCTTCGGGGCAGATCTGGTCTAGTCCGGGAGCCACTGGCATCTCTGCTGATGTCCCGGCTCCGACAGAGCGCACGGCTTTCTTCGCGCCAAACTGCCTCTTCCGTGCAAGCCCCTAAGGCTGGGGCCATGGAGGGGGTAGCAGGGCTGAGGCGCGCTGACGCTGAGGCTCGCCTGCTGAAATCTGCGCGATTTCATGCCCATGCAGGCGAGCCAGCGGGCGCGATCGGGAGGCGGGGGGAGACTGAGGGAGGCGGGGCAGTGACGTCGCTGGGCCAATCGCCCGCGACGCACCGACGTCAACACGGCGCCGTGACGTTGACGCTGCTCCGCGCTGATTGGATGTTTTCAGCCGACAGCGCTCTGAAAAACAGTTTGGCTGTCGGCTGAAAAATCCAGCGCCTCAGCACGCCTGCGGACGCTCGCGTGAGCCCCCTCTAAAGACATCCTCATGGAGGATGCAGGGGCTCAGCGCTGCGTGTCCTTCTATGGACTCAGCCTAAGGCTCCTGGGACATGTAGTCCCTTGCGGAGCCGTGGGCAAGATGGCAGCCACACCTTTGGGATTGCGCATGCGCAAGGACTCCGCTGGGCACGCGCGAGTATCTAAGATGGCGGCGGCCCAACCCAGCACTGCCGCGAAGCTCCGGTCGTCCTGCAGCCTTTCCCCACCCGCCACGGAGGTGAGTGGGGACTCAGCTACACATATCAACAGAACGCCACTTTGATAATTTGCCTTGCTAGTGTTGCTGTGTGTAACTATAGAGAATGCTATAAATCTCTTTAGAGGTACAATTGACCCCAAAATATAAAAAGAAAACCCCGGCAATAAATCAAATTCTCATCCTCCTCGCTACCAGTGGGGGGCGATTTAAAATAATCAGAACTGGTTTTATTTTTTGCGTCTCTCTTCAACATTTGTAATGAAAGGACAGGAAAATCGCATAAAGCAAAGGGTATTTTATATAATCCGTCAGCGGTTCTTGGGGGGGAAAAATACAATTTGAAACACTACCTTTGAGTGGAATTAATCCGTTTTCAGTACGAAGTACACATTTGTAAGAGGTACAAACCTTAGTCCTGCATAAAAAGCAACAATGCTGGCACGTAACTTCTCTACCAGGCTTTCAGTAATTTCATGAGTAAATGTTATTTATATACAATACATATCAGACGGCAATTCCAAAGTCGCAGAAAATAGGACACACTCTGAGGGACAATTTTTACGCGAGTATCAGGAGGTTTCATATGGTTTGGTGGAAAGGACAAAGAGCTTAAGTGTCACTGATAAGGTTTTATTTTAGTTACAGAATGTTATCATTCAGCGATACACATTCGTTTTAATACTTGGAAAACACCGTGGCCGTGATGAGAAATGAAACATGAAAGTCTGCTAGGCAGCAAAAATGAATCTGGGAAGATAATCTCACTACCGTCTTCTAATCACCCTGTTTTCACTGCATCACTGCAATAAAAAGTAATACGTAATAATAATAATAAGTAATTATCTAAATGGCCAAATCGATCCATTCTCCTGTGATCAAATCGGCAAAGATTCGGCTCGGAGGTTCACTAAATGACTGTCAGTGCAGCAGATGAGGCAGTCACTAGATACAATTGGTGCACTGCTAGAGAGGGCAGGGCTCAAAAAAGGGGTGTGCCAGAGCCTGTTTCAGAAGAGGAAGGGGATGTGACTTTGTAAGTGGTTGCTATAGAAACAAAAATGCTTGTTACATTATAATACATCAAAAATGTCAGAGTGATTTAAAAAAAAAATGCTATTTTCTCACAGTACAGAACTGATTTATAAAAAAGAAAAACACATGTACGATATTGCTTGGTCTGCAGCTTTAAAGATGCAACACTTGTTCAGCACGTTGAAAAGGGGAATTCTAACTGCCCACCCCTTTCTCAAGGAGCTTGCAATCTATAGGCAGGGTAAGTAGACACTGGAAACAGGGGATGAGAGGATTGGCGAGTTTCAGAAGCAATAGAGCAGCTATAACATTACCAAACGGTGACACCCTTTGGCTGCCGTCTTTGTAGTGACTCAGGTGTTAAGTCCCAGAGATTCTTTTGTAGAAATGAATCAGACATGGAGGGAGTGGGGGTCTGGCTGGTGAACTACAGGGGGTCTGAAGTGACTCTTGTCATGCTATTAACCCCTTCCACGCTGGCTTGGTGGACAGGGGCAGTGAAGGCATATATTGGGGAGTGTCTCTCTTAAGATGCCTTTGGGGCGGCTCAGGTGTTATGTCCCAAAGTTTATTTTCAACCATATAGTTGCCGATAATCTAATCACTTTTTTTTCTTCCTCTTTTTATTTTCCAAAATCTTGTTACATAAGGCTGCACAAGGAGACTTCCTGAAGCATCAAACTTTACTGAACATCTAACTTATCTGCAAAATTCTGCAACAATCCCCAGCCAAAATAAAGCTGGAATTTCATAAATTATTCAAGTTGTGGCCTGTTTTCTCTGCCATAAAATACAGAATTTTAATATTTCAAAAGTGTCCCAAAAAATAAATCTTTTTTCTTTTGTGTGTGTGCGAGTTTTTCCAGTAGTAAAAACAAATTAGTTGAAGCTTTTGGATTTCCGATACAATACATCATGCGAGCTTCTGTTAAAAGGAGTGTTCAAACAACCCAGAAAGAAACACAAGTCACAGCAAAAAAAATGTGTCTCGCTGAACAGATTGCATTGCTTGTTGGAAGCAAAAAGGAAGAGCTGAATGAGAAGAGTTTGAGCCGCTACAGCTGCCGGTTACACTGGTACCAAACCTTGTACCTTCGGCATCCGTTGTCCTACTCCGTTTTTAACCTTGGCTGCAAGAGGAACCAGCTACATACACATGATTAGGTAGCATTTCTTCCTACGCTGCATAGGTTGTCCGGGATCACATTGGAAAGCAGCAGCTCCAAATGGGTCGGTCTTTCTGAGCCAACAATTTATTTTTATTTTTAAGCAAAGAAAAAATAAACCCTATTACTTATTTTTGTATATGCTTTCATTCGTGAGAAAAAGCATCCTCTGAAATGACTATCTTGAACTTTTCGTAGCCATATTATTGGTATTGTTTTAAAGTGTCTGCTAGAGATTTCGAGGCTACTTGAAAAGGAAACAGTCTCAGAGAATAAGCACCTCTGATTTGTTTGCGTCGGAGTGTCTATTAAAAGATCCATCTACACATTTTGTTAAACCTATCGATCAAGAATGGGCAACTCCAGTCCTCATGGGTCACGAGAAAGGTTTGAAGGATATCCCTGCGTCAGCACAGGTGGCTCAGTCAATCACAGCCACCTGTGCTGAAGCAGGGATATCCTGAAAACCTGACCTGTTGGTGGCCCTTGAGGACTGGAGTTGGCCGCCCCTGATCTAAAAACATCCCAAAATCCTACTTACACCAATACAAAATTTGAATGAAAACCCTCTATTGTTTTTGTTGACGTAAATCCCCAATTGCCCACAAGAACAAAATAAGAACTGTAATTATATAGAGTCTTACTTCACCATCTCCAAGGAAACAAGACCGTAGGTTGTTGAATTCAAAGTGTATGTCACAAGGGTAAGTAAGGTAATGGAAACGAGATTGTTTATATATGCTAAAGAATGATAGCGTTATGTAAATCTGTAGGGGACGAAGTTGCAAGTGCTTTGTGTATTATTAATTTGTGTAACGTGTACGTGTGTACGTGTGTACGTGTGCGTGTGTGAAAATCACAATGCTGTTTATATAATAAACATTTCATATAGCGCTTTTCTCCCAGAGGGACTCAAAGTGCTTCACAAATACAATCTATGTTTTCAGTGCCTGAGGCACAGGGAGATAAGGTGACTTGCTCAAGGTCAGAAGGAGCTGACCCCGTGATTTGAACCAGGCTCCCCTGCCTCAAACAGCCACTGAGCCACTCCTTGAGAGCACTTCTGCTGTTGTGTTCTCATAAAAGCATCAAAAACACATATACTGTACATACATACATACATACATACATACATACAATCCATTTGTCACCTTTTGCCTGGAATATCCATTCACATGGAGCCCATTTAGCTGATGCATCGCCATTCACACAGCTTTAAGCACAGCATGGGACTAGCAAAGCCGGTCAAACCACTCACAGACATGTTTCAACCTTGATGGGTATCATCAGTGTGAGGTTGGTTTATACAGGCTTTGCAATATTTCTAGGCTGGGCAGGTTTACCATATCACATTTTAAGTTATGACGGGTGAAATGCTAACGGTGGAGGTTTTTTGTTGCCTTTTTCACCCACCATAACTTACAAGAATCGCATCGGTGCTGTGGCTGGAGACCCAACACATTTCAAGATGTCAACTATTATTTCTGGCAGCAGTAAAAAAGAGAAATGGTATGGTGCCCGGGGGCGCCAGGAGAAAGCAATGAGATTGCAGGCTCACCATGGCGGCCATATTGGTAACCCGTTGATCTTGGACTACCCCAGATCAGTCGAAGACTGAGCCACTGATTGAGCCACCTGTGCTGAAGCAGGGATATCTGGAAAACCTGTCCTGTCGGTAGCCCTGGAGGATTGAAGTTGGCCACCCCTGGTTTAAAGCACTGCCACCCCTATCCAGATACTTACAGGGCCGCAAGAGGCCTAATCATCTCATCCACCTTCATTAGTACAGCTCAACCCCCTTGTAACGCTGTGCTTGGGGTCCAAAGAATCACATCGCGTTATAAGCGGATCGCGTTAGAAACAATGTACAATTGTATGAATTGTACAATAAAGTATTTAAGATAGCAATAATCGTGTTGTAAATTATTAATAAATACAAAAACTGGGAGCCGCGCATACATCGCGTTATAAGCGGATTCGCGTTGTAACGGATCGCGTTATAACGGGGTTGAGCTGTATCTCTATAGCTGAGTGATATATACATTAAATATACTGGTCATGTACATAAAAATCGAGCCTCTCCAAGAGCATAGCAACAAAAGATTATGATTTTTTTTAGAATAAAAGTTTTCTATATTATCTCTACATACTCTTTTCAGAAACCAAAAAAACTGTGAACCCCGGAATAAAGACAAAGTGTGACCACTATTGGGCTTATCTGCGCCCCTGGGTTATGCATGCCTTAGTAATTATTGTTTACACTGTGTCTATTGAACAAAAAGTGCTTACACAGCACACGTGATACAATCCCTTTCTTACTGAAAGCTTAAATTGCATTTCACACAGCGGACAATTTTTGTTTCTTTAAATCCTTTAAGTAAAAACACTTCATCTTTAATTAAGAGGCCCTCATTAGCTGGACCATAGTTTTTACAATATATAGTAGTTAGAAAGCATGTCCTGCTGCAGGGCAGAAAGTCAGTCATTATTTCATTCATTTTAACACGTAGCTGCCATAAACCCAGTATTTCCAGCTGCCAGGGTTGGAGTGTTTGTATAAATCAAACCTTACTGCGCGTGTGGGCATCTTACTGCGCGTGTGGGCATCTTACTGGCATCTTACTGCGCGTGTGGGCATCTTGCTGCGCGTGTGGGCATCTTGCTGCGCGTGTGGGCATCTTGCTGCGCGTGTGGGCATCTTACTGGGCCAGTTGCACTTTTCTGTTTTATTTTTCAAGATTTCTTCACAATACCGTACAAAGTAGGATATAGCATTAAAATGAGCCTGGAACTGAAACTAATATATCTGATCATTCGCTATCACTTAGTGCTAGATTCACTAAAGTGCGATCCTGCATGAGTTCATGTGAAGGGGGGGGGGGGGGCGGGGAATAAGTTATCGCCTAATTCAGGGGCGGCAAACTCCAGTCCTCAAGGGCCACCAACAGGCCAGGTTCAGTGAGCCACTTGTGCTGAAGCAGGCATATCCAGAAAACCTGGGCTTTGAAGCCCGGAGTTGGCTACCCCTGGCCTAATTCATCAATGGATTAATGCATAAAGAACACCTGAGTAACGGGCACACGTTATCACCTTCCTCCTGGCTGACGTTAGGCCTCTACTGGCGATGTATAGAATATCCACTATATACAGGCAAGGTGAGACTAACCTAGACTAGGTGGTAACAATACCTAATATTAACACTGTTGAACATATGATATTAACCCCTTCCAGTGACTCATAGTTAACGCATGACTAGTTGGCCTCTAAACCCTTAATATTCCCACATTGGGATGTTATGCTTTTTGGGGTTTTATTGTTGGGGAGTTCGTGTTGTATGTTAACTCCGTTGGTGCTAGAAGGGATTCCTTTGCAATGCATTGGTAACCTCCAGCATAAAAGGGGCTCAATAATTTTAAGTGGCAGGGTTTTGTAAGGAATTCTATTACATAACCCTCCAGCGATTTTTTAAATTCAACGTTAACTAAAGCCTGAAATGTACCACAATATTTTGTGCGTGTCTCTTCTGTTGTATTTATTTAATTTAATGAGCAGTCCAAGCTGTCGTTTTAATTTCCCCCCTCCCCCCCTTTAATATGTGCATCAATACAGTCCACACAATGATAAGTAATTAGCCAAGTTGCCGATTGATGGGCGAAGATTCAGCTCGGGGGTTCACTAAATGGCTGTCAGTGCAGCAGAAAAGGACCAAAGATGCAAAGTTCTGTGGGGAAGATCATGTGACCAGGCAGTCACTAGATACAATTAGTGCATGGCTAGAGATGGCAGGGCTCAAAAAAAGGTGCGTCAGAGCCTGTTTCAGAAGAGGAAGTGACTGTAAATGGTTGCTATAGAAACGAAAACTGCTTGTTACATTATAATACATTAAAAATGTCATTCAGAGTTGTTAAAAAAAATACTACAAAAATTGTTTCTCACAGCACAGAATTGATTTATTAAAAAAATAACACACACAAACATGTAGGATATTGCTTGGTCTGCAGCTTTAAAATGACGTTTGGCCGTTGTTGTATTGTTATTATATACACATTGTTCTACCACAAGTTGCCAGTTAATTCAGAAGACAAGGAAAACGAGTTTCAATGAAGCTGACCACCATGGACTCAGAGTGGCCTAGTTTCTAAAAATATGTATTAAAAAATAATAAGCAAGATACAGCATTATGTGGAAAAGTATTTTTCAGGGTGTTTAAAAAAAATAAAAATTATATATATATATATTTATCATTTAAATTCAGGCAGCTTGGAGACCACAGCCAGGGGACCCCCAGAAGACCTGCACTATTGTCGGCTCTTGGCCCACCTTCCCCCATCTCCAAGATACTTACAGGAAAAGTTACGGGTCTTACTTCCTGGTTTTTAAAGGGGATTTAAATGGCCGTCCAATAGAAATCCACCACAGAGGATGTGGCAGCTTCATACTGGCCCTTAAAGAACAAAATGACAACAAGGACGAAGTGGAAAACAATATAAACTCACCTTAAAGGTGCTGAAGATCAATGCTGAGAGCTACAACCAGATACAGTTTGGTGGGGCTATAACTCCGAACGGAAAGTGGGGATAAAGAAACCATAACCCAAATTATAGAGGGCTCCCCTTCTCCTGGAAAGGAGGGATAGAGCCTGTAGGGTTTATAAACAGCAAAAACAATCATACAAAAATATTGGCAATATAGGCTCAAATATAAATTTAAAAAAATATATAATATATTGAACACACTACAGGAAGCCATTTTGTTTCCCCTGAGGGAGATTTAAAACCTTTTAACGTCACTAGTAAGTATTTCAGCTGCAAGTTGCAGCATTTCGATTAGGGGGAGTCAGGAGGAAATGCTCCTTTAACTTACAAAAGTATAGTATGGGCAGAAAACACTCAGACACAGCATCTACACTCCACACACCACACACCACACGCCACACGCCACACGCCACACCCCCAAGGCTGTGTTGAAGACTCAAACATGAGAGCGCTTAAACCAAGTGTGGGCAACTCCAGTCCTCAAGGGCCGCCAACAGGTCAGGTTTTCTGGATATCCCAGCTTCAGGACAGATTGAGCCATCCGTGCTGAAGCAGTGATAACCTAAAAACCCTGACCTGTTGGCGGCCCTGGTTTATCAAATACTAGCGGAGAGACCCGGCGCTGCCCGGGACCAAAACCTCCTGCTCCCTCCACGTCCCTCTCCTCCTCCATGTGTCCAACCCTACACAGCTCTGGCCGTGCCCCCCCCCCCCCCCACACACATACTGTGACACACACACACATACTGTGACACACACACACACACAGTGACAGACAGACAGACAGACACACACACACACACACACACACACACACACACACACACACACTGTGAGACATGTCCTCGGGCACCAACACCTGCAGTGAGTATGCCGCAGCCTCGCCCCCCCACCGGGGGAAACCAGCCCCCTCCGTCCATTCTCCGAGCTCCCACCGGTCCAGATGGCGCCTCTCTCCAATCCGGGCGCTCCGCCTGGTCGGTCCCGGGCGTGGGGGGCGGCGCAGGCCGCCGTGCGACCAGGAGCGTGCGCGAGCCGGCGTCGGGAGGACGGTGAGCCGCCTGAGTGGGAGCAGCCGCGGTCCCGGGCGTGGGGGGCAGAGCATGCAGCGCATGGTGACCCGGAGCGTGCGCGAGCCGGCGTCGGGAGGACAGTGAGCCGCCCGAGGAACTGGAGCAGCCGCGCATGCGCACACCGCCAGGCCGCTGGATGGCTCGGAACACGCAGGTGACAGGGGGGCACCGGGGAAAGGGAGTGGGGACCGACACAGGGGGCAGGGGGAGGGGGGGAGTGACACCCAGGGGCAATACCCGGTGGGGGTGATACCCGGGGGCACGGGGACTCAGCGGGAGACAGAACAGGAGGGAGAGGGACAAGAAGAGAGTGGCCGGGTGGCGGTGCGAGGAGGAGGAGGGCCTGTCGAGGCCACAGAAGCAAGCCAATTAGAGGGGGGTGGCCACGGAGTAATCTGATTGACCAGAGGCTGAGTGACAGACCAATCAGATTGCCCCTAGAGACGGACATACAACGGTTTCAATAATATAGATATAGATAGATCAAGACTTCCCATTTCAATGAACACACAGCCGGGGCCATTCCCTATGTAGATATAGCCGGGTCTGAACGATGCTTTCCACATGTTAATGGATGTGGCTTCGTGGGTTGAAACTGCAGAAATACTAAGACACACTTCTGCTTCCACGGTTTCCCCTCTAGTTTGCTTTATACCTCCTATCAGGCAATCGAAATAAACAGGTTAGGGACAAAAGAAAGTGAGTCATGTGAGGTTTCGTCAGAAAACTTACACGGAGCTTTAAATAGGAAATACCAGCGGGAGAAGCTATCAGCCACATTAAGTGCTGGAGTTTGGGTTACTTAAATCTCAGAAGGCAGCAGAGGAATCTGCAGATAACACCCCCACATCCCAGAACACGAGCAGCCCTTTCTGCCTTCAAACTACTGATATGAACGTGTAATTATTTCCATTATAGACCTCTATTTTTGTAGCTGACCCCAGAGATAATTTGAGCACGCGTCTGCTCGTACAATGTGCATTTGCACTTGGCCTTTTCAAAGTGTTCAAAGTGTTCGCTGGTCTGTTTTTAAAATAAATGGATGCCTCGTTATTTCTTCATTTCTAAGGTGAGATTCATTAATTTTGTGACGGATCAAGCAGAGCATTCATTAAGGGGACATCTTTAAAGATTGAAACATTTAACAATTGGGTGTCAAATGATCTATGACTCAGAGGTGGGCAACTCCAGTCCTCAAGACCCCCCCCCAACAGGTCAGGTTTTTAGGATATCCCTGCTTCAGCACAGGTGCCTCAATCAGTCACAGACTGCTTCAGCACAGGTGGTTCAGTCGTAGACTGCTTCAGAACAACAGGTGGCTCAATCAGTGCTGTGCTGAAGCAGGGGTATCCTGAAAACCTGACCTGTTTACACTAGAAGACTGGAGTTGGCCACTCCGGATCTATTTAGAATCTATCCAAATATTAAAAGCAGCACCCTCCTCCCCTCCCCTTTGTTTTTTTCACCCCCTCCATTCCTTTTTTCCTTGCCAGGATGGGGGCCAGTGGGGTCCCCAGAGCTGAGCCCCGCTATTTTCAGCTCCAGAGACCCCGTGGGTCTTTAAGATATTTACCGGCAAAAGTAGTGACACAAAATAGCGGTTTCTATCTCCCGCGTCACGCAGGACAACAGAACTCCGCCACGGCTCCCTTTTTGGCCCACGTGGGAAGTGATGCTGGTACCTTTACCGGTAAGTGTCCCCGGTGCTGCAAACAACACGGGTCAGCCCAGTGGATCCAATGGTTTCCATAATGGATCACACAAAAAAGGGGGTAGGGAACCGCGGCTTTAACCCTTGATACCCGTCTGTGTAATCCCCCCTCCATTGTTTAAAAACCCTAGCCCTGGATAAGCCACGTGCAGCGCATTTAAATCTAAAAATAGCACTTTGTGCTGACCACGTCATAGTAGTTAGAAAAGCGTCTGTTTGCAGCAGATGTTGGTCGGCGCTTTTGTGAATTTAACGAGGTGAATATGTGGAACACTGGGGCCCCTCTCCGAACTTCACCAGCACAAGGAAAGCTTATCATCGTCACGCACACGTTTCTCTCATTTACTCTGCGTGACACGGGTCACCATGAGATTCATGCTCTCCGGTACGGGGGGAACGCACTGGGATCCCGTGGAAACCAACGGTCAACGATGGCAGCGCTGGGTCGCAGTGCGTTAACCGTACCGGGGATTAGTGAATCTCACAGAAAAGCGGTTGATACGTTTTTAGAAGGGTACTACTGACCTCTACCGAGTTGCCAGGCAGCTCCCACTTGCCATTGCTTCACAGGGATGTCAGCTATAGACCATTGGTGAGCAACATGGTGCTTGACCTGGAGTCCTCCGACTGCAGCTTGCCCCAGCACCCCTCTCTCCGTCGCCCCCAGTGCAGAGGGGGCAGGGACATTGCTTCCACAGATCTTCACTGCTCCCCCAGCTGCTTGGTGGCAACGCACTGCTAACACTGCTCCCTCAGCTGCTCGTGACAGCGCACTGCTAACACTGCTCCCTCAGCTGCTCGGTGACAGCGCACTGCTAACACTGCTCCCTCAGCTGCTCGGTGACAGCGCACTGCTAACACTTCTCCCTCAGCTGCTCGGTGACAACGCACTGCTAACACTGCTCCCTCAGCTGCTCGGTGACAGCGCACTGCTAACACTGCTCCCTCAGCTGCTCGGTGACAGCGCACTGCTAACACTGCTCCCTCAGCTGCTCGGTGACAGCGCACTGCTAACACTCCTCCCTCAGCTGCTCGGTGACAGCGCACTGCTAACACTGCTCCCTCAGCTGCTCGTGACAGCGCACTGCTAACACTGCTCCCTCAGCTGCTGCCGTGACAGACGCACTGCTAACACTGCTCCCGCCTGCTTGGTGACAGCGCAACTGCTAACACTGCTCTCCCTCAGCTGCTGGTGACAGCGCACTGCTAACACTGCTCCCTCGCTGCTTGGTGACAGCGCCTGCTACACGCTCCCTCAGCTGCTCGGTGCCAGCGCACTGCTAACACTGCTCCCTCAGCTGTTTGTGACAGCGCACTACCTAAACACTGCTCCCTCAGCTGCTTGGTGACACGCACTGCTAACCGCTGCTCCCTCAGCTGCTCGGTGTACAGCGCACTGCTAACACTGCTCCCTCAGCTGCTCGGTGACAACGCACTGCTAACGCTGCTCCCTCAGCTCTTGGTGACAGCGCACTGCTAACGCTGCTCCTCAGCTGCTTGGTGACAGCGCACTGCTAACACTCTCTCCCTCACTGCTCGGTGACAGCGCACTGCTAACACTGCCTCCTCAGCTGCTTCATGACAGCGCACTGCTAACACTGCTTCCCTCACTGCTTGGTGACAGCGCACTGCTAACCTCGCTCCTCTCAGCTTTTGGTGACAGCGCACGGCTAACATCTGCTCCCTCAGCTGCTTGGTGACAGCGCACTGCTTAACACTGCTCCCTCATGCTTTTTGACAGCGCACTGCTAACACTGCCTCCCTCAGCTGCTCGGTGACAGCGCACTGCTAACACTGCTCCCTCAGCTGCTCGGTGACAGCGCACTGCTAACACTGCTCCCTCAGCTGCTTGGTGACAGCGCACTGCTAACACTGCTCCCTCAGCTGCTCGGTGACAACGCACTGCTAACACTGCTCCCTCAGCTGCTCGGTGACAACGCACTGCTAACACTGCTCCCTCAGCTGCTCGGTGACAGCGCACTGCTAACACTGCTCCCGTGCCATTTACTGGTTCCCAGGGTAAGAGGCGCAGGGCGGAATTCATCAGCGCACCAGCGTTAAGCCGCTCACTGGAGAAGCTCTTACCTGCGCCAGCAACGTCCCTTCCACCTGCGCCTCAGGGAGAGACAATATCTGGGCTCAGACCGCACTTCTAGCCCTTTAATTAGATCATGTTACCCACTACGGTTATAGGCCTCAAGACACCAAAAAATATAAAAATGTCCCAAGTAACGGTGTTATCCCAATTTCCGAGTAATAATAATAGTACATGTTTTTTTTACTAGGAAGCTCTAACAATTAAACCATTAGGTACAATGTTGCTCTGAAATGCTGACGTATTATTTAATGCACATTAAAGTTATGGATTCTGTAACATGTTTGAAATCAGCCTGAGCGCACGCAACGTACGGTTTTGAATTGCCGTTTTGGGGCAAAATGTTGAAAAGCATTTAATATATTTCTTAAAAGATGTAAGAAATATTCAAAATAGCACAGAGGTTTGGGTCAACAAGAAAAGAGAGCGTTTTAGCTTTATCCTTGCTTAGAGATGAGGAAATACTTCATTAAGCACAGGAACAGTGTGTAAGGACAAGACGATCATACTGCCCGCACCATCACACAGTGGAAGAATCGTCTACAGTGCAAACAGCGTTATTTACATTTGACGCCAATCTCTTAAGTGCAGACATTACCACCACGTGGGACATGGAGGACCTCTGTGACAGACAGAGAGGAACAGTGTAGAGATAAGTAAACTTTGATACAACCCGTTATCATATTGGAAGAAATACCACCGCTTGTAGCAACTACACATTTAGCTCACTAAGGCCGAGTCCATAGAAGGACAGGCCGCGCTGAGCCGTGCGTACGCTCAGCGCTGTGCCCCTGCATCCTCAATGAGGATGCCTTGAGAGGGGGATCACACGAGCGTCCGCAGGCGTGCTGAGGCGCTGAAATTTTTAGCCGACAGCCAAGCTGGTTTTCAGCGCGCTGTCGGCTGAAAACATCCAATCAGCCTGAAGCAGCGTCAACGTCACGGCGCCGTGACGTTGACGTCAGTGCGTCACGGGCGATTGGCCCAGCGACGTCACTGCCCCGCCTCCAACCACCCCCCCCCCCGGCTCCCTTCACGCACGCGGGCTCGCCTGCAAGTCCATGGAATCGCGCAGATTTCAGCAGGCGAGCCTCAGCGTCAGCGCGGCTCGGAACGCCTCACCCCTCTATGGCCCCAGCCTAAGGCTGCGTCTATGCTCCCTGCTTGCTCGCTGAGGTGCGCTGAGACTCAGGGAAGGCGGGTGCTTTCCCTGGCCTTGCGGTTGCTTACCGTCAGGGGGCGGGCGCATCACTGGCCGGGGGCGGGCCAATGACGTCACGGAGCTGGTTCGCCCTCATTGGGCGAACCGCTCACGTGACTGGCCTGTCGGGCCGGCAAGCGGGGAAATTTTAAATTCCCCTAAGACCTGCGCTTCCGCAAGCGCGCGGAAGCGCAGGTGAGCCCCTACTAAAGCCGCTCTAATTGCGGCTGTAGGGGCTCAGTGCTGAGCGGGAGCGCGCCTCAGCACGCTTCCGCCAGCAAGCGGTTAACATGGCCGAGGCCTAATGCCAGCGATGCTACACTGATACAAAGGGTGTCCTTACTTCAAAAGACTTGAAACAGACTCTTATCATCTTGACCGCACAAGAGGCATCTGAAATGCTGGATACAGGGCTCCGATAGATTTGCAGAAGTGCTTCATGCAACGGGGAGCAGATAAGGGAGGGAAAGGAAGAGTGATTCGGTGCAATGCGTACCATCAGCATCTGCTATAGTTGACAGCTGTAGACTTGCTAAGGAAATCTGGATGGGAGAGATCAGGAAATTAATACATATACACATCCCTAACGGAAGAGTTACAAGGAAATATGATAACGCTGGATCCCCAGCAGCATGGGCTGCCAAAAATATTTATTTTGGAATATTTGCAATTTAGGGTAAACATGTTTAAATGTTCAGATCTGGGTAACAAAGTACACCGATATTACTCTGGATAATTGATGCAATGTTGCAACTCAAGGTGCTGAAAACAAAAAGTCCTAACTTGTTAGAAGTCCTGGACGCTGCCAGTCAGGAGACTATCTCCCTATGTCTGATGTTTCAAAGGCTGAGATTATAGTAGGAGCACGCGACGGAGCGCATGGCGTGCGCCTGTTGCTGGAGCGATCCGTGGCCTTTGAGTATTCTATTGAGTATTTGGTCAAAAAAAATCCTACATCAGAAACCTCCATAGTTGTCTTTTTTACACAAGGAGTAAACGTGCCAGCAGTCCTGTAAGGATATAAATGGGGTGGTGGTAAAATAAAAAAAGCACTTACCCACACAACACATTCTCTACCATTCATAACAGCTGTTTCTCCATTAAAAGTAGATTTTTTTTTAAAAATGCGATTGGGTAAAAGTAGGTGCAAACGCTTAATAAAGGAAAAGCACAATAACCTATGATCAAACGCTCAATACCTACTATTTCTGCAAGTTAGGGGATTCCATACAGACACAGCCATTTCAAAATTACAGTGATCACAAAACTATAAAAACATTATTTTTTTTAAATAAGTGATGTCATTTTTTGGATGTGACAAAAGGTGAAAGTTTTTTTTTTTTAATAATATTTTTTGGATTGATTAAATAGCCTGTTGTATTTGTTGCTGTGCAGTTTAATTAAAGTATTTAAGCCTAATTGTATTAAGCACCTCATGTTACATCATTTTATTGATACTCCAAAATATGTTAAATATTACTGTACCACTGAGAATACGATTTAAGAATATGTAACCCTCCAAAAGGTCACATCAGTTTAGTTATGCACATTGGCAGTGCTCAGGTCTTAGCGGGGTGCTGGGTGGGTGCAGGCCGGGCGTGGATAAAAGGATAGGAAAGAGATGGGTGCCAGTCACTTTTATAGAACAAAAAGGTGCTTTATTTGACACTCCACAAGTATGGGCACATTTTGTACCTTGTGTAGGACACAACTTGCACATTGCGTAGGACGCACCTTGCACCTTGGGTAGGACGCACCTTGCACCTTGGGTAGGACGCACCTTGCACCTTGCATAGGACGCAATTTGCGCCTTGCATAGGACGCAACTTGCGTAAGACGCACCTTGAACCTTGCGTAGGACGCACCTTGCGTAGGACGCACCTTGCACCATGCGTAGGACGCACCTTGCGTAGGACGCACCTTGCACCATGCGTAGGACGCACCTTGCGTAGGACGCACCTTGCACCATGCATAGGATGCACCTTGTGTAGGACGCACCTTGCACCTTGCGTAGGACGCACCTTGCGTTGGACACACACTGCGTAGGACACACACTGCGTAGGGCACACCCTGCGTAGGGCACACCCTGCGTAGGGCACACCCTGCGAAGGGCACCTCTTGTACCTTGCACAGGACACACCTTGCACAGGACACACCTTGCGTAGGACACACCTTGCACCTTGCGTAGGACGCACCTTGCACCTTGCGTAGGACACACCTTGTACCTTGCGTAGGAACACCCTTGCACCTTGCGTAGGGACGCACCTTGCAACCTTGCGTAGGACACAACCTTGTTACCCTTGCGTAGGACGCACCTTGAACCTTGCATAGGCAGCACCTTGCGTAGGTACGTCACCATTGCACATGCATAGAGTTCACCTTGTTTAGTGACGCAACCTTGCCAACCTTGCGTAGGACGCAACTTGCGTTGACACACACTGCGTAGGAACACACACTCGCTTATGACACCCTGCGTATGTGCCACCCTCGTAGGGCACACCTGCGAAGGGCACCTCTTTTACCTTGCAAGGACCACCTTGCACAGGACCCCTTGCGTAGTGACATCACCTTGACCTTGCGAGGACGCACCTTGCAACCTTGCGTAGGACACAGCCTTGTAACCTGCTAGGATACGGCGTAACTCCTTGCGTAGTGAGCACCTTGGCACCTTCGAGGACACACCTTGTACCTTTCGTGAGCACAACACTTGTACCGTTGCGTAGGACCACCTTGCACCTTGCGTATGACCACCTGCACCTTGCGTAGGACACACCTGCCCTTGCGTAGGAGCACACCTCACCTTGCCACACCTTACGCGTAACTTGACCGAACACACCTTGCACCTGTGGACCTTGATGCAGGACACACCTTGCACCTGCTCACTTGCTCATCGCGTAACACCACCTTTCCTGCGTAGGCCTTATCCTTGCGCACACCTTGCACCTTGCTATGGTACACACCTTCACTGCACCGTGGTAGACACACCTTGTACCTTGCGTAGGACACACCTTGTACCTTGCGTAGGACACACCTTGCACCTTGCGTAGGACACACCTTGCACCTTGCGTAGGACACACCTTGCACCTTGCGTAGGACACACCTTGCACCTTGCGTAGGACACACCTTGCACCTTGCGTAGGACACGTCGTACCTTGGCAGAAACTCGCAGCAAACAAGAACTCGACACTTCATTCCCTGATAGTGTGGGATTCTCTCCAGGGGAGATGCATGCCTGGAGTGCCCGTCGCAAAGATAGCGTGGGCTATATTTACCATTACATTGACCTCATACATCACATGCGGGGGAGGGGAGTAACCCGAGTGATCTCACACAGTTAACACCCTAATGTAATCACTACAGAAAATAGGAGTCCCCAAGAGGGGGATACAAATATTATACAAAGGGGTCGACAAGTGCACTCGCCCGGTTGCCACAGGTGACTGCATTTTGGCCTCTGTCGGCTGCTACCTGCGGTGGCATCCCCCGGCATGTTCTGCAAATTCATCTTTTCCCACTGCAGCCACAGTTAAAATGGCCGCGCGGCGTCTCATGAAGCCACGTTGCCAACAGAGAATCCGGCGGCACCGTCTCTTACCGGGCACCTCACAACTGGAACAGTCTACCGGAGACATTCACAATTAAAGCGCTCACATTTTAGTCTGGTCTGTAACTATTACATGCACATAATACACATTATCTGTAACTGTTCATGCAATGTCTTTAAATATAATGTATAACCTCTGTTCACTTAAAGTAACCATGTATGTCTTCATAACTCTGTGCCCAGGGCATACGTGAAAACGAGCGGTAACTCAGAGTATTACTTCCTGGTAAAACATTTTATATATAAAATAAATACATTTCAATCTAGTCACACAAATGCCATCGAATAAATCGGACAATGACAATCAACATCTCGAATCCTGCGTCAAATAAGAGAAGTGCATAATTGTTAAAGGCGCAGTCCCGCCAAGAACCAAAGTAAAATAATGTTATATATATACACACACACACACACACACACACACACACACACACACAAACACAAACACACACACACGGATGAGTGGGGCTTTATAAAAAAAAAAAAATGTATGTATTTTTTCACTTTTATGGTTTCCATAGCAACCAATTGTTTTGGAGACGCACACATGCACGCACTCCTCCCCCCCCCCCCCCCCCCCCCCCCCCAAAAAAAAAGTTAAGCTGGGAGTAGGCATAGTCACGGAGCGCTCCCCCTTCCCCACTTTCTCTCCCCCCCTGGCCAGATTTGGCAGCGCAGTGCTGACTGACCGGTCAGCCGGCTACAACACAACCTATCCTGCCTAAAGTGGGGGGGTCCGCACCGCAACTCAGGGGGGAATTTCTATGCGCACAGGATTTTTACACACACACACACACACACACAAACACACACAAACACACACAAACACACACGATTATGAATCATGCTATATAAAAGCACCTCGTGTGCCGCCTCTGAACATAAACAAGAAGGTGTGGCTGGCCATGAGCCGCTCCCTTTTAAAATGCAGTTTCTGGACAATGAAGATCATTGTTTCCCGAGCGGCCCGACCCAGGGAAATACATTAAACACACAACAACAGGGAGAAGGCCGAGCAGCACAAACTCACAAGCAACTATACAATGTGGCCTAGTACAGGGGCATTGGGACAGGAAGGGTACGCGGGACCTGTGTGGCCGCAGCTTGTGTGCGGGGTCTCCCGCTCTCATAGCACATTTCAGGCGGTCATTCTGGGGACACTGGATTGACAAACAAGTCCCCAGGCAACTACAATTCATGGATTTACGGATAATGTGGTGGTTCTGAACAAGAAAATTGCATTTTAATGAAGAAAGTATCTATGAAATCGCTAAAAATCAGAGACTTTATACTCTCATTCTTGTGTGTGTACAGACATCGCACAGAATAGTCAGGTGTGTGTGTGTGTATGTGTGTGTGTGCAGACATCGCACAGAATAGTATGGTGTGTATGTGTGTGTGTGCAGACATCGCACAGAATAGTATGGTGTGTGTGTATGTGTACTCAGACATCGCACAGAATAGTACGTGTATGTGTATGTGTATGTGTATGTGTATGTGTATGTGAATGTGTATGTGTATGTGTGTGTGTGTGTGTGTGTGTGTGTGTGTGTGTGTGTGTGTGTACAGACATCGCACTGAATAGTACTGTGTATGTGTGTGGTTTTTAGGTGTGCGTGGTTTGTATGTGTGTGTGTGTGTGTGTGTGTGTGTGATATTGTAACCTTCAGAATACTTTGCTGCAACAACACAGTACTTTGTTAGATGACGCATGTATATTTGCTGCATAATTTCTGCACATTAATAGTACATTTTGGGTGTGTGAATACATTAACATACATAATCGTTGTTCTTGGAACATGCACGATTACAAACACACAGCTGTTTCGCTGTTCTTCCCTTTGATGGCCCTTTTTCCCTTTCTACACCAGTTCTACCTGGCAAACTACACAGGCTCCTTTCGAGTCCATATTAGAAACACGTTTCTACATTCATGTTATTTATGAAAGATTTTGCAGTTGCATGTGGGCCCTGCATTCCAATCCCTGAACCTCAACACAGGAAAGCGCTGCAGAGAAATTAATATACTCGTCGGAAACATAAGCATATGTTTTCAATTACATCACATGAGACCCCGACAGAACAGGTGTCAAAGAAAATATACGATACTGGTTGTGTTCACAAAATGGATTGTTAAAAAGTAACACAAATCGGTTCCGCCCAATTGAATATTTATTTTCTTGAACACGCTTTGTTTCCGAGGGTACCTTTAGAGCTGAAAAGCCGTGATCACTGTTTCAGAGACCCCCTCCCCCAGTGCACGATATATCAATGTTTCAATATCCTGCACAAGAATAAATAATTGGGGAAAAAATATGGCCGCCAGTGCCAGCCTCACTGCAACAGGCAGCAGAGCGTTACAGCGCCACAGGGAAATGCTGCTGCTACTTTTTGGCTTTTTCTTTTTTACACTACATACCAGCAAACACAAAAACACGAAATAATTGTAAAAACAGCAGTTCTGCTCTATAGGCGCCCCTGGATTAAAGTGAAAATAAAACGTGATTCTGCGACGATTGCAGAATCCCCCGTTTTGAGATCACTACATTTTAAAAAGAAAAAGGTGCAAATTTTGGTCCAATAGATTTAATTAAACAGAATGGCGAATTTCAATGAAACAGGAAATCAGTTTAGATAACGGCTGGTTTTGATAAACTTAGTAAGGTAAAATAGGAGTTAACAAAGTTTCAAATGTGTGTCAAGACATTTCCAGGCAAACATTGTTTTAATAAAATCTCCCTAAAAGTAGATTATCAAAATAAGTCAAATAAAATAATGAATAAAATATGAGCAAAAAATGGCATCATAAAAGAAATTTGTCCTACAGCTTGGACACTGTACCCTCGGTCACCAAGAAGATTGTCCTACAGCTTGGACACGTTAGCCTCGGTCACTAAGAAGATTGTCCTACAGCTTGGACACTGTACCCTCGGTCACCAAGAAGATTGTCCTACAGCTTGGACACTGTACCCTCGGTCACTAATCAGATTGTCCTACAGCTTGGACACGTTACCCTCGGTCACTAATCAGATTGTCCTACAGCTTGGACACCTTACCCTCAGTCACTAAGAAGAGAACGCACAGCTAGTAATTTTTAGAGGGCAACCTTATTTCAAAGGTCTGGCTCATTAAATTCTGACTGGTTAATTATCTTTCAAATGCTGCCGAGATGGTATTTCTGTATGTCCTATATGCCAATGACATATGCAATTATATACGGTCATATGCGGTGAAAACAACACCATTATTCACTCAAGCTAAAGTCTGTTATGCTGCAATGAGATGAGCTTTGTTATGGCTAATGCACAGGTCACTTCTATATATGTATCTTTGCTATTGCTCCAGTTCCAAGCTTTGTTGTTGTGGATCATGTTAAGACGCTTTGCACCAAATGTGCAGCCTGTTGGGGCTTCCTCGTTCTTAAGGGATCAGATGTGACTATCCGGCATTAATACTTCTGTCTCTGGGACTAACCATCTGTCACGTGTTGCACAATAAAAGTGCCATGAAGTTGCTAGGAGATGTAATTATGAAGAAGAAGAAAAAAAAAAGAGCAGCTTTTCAGAGGTTAGGAAGTGCGTGTTCTTGCAATGAAAACAACCTGGAACAAAAAAAAAAAATCTAGCAAGAAGGAATTTCCTTGGGCTGACAGTGTACTCCGTCTTGGAGGGTGACAGCATCTGATTAAGAATAATAACAGAGGTGGAGAACAGAGAGAGAAAAAAAGCAGAACATTGTTTGCTTGACATTGCGGACTGATCACTGGGGCGTATACGTGCTTAATTACCATCCAGTAAGCATGAAAAGCTGATCGAGAGAGGCTCAACCTCTTAAGATAAGAAGCGATGTAAGGTCAGACTTGGCAAGATCCTAATCCAGCTTCAATTAAAATACCTGTCAAGCGAGACTAGTACAGTACCTGCAGGAGGGTTCCCACAAAACTCAAGTGTCATTTATTCAGAAATGTGGCATGAAAACCTCCGTCACACTGAGTATTTGTTTTAGAAATTGCTTTCACTTTTTCACATATTTCACTGCTAAACGCTCCATGAGTATTAGAACATACCTTTTTCTTTTTCTTTGGATTAACAATTGCTATAAGGCACGCTTTGGAGACTTCTCCTCTCTTCCTCGGGTCTCAGCGATACCACGAGTTGAACAGTCTGCAAAACTGTTCCAGCTGCAGAGTAATGGCTGCGACTATAATTTGGCATCACGTAATATTCATATACAAGTTGAACATGACCCGTTTGCGGCCCTTGAGGACTGGAGTTGCGCAGGCCTGCTATTGGGCATTAACATTTCGGATTGCTTTCACTTTATTCATTCGATCAAACTGGCAAAATAAATGTTTGTCGAGTGCTGCGCTTTTGACACACTTTTTGCCTCATCAATTCTGGCCATTTTGGTAGAAATTGTCACAAAAAGTTCAATCTAATTTTTCACAGATTTTTCTAACTTTTGGAATGTTTGATTAAAACTGCAGCGCATCTCAACAGGCCGCCACGTCACCAATGACCAGGCCGCCACGTTGCAAATGACCAGGCCACCACGTCGCCAATGACCAGGCCCCCACGTCGCCAATGACCAGGCCGCCACGTCGTCAATGACCAGGCCGCCACATCGCCAATGACCAGGCCGCCACGTCGCCAATGACCAGGCCGCCACGTCGCCAATGACCAGGCTCCCACGTTGCCAATGACCAGGCCCCCACGTCACCAATGACCAGGCCGCCACGTCGCCAATGACCACGGCCGCCACGTCGCACCCAATGGGACTGGATCCACGTTCCACATGACCCAAGCCCACGTCACCAATGACCCAGGCCGCCACGTTGCCACAATGACCAGCACCCACGCCACATGTATCAATGCCCACCCACGATCGCCAATGACTAATTATTTCAACTTTACGCTGCAGCAGTTTTGCGAACTTCACCCTGGCATGAAATTAACAACATTCATAAAATTAATCATTCATATAAAAACACATTTCTTGTACAACGATTATAATGAGGTTTCAGGAAATTGAAGTTACCGGAGTCAAAGTCACCTGTAAATCATTCTTGCCCTTTTGTTACCCGTACACACGCTATTCCATTACCCGTACACACGCTATTCCCTTACCCGTACAAACGCTATTCCCTTAGCCGTACACACGCTATTCCCTTAGCCGTACACACGGTATTCCCTTACCCGTACACATGGTATTCCCTTACCCGACACACGGCTATTACGTTATCTGTACACAGCTATTCCGTTACCGTTAACACACGCTATTCCCTTACCCTACACACGCTATTCGTATCCGTAAAAAGTATTTCGTAGCCTGTACACACGCTCTCCGTTCCCTTACAAAGACTCATCTTCTTAACCGTACACACAAGCCCTCATCCTCCGCTTACCCCGTTACACACAGCCTATTCCGTTTACCCGTCCACAACACACGCACTATTCGTTAACCCCCCATACCCCCCACCCACCGCCCCCCTATTCCCCCTTCAACCACCCTCCAACAACCCCCCCCTATTCCCCGCTTACCCATAAAAACGCCTATTCCCCTTACCCGTACCACGCTATTCCGTTACCCGTACACACGCTATTCCCTTACCCATAAACACGACGTATTCCGTTACCATACACACGCTATTCCCTTACACACATATCCTTACACACGCTATTCCGTTACCCATACACACGCTATTCCCTTACCCGTACACACGCTATTCCGTTACCCATACACACGCTATTCCGTTACCCATACACACGCTATTCCGTTACCCATACACACGCTATTCCGTTACCCGTACACAAGCTATTCCGTATCCTGTACACACGCTATTCCGTTACCCACGCTATTCTGTTACCGTACACATGCTATTCTGTTACCCGTAGTGTGCAGCTGCATGTTGGAGGTGGCAGTGGATTTGAGTAAACATTTTATAAATAAAATCCCCCTAATCAGGAAGAAATACATTGAGAGTTAACTCTCGATTTCAAGTATGTCCTGGGCACAGTTATGATAACAATACATGGTTACATTAAATGAACAGAGGTTATACATTAGATTTAAAGACATTGCATGAACAGTTACAGATCATATATATATATATGTTATAGTTGTAGAGGGTGTCTAGTTTGCCAAGGTGAGTTTGGGGTGGTGTACCATATACTATGTCCCCATAGTCTATAATTGGCATTAGCATCTGCTGTGCGATGCGCTCTATGACCAGCTGGCATAAGAAGGCTTTGTTCCTATAAAGTACCCCTACTTTAACATACGTTTTGGATGTGCAACCCAAATGTTAAATGGGAGTCAAACCATATGCCCAGATATTTAAAACTAGCGACAGGGGCTAGGATGGTATTAGAGTTGGTTCTGATCTGTAGCTCTGTCATTACAGTGTTGTCAATGTTTGAAAAGAGATGGGGCCCCAGAACAGAGTCTTGCAAACACCGCAGGCGATATCCAAGAGGTTGGAGTTAGAGCATGAGATAGCGATGTTAGGATCTACCTGATAAGTAGGAGTGACACCAGTTTAAAGCATGCTCCTCTGTTCCAGAGCACTGAAGCTTGTTTGGCAAGATAACATGATCAACAGTATCAAAAGCCTTTCCAAAACTCAGGAATATTGCACCAGTAAGTTGTCCCAGTTCCATTTCGTACTGGATCTCATTGAAAACTTTTAGCAGGGTAGTTACCATGGAGTGTTTGGGGCAAAAGCCAGATTGGAATTGGCGAAGGAAATTTGTCTTGGTATAGTAAATGGCTTAATTGGGGGTGGACACGTTCCCATGACTTTGGATAGTATTGGGAGAAGAGAGATAGGCCTGTAGTTTGAGACAGTGTTTTTATCCCCAATTTTGAAGATTGGGACAACTCTGGCAGTTTTTCAGGTCTGTGGGATATGGCCTGAGACAGAATAGAGTTGATTAGGGAAGCAATCGGTTTGGCAATGGCTGGGGCACCAAGTCGTAGGAACTTAGATTGCAGTCAGGTCCATATTGGCTGTTTAATTTAAATTTGAGGAGCGCTTCTGCAATCTCCTCTTCAGAAACTAGGACAGATTGAAAATTGTGGGCAGTACTGGAGAGGGTGGGGCTATAGAGGTACTCCCAGATGGAGCTCCATGTTTGTAGTTCGGATACTTTTAGGCACGGGGAATGTGACATTATACAGATACTTGCAGCCAAGTGGAAAATATTTACTTCAAACACAAGAAAACCTGGCACTGGTTTGGGTGGCTTTTATTATACAAGCTAATGTAATAACATTTCATTGTGTGTGTACGGAGATCGCACGCTACAGGGTTTTGAGAGTATTTTTGAAGACATTTGCTGAAAAGGAGGCTTTCTGGTCAATCCATCATGTCCAACATACCCGCATGGACAGAAGAATTGCTGTTTTTTCTAAATACACCGGCTGATTTCGTGGGTTTAAAGAACGTCACACAGAGCTATTTTAGGCGAAGCATAGTAAGAAGAGTTTGTTTTATTGCCGTTTACCAAAAACGATGTCTGATGACCAATCAGTTTTTAAAGCTTTTTTTTTTACACATCTTTGTCTTATTGTTGCTTCAAAAGGATGTATTCGCCCTTAGTCATTGTTTTATTTATTTGCCGCCTGTTAAAAATGAATATGTTTCACTTTTCTTCGGGTCAGCTGAATTCCAGCATACAAGCCATGTATGTTTCTGTTCTACTAATGATGGTTTCAGAATTACAGACAATGGAGAACACCAACATTGACCGCTAGTTCTGAGAGCTGACAAACCGTTGTATCACCACAAGGCCACGGGATCTACAGTATGTATATATATTTGTGGGGCACACAAGCACTCCCCTTTGTGCTTTTGGATGCCAATGGGAGCTAGCCAACATAAATATTATAGTGGAATCTATAAATATGGCGTCTTTCTGCCATTATTTGCACTCAAAAGTATAGATCTCTTACATAAAAACACCACGCATGTCATTACTATGGAAATATTACAAGTGGATTTTATTTTCTAAAAAATTTACACCAGTTGTTTAACTAATCGCCTGCATTTAACTTATTAAACATGCCGCTGCTATTAGTTCACTTTGGTCCGAGGAGGGACAACATCTAACCCTGCGTGCCATACGGGCCATGCTCGCGATCACACCGGAACTGATAGCGCCTCTACCTGTAAGATGGCGTACTGCTCTCTCAAACGCGGCCCCCCGCATCTACCTGTAAGATGGCGTACTGCTCTCTCAAACGCGGCCCCCCGCATCTACCTGTAAGATGGCGTACTGCTCTCTCAGACGCGCCCCCCGCACCGACCACAAAAATCCGCAGTAAGTTTAAGAAGTAGCTCCTACGTCACGGAGCCCCTGGAGGCCGGAGGACCCCACGACATGCGGGAATACAGGGGTGGCCGACTCCAGCCCTCACGGACCACCTCAAGGTCAGGTTTTCAGGATGTCACAGCTTCAGCACAGGTGGCTCAATCAGTTGCTCCGTCTTCAACTGAGGTATATCCTGAAAACCTGACCTGTTGGTGGCCCTTGAGGACTAGAGTTGGCCTCCTATACTAGCTACTTCCCGGGGCACCCAAAGGGTTAAAATGGGGGCCGAATTTAGACAATTATGGGGTCTTATTTTAATTGGCTATATTTAGCGGTTTGATAAATCGATTTTTCAGCTTATATAAAGGCTGACTACAAATACTGTAGTCAGTCAAGAAGATGCATGAGTGGCACTGCTGCTTTTCTGAACATGCAACAGATTGAATGCAGAACCGACACAAAGTATCGCAAGGGGAACACTGCTGGTATTATTATACAAGGTGCGACGTTACAGCCCTGCAGCCAATCGCGTGAGAGAGCACCAGATGTAGAAATACACAGCGCTCAATATTTACACCAGTGTGTGTGACACCGTTTTAATGAAGTGTTACAAAGTTATAATAGCAAACATATCTGTATATGAAATGAGTGAACAGGTTCACAGGCAGAGAGGAGATGCAGGGATTCCTAGTTTGGGACAAAGCAGCGCAAGGGGAATGGATCCCTCCTGTAATGATTTGGGTCCAAAACAATAAAAAGTCCTGCAGTATAATCTATTATCTTCTAGGGAGACTGCAAAGCAGAGCAGCACATGCAGGATGCAAGTTACACGGCGCAATCATGTACCGATCGCTCCATTTATAATAACTACTGTTTGGAACAAAGTATCTTGTACACTAACTAGTCCCAATTTAAAGCAGGACCTGGTTATAACTGTGACAAGCTGCGTGGCATTGAAATGGCATTAGCAGTACAGCACTGACATTGTACAAAAAGAGCTATCACAGCAACAGGAGGAGTAATCCGGGGTTTTACTGAGAGCAGCGCTGCTGAGATCAGCACCATACAGTGTAAACAACACAACACCTATACGTTTAAACAACACAACACCTATACATTTACTTTATACAGTGCAAAGTTATTACATCCATTTTTGTTTTATTTGCTTACATATCTGTTAATTGGCCCGTGCTACAAACAGAAGAATATCCTTTCCCAAGTGGCTCTTACTTATTTAAGATCTGTCCAGTATTTATATGCAGATAATAATTCTCCAGAACACGGCACAGAGAGTTTACTGATAATCACAGCCCTGCCGAGGAATTAGTGCTCTTTTACACAGTCTACAGGTGTGCGATGTAGAAGACAGACATCCTCCAGTCACTAGATGCAGAACTTTACATATATACTATACAAGGCATAATACAGGGAAGAATTATACAATACAAATTAGCGCACAACAGAAACACAAAACAGCCCGAAGAGCTTACACTCTAAGTGGTGTATTGGGAGACATGCAGAGACCGGAGAACATGGGAGTGCACCTTTTATAGGGCTATGCTGAGAGGGTAAAACAATTATCTGTTTATAGACGTGATTATAATGAGGACAAAAGCAATTTTGGAGCATTTGCAGTTTACGCTTGCTAACAATTCTGTTCTAATGCACAACGTTGGTTCAGTTCCCAGAGAATATATTGATTAGAGATTTGTGACTCGTGCTTGGTTTGAAAGATGTTTTGATTCTTCTCTACACTGTTTGCAATCAAATTCTCCACGGTGCAACCCATCAATGCCCAAGCCAGAGATAAAAACTAAAATAGCCCTCCTACCCTGCAACCACATGTCCAGACAGCGCCGCACAGAGTACTATCAACTTATTTGGGAGATCTGATTTTGGGTCCATCTTTCAAAACTGGAAGGAAATTAGGGTCCCTCAAGCAGGTGACCAAAACCTTCACAGAAGCGGACAGGGGCGGGCAACTCCAGTTCTCAAGGGTCACCAACAGGTCAGGTCTTACGGCTATAACTGCTTCAGCACAGGTGGCTCAATCAAAGACTGAGCCACCTGTGCTGAAGCAGGGATATCATTAAACCCTGACCTATTTGTGACCCCTGAGGACTGGAGTTGGCCACCCCTGTCATATATTTCAAAAATCAGGATTTATTCATCTCTAGTTTCTGTGCTCACCATGGTAACGTTTAGGCCTGGGACATAGTGGTGTGAGCAAGGCTGAGCCGTAATGAGCCGTGCTCACACTCGGCACTGAGCCCCTGCAGCCGCAATGAGAGCTGCTTTAGCTGGGGCTCGCGCACGCGCCCGCACGCTTGGGGAAGCGCGTGTCTCAAGATGTTTTCAAATTTGGCGCTCGCCGGAGCGCAGGGCCGGTCACGTGAGCGGTTCGCCCAATGAGGGCGAACCAGCTCCGTGACGTCACTGGCCCGCCCCCAGACACGCCCACGGACGGCGCGCTGTGTAAGGCCAGGGAAAGCACCGCTTTCCCTGAGCCTCAGCACGCCTCCACCCGGATAAAATCACTATGTCCCAGGCCTTAGGCTGCACTGGGCTCTGTGGGGGGGAGCTCCATATTAACCTCCCAAACGCTTATATATCTTCTAGGAGAGGGCAAGAAGTGGTCTCTTAAGGGAAGTTAAAAAAAAATTAAACGGAAAGTGCAAACTACTTTACCCCTTTGACGTAACCACCATGTTATGGGAGCTGGCACCGCAGGCGTCACATGACAGGCTCGTTTTTCTACGGGAGATAACGTTCTACGCTCCTATGGGATGTTAGAGGACGACAACGACTCCTCTTCCATTCGCTTCAACAGTCACGCCATGTGATCACGATGTGGCCCAGCGCACAACAGGTTAAAGCAACCGTTCCTTCCCTCCACCCCCCTTTTTATACCCTTGCCAAAAACAGGGGTTCACCTCAGAGCTCATCCATGTCCCACCCCCCCCCCCCCAACATCCAGGAACCCCCTAATTCTTAGTACTGATTTTGTGTGCCGGTTTTGACCCACGCAAAAACTACAAACATGGCCACTGGGTTACCACCAGCTTTTTTAATGGCAGAATGGCTAAGCACTGCCGTTGCCGCCATTTTGAGTCTGGCAGGCAAATATTCTGTCCGGTGCCGGACATCGCAGGAGCTTTACCAAACAAAAACAGCAGAGTGGAACGCCGGTTTAAACTTGTAACCGGCTGCCACTCATTTTACGAGCGCAATGTAAATAACGGCTACAACCATTTACATTGGGGGCCTTTTTGAATCTGGATATTACACTCGGTGACTAAATGTATTGACACAGCTTCACCTCTGAACTTTCCTGGAGCTGCGGCCAGGAAGAGGGCAGCTCCTGTCAGTCTGTTTCATTCTCCCATTCCCAAAACATCACTGTACCAAGCTGACAATCAAAGATAATTAGAAATCTCTCTGCTTGTGGACAAACACCATAAACTAATAATGTGCGCAGTGCAAACAAGGTTCTTTTTACTCATACGCGCTGGGTCCTCTGAAGGTTTAACTTCACTCGCTCCACACACCGCTAGAAAATATGGTACTGCCCACAGAAATATAGAATATTTGAAGGACAGCTTCACACCTCATTATTATTATTAATAATAATAATAGCAGGCAATGTATTTCTTTAGCTAACAAAAAAATTATCTTGTTTTATAAAGCGGACTCTAAAATGTGATATGAAATTTGCACTCGGCTTAATCTATCCATTATGAGGTCTGCAAGTTAATAGGACACAGCAATTACATGTAGAACAATCTCAATAAATAAAACACTTTTTTTAACGTAATGCCCATTAGGAGGAAAGCACGACACTTTTACTGACAATGAAAGGCTTATAGGCACATTGGTAAATCTAAAATCCACATATGTTTTCCATCTTCTTTACTATTTAAGAATAATTGCCTAACCCTGGGGGTTCTCAACTCCAAGAACCCTCAACAGGTCAGGTTTCCAGGATATCCCTGCCTCAGCACAGGTGGCTCAATCAGTGGCTCAGTCAAAAACGGAGCCACCTGTGCTGAAGCAGGTTTTGACAGAGCCATCTGTTCTGAAGCAGGGATATCCTGAAAACCTGACCTGTTGGGTGGGAGTGAGGGGGGGAGGGTTCTTGAGGACTGGGGTTGGGAACCCCTGCCCTAACAATGCGTTGCAGTCTTGAGGCAGAGGAAGAGTTAAACTTAATTCCCTAAACAGCAAAATGATTTCCCCATTGTACACAGTCCTTTGGCATCCTGCACACATTGTAAACTCATAAGGTGTTTCATGTCCCCAGTATTATTGACTTGTGTAAGACAAGGTCAGAGGTCACAGACACGTTCATTAAACTGGACGCAGAAACACACTGGCACAGACGTGCATGCAGCGAGAAGGATTGGGTCCCCGTCTTCTCTTATAAGGGGTTTGTGACATTGCAAAACAAAAACCGGGTTCTAATTTAGATAGCAAACTTAGCATGGGTACTGGCCAATCGTGATATATATTGGGAAGCGTGTATATACGTAAAAGTAGAGCAGTATGGGGCACTGCATCTTTCCTCGTCAGGGGAGCACGCCGTCAACATGGAAAGCAAAGTCAACTCAAAATACATTCTTACAAAATGTAATGTGGTGCTAATCACTTGGATCCAGTGCAAACAGTCTCTGCCCCCCCAAAAAGCAGTCACGGCTATGACAGTCAAAAACATTGGAATAGGCTTGTCCTCACTCGTACATTATTACAGGATGTAGATATATAGAATAACATTGGAATTGGAGTACTTTATGGTTTCATAGGGACATGATGATATGCTGTATCAGTAATGCACCATTTACCATCATTGCCTTTTACAATGTTTACTAATTATATTTCCCAGCATAAAAAAAACATTTCTGTGTGAGGCTGCTGGGGCCTCAGTGTGCCGCAGGGCTCCAGCCTTCCTCAGCTGCAAGGCCCTCCCCCAGCGCACGCGGACATTACTGGCCCAACTTCTGCATCCAGCCGTGGGACCCCCAGCACCAGGTGATAGAGAGGGGAGCAAGAGAGAAAATAGGGGTTCGGGTGAGTGAGAGGGAGGACAGAAAGAGAGGGGGCAAAGTGAACGAGAGGGTGAAGAAGGAGACGGTGAGAGAAAGAGAAGGCGTGAGTGTGATTGAGTGGGGAAAGTGAGAAGAGGAAGTGTAAGGCCTCGGCCAGGGTGGCGCTCACGCTGGCCGCGATGAAACACATTGCTGCAATGTGTGTGGCCAGCGTGAGCAAGCGCCTGAGCATGCGTGGCGCTTACCTGTTTGCCAAGAAAGCAAATTTGAATTTGCCCAATGAGGGCGAACCAGCTCCGTGACGTCTTGGCTGCGCCACCCAACATCTCGCCCCCCCCACCCGCGCACCAAGCCGGCCATGAATCGTCGGGCCGAGCAGAGCGCAGAGAACGAGCGCCCGCTCCCTGCCGGGCCGCAGCCCAAAGAGAATGCAATGGAGGACTCGCAGAGTCGCCCAGGTGGAGAATAGTCTTTATGCTTATACATGCAAACATTTATACATACTGTACACACACACACACACCGCCATGGGGCATTCTACCAGTTTCCCAAATCTTCTCCCGATTTTGGGGGTCCCCCACACCCCGTCATTCCAGTACACTCGCCCAGTCTGCACCTTTTCTAATTGATCTAATAGGTCGCAGTATACATCGAGTTATAGTATTTCTAAGACACCGCATGGAACATTTTAAGAATAATTTGCTCTCCTGCCTTTTACTAATTGTTTTGCAGCTGGTTCCTGAAACAGTTAGAAGCTTTTACGAAGGATTTCTATATATTTTAGCTACCGAGCGTTTGCCTAGGCAACAATGTAACAAAAGAATAAGGATATCCATGGTGATTTTACAACGCAAGGTCAGGAGGGCTGGAACTATTTAGTACTTTTTTTTAGTAGCTGTAAATCTGGGCTCCGGTCTCTCTCTGAAGATCAAACGTATTCCTACATTACATGTTCCTAATTCATAAACATCCACTACCCGGGGGTTCATAACCCCAGACCCTTCCCCCTCCCCAAACAGGTCAGGTTATCAGGATATCACTGCTTCAGCACAGGTGGCTCAATCAGTGGCTCACCCTTTGACCAACCACAGAGCTACAGTAACAAGTTGCCTTAATGATACCTGGAACAAGGGTAATTCTGTTAGAGAAATGTTCCAATGCAGACCCGTAGAGAGAGCAGCTTGGGCTTCGTCTGTGACTGAGCCACTGACTGAGTCACCTGTGCTGAAGCAGGGATATCCTCAAAAACCTGACCGGTTTGGGGGGTTTGAGGACTGGAATTGAGAACCCCTGCATTAACCATTAACACCGGGACGGTGCAACACTCTCCAAGACACGGTGAAGGCGTTAATTTATCGAAATAAATTACTTCTCTAGCACCAGATATATGTCAGGTGCAAGACACATACCTGTGGCACATCGCCAAAATGAGAGGGGTGGGCAGGCCACGTGCTTTTTGAACACGTGGTACATAAAAGGGAAGTGGGAAGAGGATCTATGGAGACTCGCACACTGGTTATTTAAACGAAGACACAAGAATAATCTTCAGGCAACGAATAACTTTTTCTTGCGTTGCTATTGCTGCCCCCCCCCCTCCTGCCCCGGCGCCAATTTCCTGCTCCCACGCTACAAATAGTCGAAGGGTAAGGCCTCAATTATACCAGAAACTGCAGAGCGATCCGGTAAAGTCATCGTAGCGCTTCCGTCGCGATTGGTGTGTGCACGCTTCATTGCATGTGATTGTTTTGTTTTGAAGCTTACGTCAAGCGGCGTCGCCAGCGATTTCTGCTATAATCACGGCCTAACAAAGAGATTTAGCAATGGAAAACGGGGACAATCTTTCCAGTGTATAGCCGTCATTTTCACCAGATTGTTTCTCTTTTCACTGAAAAAGTGTACACAAATTAGACACGTCGCATGGAAATCTGACAGAATTAATGTTTCATTAAATAAAGTGATATTCCAACAACAAGCCCCCCCCCCCCCCACTATAGGGAGAAGACCACCGACATTTTCTTGTGAAGCATTTAGAGCTGTTTGGGGAGTTTATTAAATAGCCCCATAGAAAATGTTTTCACTTTATCCTGGTGAAAGTGTGTCATCAGCAGAAGTAAGGCCACGACCCCGGAGTTGGCGCTGCACGCGTCCTTACAGGCTGGCGGCGCGTGCAGCCGTGATCTCCGATCTGTGGCTGAGCTGCAGGAGATGGGGGGGGGGGGGGCGTGGCAGGTACACGGCACCCTGCTTGTTCGCCCCCAGTGGCTGAACCGCCGGGTGAGGGGGTTGGGGGGAGAGAGGGGGGGTAGGGTATTTGGCCAGCGCTCTGTCGCCAGTTCTGAAGACAATTTTATTGTCTTCAGAAAAATCATGGTCGAGCAACGCGGCGCCCAAGGCAGCTAGTGGGCCCGGCCCCATTGAGAGGCGGTTCTTGTTCCTGCAGCATGTACTGGGGACCTAACCTAAGATCTGGTTATGGGGGGGGGGGGGGACTTTTGGGGGGGGGGGGCGGTAGGGGGCGAGACTGCCAGGCCTCTGCTCTGAGGTTCTGGCTTAGAGCTGCTGTACCAAGAAAGGATGTGTAAAATAAATAAATATATATATATTTTAAATAATTATTAATGAGTTTTAAAAAAGAAGCATTTCATGCGCTGTTTTTTTATTATTATTTTTTTTTTTAACATGGATTTGAAGCAGGAGGTTTGAAGCAGGGGGTCTTCAGAGCTGAACCCCATTCATTTCAGCTTCGAGGACCCCCGGCTTACCGAGACACAGCCCTCAGAAGGGGGTGCCAGTATCTCAGCAAAGTTTAAAGCCCCCAGTCACACGTGAGCCAATAGGAAGCCTCACCCGATGGACGTTACGGCTTCTTACTGGCTCGCAGGGTGCGGGAGCTTTGAAACGTCGCCATTATGTCATCCATGCTAGCAAAGCCAGCGTGATTACCAGCAGCCCCCACAGAGGTATCTCTGGAAGAAGGTGGTCCGGGGAGCTGAAAGTAATAGGGTGTAGCTACGGAGAAAGCAGTGCTTGGATTGCTGCCTTAATATACTGAGGATCCTTTGATTTGTTAGGAGACTTCCCCAGCAGTGCAAGATCTTTACAACGCTTTCCTGTGTGTGATAATTTGTTGCCAATGTTCCCAGCAGTTTGAGCTGCAAACTGTAACAATAGATAATGTTACATTAGTAATATAAGAATACATTGTAGGTGAACTCAGGGAAGCAGAATCTTTGCTTATCGATCGGCAGTTTAGGTAATTCGTTTTCATTAAAGGTAATTCAAATGCTGCTTATATTAAATATTTTAACATAAATGCTGCTTATAATAAATATTTTAACGTGCTGCCAGAAATGCTGCAAAAGTTTTTGAGCCATATGAAATGCCAGCTACTGCCCATGATCAAGAACATTCTGTGCTACAAATAAATATTTTACACAAATTCTGGCCCCAAAAGAATTTCTGGGTCTTCACTAAAATCGATTCCTAGTCTCTCCGCAAAAGGTAGAAAAATGTATTATTAGCAAGATCCTAAAGGATCCCCCAAGTATCGCACCCGAACCAATGTTATGTGCCATTCCCGTCAATGGCAGGTAATGCAGAATCGGGGTGCGATACCCCACATCTGTGCTTAGTGAATGCAGGCCAAAAAATCTTGTGTCTGCTGCATGCAACACATTACAATGCGAGGCTGGCCTATTCTGTAGGGTTGCTGTACTGACCAACCTGATCGATCTCCTCCTTAATAAAAAGTTATTTCACGTGCAAAGTAAAAGTTGCCCAATCCAGTTTGATCCAAGTTTAGTCCTCAAGGGCCACCAACAGGCCAGGCGTTTATGATGCACAGAGCCAACAAGTTGCCATAACCATACCTGGAGCAAGGTTAACTCCGTTAGAGAAATGTTCCAATGTGGCCCTGCAGAGAGAGCAGCTTGGGCCTGCCTGCAAACACGGATTCACACAGAACTGTTGCTGCGGAGGGATCTGCCACAATAGAAAAGCAGTACAATGCATCCAATATAGTACGTTCACTCCATTTGCCTAACCTGGGTGCATAACGGCCTTTCCTGCAATTGCTTTAACAGCTGGATGGTCCGGAACATCACTAAAACAAAACGCTTTCTTCTCTAGCCATGGATTTCGTTCCCTTTGAAGTCGGTGCCACTAAAGAATCAACAGCAGCTGAGAAACGTGTGTTATCAGAGGACAACTGAGTACAATAACAATACAAAAACAGCCAGATATTTTTGCATAGCAGTATAAACGCAGTTGGAGCCATTATTGTCCTTTGTTACATGTAATCTCTCCATCCCTAGCATCGCTAAGAGTAAACAAGATAGAAACTGGAATAGAAATGGTTTGGGGCTGATAATATAGATCGGGGCTGATAATATAGATCGGGGCTCTCTGTAACTAGTTCTCCAAAGTGGCCAGATTGGAAAACATTCAGAAGGGCCACAGGTTTACTGTAATGTCATTTAAGATACATTTACAGACCTGAAAATGACAATATTTCAAATTTGCGCAAGCATTTTTTTTTTTTAAAGCATGTTCTTGTATAGCGCTGCTAGTTTTACGCAGCGCTTTACGGAGACATTTTGCAGGCACAGGTCCCTGCCCCGTGAAGATTACAATCTGTGTTTTTGGTGCCTGAGGCACAGGGAGATAAAGTGACTTGCCCACAGTCACAAGGAGCCGACACCGGGAATTGAACCAGGCTCCCCTGTTCCAAATTGAGTGCCAGTCGGTGTCTTTACTCACCGAGCCGCTCCTTCTATAACATGTGTACATTACCTTCGCTAACAAGTCAGTTCAATGTGATTAAGGGCACTGGGCAGAAAGTATCACAAGCAGAAAGTCCAAGGGCCACATTCTAGGCCACAGGAGCCACCAACAGGTCAGGATATCCCTGCTTCTTTGACTGAGCCACCTGTGCTGAAGCAGTGATATCCTGATCTGTTAGTGGCCCTTGAGGACAGGAGGTGGACACCTTTGTTCCAGGCCTCTCTCTGGCCACCAGTAGAAGATCCCCGATTTAGATTTTTAAAACATATACAATATTAACTGTACAAACGGATATTTTTGATTAATTTGTTTAAATTATATTTGTTATCCCATATAGGCTATATGGGTTATATGGGTTATACAGAATTTGAACCGTGGGGTCCTGACATAGATTCGTTGCTAATCGAAAGGAACTTGCTACTCATTGACGAACTGCAGTCATTTCGAGTTTTTGGAGGTGGAGAATTTTATTTCCATTCTAGCCAAACCCTGAAGTGTTTCTTAAATTCATCTCCACACTGGAGTGCACGTGGGTTTCAGCTCATTCACACAATAAAGAGAATAAGCATTAGTCCAGTTTTGTAAACTTGTAGATGCATTTCACCAAGTATAAAATACCGATGCTGATTATCAAGTCAACCAGCCAAACGACAAGAATATTATCCCTTCAGCACACACACACACACACACACACACACACACACACACACGATTGGGGTTAACTTGCTTTGTTTTAAACGCTGTTATACCAGATACTACTGCAACTTTATATAGAGATACGTCTGTCCTTGATAAACTGGACCAACTGCTTCAATTTGTTGCATTCTATCATTTTGTTTTTCACTAGTTAAACAGGAAATCCCACAAAAGCAGAAAACTAAATATTTTGAAACAACTTATCAATGTAATCAGCTTCGTTAGGAAAATTCAAAATCACTTTTAAAACGTTCAACTTTTGAATTGTTTGTTTCCAGTGGAGATAGAATGTGTAATTCACTGGTCAGATATTTATTCTGCTCTTTCGTTTTATATTGAATAACAGCATCAGAATTAAATTTAAATAAAAGGGGAAAAAAATAAATAAAAAATACAATGGATTTGCCAACTTAGCTGTAGACACAAAACAATCATATCACTAAAGATCATAAAATATCTATAGGAAGCACTTGCCATTGAAACATTGACCGCAAAAAAAAAAAAAACCATATGCTTCCCGGATTTTTCCATACCTACATATAACCCATTACACGCCGGCGCAAAGCGATTCCTTTGGCCCCAGGAAGTACTGTCTCTTTAAGTGGGATAGAGTGAGAATGATGACAACTGAAACGGGCGAATGCCACTATTGTGCACGAAACGAGAGGCATACAGATGTAGCAGATGTTAATGCGCCCGCTGGCAACGCTCCCGCGGGGAACGCGGCCTCTTAGCCTTTTCCCCCTTTCGTGCACTGTTGATTCAAGACCGTTCCAGTTTCTCCTGCGTCGTCCCCCGCAGCAGAGCGCCAGCGGGGGGTCAATAACTTCGGCAACATCTATATGTGCAACAACAAGAAACACGTGTGCGAGATATCAGGGCTGCACGTCCCCATGCCCTGCTCAGCACCAGCGCACACAGGCTCGGGACATTATTCAGAGCTGAAGCAGGGCCTGGTTTTTGCAGTGCTGTTGTATCAGGTGTGTGCTCTCATACGAGGCCCTATCTTAGCCTGTATTGTTATAGGTTCTCGTGTTCTTCACTGGTGCCTTTTCTTGGTCAGGTCTCATGTGGATTCCCTATTACAGCCGCGCGCAAAGTGGGGGGCGCAGGATTTTGGGGGAGGGTGGGGCGCGGGCAGTTGCAGAGGCCCCGTGCTCTTCCCCGAGGTATTTAAAGTAAATGCTGGGGGGGGGGGGGGGGAGGGAATCGCGTGCGGCCTCTGCAACTCACTTACCGGGATTCTGAAGAATTTGCTGGGACGCGTCACCATGGCAACACGGCGTCAAATGACATCACGTGACGCCCCCAAACAAGGTAAGGGGGGGCGCGAGAGCGAGTGAGAGCAGGCAAGGGGTGCAGCTCCAAAAGTGTGCGCTCCCCTGCTCTATTAGACAGATTTGATGCAGACTTTTTATTGCTGATGGAGGTTTTACCTTATGTTGTGTTGGTACAAGCTGTCTAGGTTTTTGGCAAGGCTCTCGTTCAGCATCAGTGCCAGCTCTTCATGACTTATAGCCAGGGCTGGCTCTCTTACTTTTTGTATGCATGTATTTCTTTAATTTATATGGCACTGACAGTGTACCCAGAGCTTCACAAAGACAACACAGCACAGGCAATAATACAATAAGCGCAGCAAATGCATGCAATAGGAAAGGAAATCCCTGCCCCACAGAACTTACAATCTAAGTGGTATGTTAGACTTACAGAGACAGCAGGTGAGGGAATAAGTGCAGTAGATGGCAGTGCTTGGCCACAATGGTTGGTAGGAGTCACTGTGGGTGTAGGACAGTAGCCATGAGTCCAAGCTATTGGGTTGCTGGTGCAGGATTTCAGTTTTTGTGCTGGCTCTCTTTTATACACATATTTTATGTACTGTAATTATGAAACATTTGATCTATTATGTAGCCGTGAATAATAAAATAGAGCCTCCTCTGGCATTATTTTGACAGAAACTGCTTCAATTACAAACCAGGCTAAACCCCTAGAAGACCATCCTTGTTAACTTTGTTAACATTTTTGCAATCAACTTAAAAATTGTGCATATCACAAAAACATGACATACACATGGATACTTATACAGTTATAAATCGAAAGAAGAAATAAAACACAAGTGATGCCACTGAAAGTTATAGGTATCAACTGTGATACAAGGTAATAACTAAAGACAGGATTTTACAGGCAAGTTACAGTTCCTATCCTACAAAATATGACAACTGCATACTAAACACATGTCTTGTATATTCCCAAGAAACTTCACATCTGCACCAGAGTAAGAATATAGATTTTATTCGCTCCTGGTTAGTTGACACAAATGTAAAGAAAAATAAGTTTTCACCAGTGAGGCGGAAAAATGCCATTTATGGGGTGTATTTATCAATGCACAATAAAATAAATAAAATCTGCACCACGTTTACCCAGGAAAAAAAACATTCCCATTGTGATTTTCTTCTTTGATAAATACGGTGCAGCATTTTCCCATCTGGGACACATTGAAAGCTTTCCCCCTCTCTCTGTTTTTGCCCTGTCTACATTTCCAAAGGCTATTTTTCATGGAAAAAGCTGAATCTCAGTAAAATCTCAGCCAAAATAAGATGATATCACAAGAATGACAGTGGGTCATATATCAGATTTCTGCACAAAAGGTTTCCCTTTCCTTCCATATCCACTTGCAGAATGTTACATATTGCTATCTGCCAGTTCTGTCACGAACCACGAGTGGAGAAGATATGCAACGTGGGAAAGAAATGGGGAGTCGGTTTTCAATGTAGTATTATTAGTGCCATGAATATACAGTAGTAAGGTTTAAAAGGTATACATAACATGTTATAACTATACATCAGTGAAAATATGATTCTATAGCTGTAGGGCGAGAACAACCACTAACTACCTTTATCTCATCGCAAATCTAAAAACAAATGCATGTTGTACTCCTTGTGTCATGAAGTGGCAATGATTTATGGCAGGGCAATGTATCACCAGATTGAAGCTGTTAAAAAAAAAGAAGGTCTCAGGCTTCTAAATGTTTCCCCAATGTTCACACACAGGGAGGGAGATCAGCATTATAGTGCAGTGTCAAGTACATGTTACAGTGATAGTCACAAACCACTGATCAAGCCAAGTGAAGGTCATTTCCAGTTTGGGAGCAGCAGTTCATGTCTTCTTGCAGTGCTGGAGAACACATTACAGACTATTCACTTAAATGGGGGTTAACAGTGCTTTCCAGCGCTGGGAGGGCGTCTTATCAGAGAATGCTGCTTAGTAAATATGGTCCACTATGTTGTCCACACATAATATTATGTACAGTACGACCCTCAAGCCTATATGTACCGTGATCACTACACACAGATCTTTGACAAGTTTTCTACGCTAATTCTGTGTCATATTAACCCCCCTGTCCCCAGATTGATGATACAGGAAGGGACAGAGTATGATGGTTTGATACTTTGAGGGAATAACATGCATGAAAGGTTTTAGGGGGGGGGGGACACTTTATGGGATGCAGACTTCAAAACAAGTAGCTATTGACAATTAAAAGTGTGTAGCCATTGTGATCATGAACTCCTTTAAAGGTAGTGGATTGGATTACCCTTCATACAATGGTTTCCTTTGAGCTACTGCAGATCTGCTTCAGGACACATCGCAAACCTCTAAATCAACGTATAAATCAGGACCAGAAGAGGCCATGCAAGGACTACAGCACTGATATTCTGCATAAGGACTTTATTTGCACGTCCCGAGTAAACCCCCATCCTGAATTAACCCTTCTTGTTGCACATTTCCCAGAGGACCATGATTCACTCACCATTCCTGCTCTGATTTCTGCAGACACAGCCCATTCCCGGTGGTAAAAACAAAACAGATTTACTGCTAATCTTTTTATCCTGCCAGGAGGAGTGGGGGTGATAAAGCTACGACTTACTCAAGACATATGTCAATAGTAAGAGGGGGATGGTGTAATACAGGGGTGCTCAACTCCAGTCCACAAGCCCTCTGCCCCCCCCCTCCTCCAACAGGTCAGGTTTTCAGGATATCCCTGCTTCAGCACAGGTGGTGGCTCAGTCTATTGAGCATTTATCTAATAAAAAGGTGTATAATCTGTAAGAAACTGTTCTGCTTTTTTAATAAAATAGGGGGGGAAAAATGAAGCTGCAGCTGAGATTTTATACAGAAAAGTGTTGAAACATACAAGAGTTGGCTTCAGATAACAGTGTTGCAATAACACTGTGTATCTCCTGGAGGATATAGGGAGGATGCAGACTGTTTCCTTGCAGTGATCCGACTGTCATTCAAACCCAAAACATTCGCCTCAGAGAGCGTCACATATTAACCAGTTACTCCGTCCCTGCTGCCCTGACACAAAATAAACACTTCAGTGTGGAAGGAGTAGTTACCAGGAGGTCCATGCACTAGCCAGAAGCCGTGTGATAAAACCCTACACTCACGGAACCCACCTTTTAATGGTGACCCCGTGCCTTTGAAGCATTCAGTAAATGATGTGCTGGATAATAGTCACCCTCCTGGCCCCATTCCCCGGGTTCTGAAGAATGGGGTGGGTAACAATCTGACATCCTCAGACTTAAGCTCCTCAGGACTTTAAATGTCCTCCTGGCTGCAGCAAATCCTGCAGCTCAGCTAAGCCTGCTGGAGGGAGAGCCTCTTATCTCCAGCCAGCAAGGTGAGTGCTGCCCACACCGGGACATGTCTTTATACAGCACCCACAGTGTACTCAGCGCTTTACCAGAGAGACAATGCAGTGCAGGGAAGTATAACACAAGAAGTGCAACAAACTAAGTCAGACAATCGCAAAGGAAATCCCTGCCCCCCCCCCCCCCCAGCCCCCAGGGCTTGCAATCGAAGTGACATGTTGTTACTTACAGTTTGGCAGTTCTGTCCAAATACAATCCGGGGTGGGGGGGGGGGGGGTCACCGCAGTCCTCTGCTCTCCCACCTCCAAAAATCAGATCCTTCCGAAGAATTAGGGATACAACGCGGGTCTGTGCTGGAGGAACAGCCTTCCCCGTGCTGGGTTTATCCAGGGGCGCGGGAGTCACAACAAGGGGGGTGGGGGTGCAGGGAAAAGTTTCAGGGAGACAGGGAAGTTCCTGCAGCAGCAGCAGCAGCAGCAGCGCGCAGTATGCTCAGTGTGAGGAGCGGGGCTGTGCTTATTAGAGCTGTGAGTGTGTGTCAGTGCAGGAGAGCTCAGCCCCGCCCCCCTGCACAAGCCCCGCCCCCGGCACGCCCACTGGTTACAATGTATCCAGCCTCTTCCCCTTCTCTCCTCCTCCTCAGCAGCAGCAGCAGCAGCAGCAGCAGCCTGATACATTGTAACGGAACTGGGACAGGCAGACGCGCTGCATTGTGGGAGCTTTTACAGCAGCAATCACAAGATGCTCAGATCCTTACTCTCCTGCTCCTCTGCACAGATCCTTACTCTGCTGCTCCTCTGCACAGACCCTTACTCTCCTGCTCCTCTGCACAGATCCTTACGCTCCTGCTCCTCTGCACAGATCCTTACTCTCCTGCACCTCTGCACAGATCTTCTTACTCTCCTGCTCCTCTGCACAGATCTTCTTACTCTCCTGCTCCTCTGCACAGACCCTTACTCTCCTGCTCCTCTGCACAGATCCTTACTCTCCTGCTCCTCTGCACAGATCCTTACTCTCCTGCACCTCTGCACAGATCCTTACTCTCCTGCTCCTGTGCACAGATCCTTACTCTCCTGCTACTCTGCACAGATCCTTACTCTGCTGCTCCTCTGCACAGATCCATACTCACCTGCTCCTCTGCACAGACCCTTACGCTCCTGCTCCTCTGCACAGATCCTTACTCTCCTGCTCCTCTGCACAGATCCTTACTCTCCTGCTCCTCTGCACAGATCCTTACTCTCCTGCTCCTCTGCACAGATCCTTACTCTCCTGCTCCTCTGCACAGATCCTTACTCTCCTGGTCTTCTGTACAGATCCTGGAGTGGCAATAAATCTCAAGTGCTCATTATACCCAGAGATGCTCCTTCTCTCCTACACATCACACCATGTTGCTGCTGTCACCATTATTATCATGGTTTTTATCCCTGTCACGTCCCAAAACGTCCTCACCCTTTCAGCAATACTCAATGGATTTGCAATGGGGGGGGGGGGGGGGGGGGTAAGGGGCTGTAAGGGATTAATCACCCCACTCATGCTCCTGTATGATGGACATGAGTAAGGTGGGGACTCATGGCCTGTGTAAGCCTATCAGGGATAGGTATAGACCACGAGCCCGCCCCTTCTATCCTAATTAGGGGACTACCAAATTTAGAGTCAGTCCTGTTCCTGCTCTGGAGGAGAGAGGAAGCAGTAGAGCTATCAGACTCTCCCATGGCGGGATGAGTCTTTGGACTGAGGGAACATCTGACTCAGCCACAGATGCCCTATACTACCAGGGACAAAGCACCATCCAGAGGTAAGGAGCCTCTGAGAACTTGCATTTCTGTGAGAAGATCTGCAGTGTATGTCCCCAATAAAGACCTTGTTCATAATATACCTCAGTCTGAGTATCAGTCCTTGGGCAGAGGGAGAAAGAGTGCAATAGTGGGGGCTGACCTCCGAACACCCTGGAGCCCACTACTGCTGGAGGCGCTAAACACCATGAGAATATCTCAGAGAAGAACCTAAGCCTATCCTGATCTCCCACCATCGCAGATCAGACTCGGCTCTCCTGACCCTAACAGGTATTTGCACCACACACTAGGTAGCATAGGCTGTGGGGGTGGTGGGGTGGTTTGGGGTGGGGGAGGGAAACAGTGCTACACCTAAAAGAGGTAATGATTCTGAAGCAATGTCAGGCCAAGATTACAGAGATTTGGGCAGCTCAAAAAAAATGTCTGAACACGGGTGGTCAGGTTTTCAGGATATCTCTACTTCAGCGCAGGTGGTGCAGTCAAAGACTGAACCACTGATTGAGCCACCTATGCTGAAGCAGGGATATCCTGAAAACCTGACCTGTTGATGCCCATTGAGGACTGGAGTTGGCCACCCCTGTCTCAACATATTCACAATAGCAGGCGCGATTAACCCTTTCACTGCCAGAGGAGCCAGCAATGCGTTGTAGGATGCTCTCGGCAGCGGAAGGGTAAAGAGGCAAAATATTTTGCATCACATCTCTCGGAAACGTAAAACATTTGAATGATTAGACCAAAAATAGACATTTCGTGGAGAGAACATTTTTAGCCGCTCATTTTGCGGTTAATTGCACTTTAGTGCAATACATTTCCTGGCTGGCGGGCGCCCCTGGCAGTAAATGGATTTAAAAAGAATTAAAGGCTTCATTAAATAAAAGTGTTTAGATTCCATGGCTAAAGAGTTGCAATACATATCTTTATTCTTAGATTGCTAGATTTTTACCCATAATGTATACTTTTTACTTTTATGCGCACTACACTAATCTCATAGTATAATATAATTAACTACATTCTAATGTCTGGTGTGTAAAGTATTGTAATGTCTGTTAAAGACAGTACATACATCAGAATATGATTACACTTGGCTTGAATGTGAATAATGCGTATCTGTTATATGCATTACTATTTGTACATACATTGTAGGTTACAACAAATGATATCACACACTGACTCAAGATGAGATAAACACACATGAAATTCTGTACGGCTTAAAGTGCCTAAGCAACGAACCAAAGTGCTGTAATTTGTACTTTATTATCGATGAAATAAGGTCCTAACACAGGGATGGCCGACTCCAGTCCTCAAAGGTCACCAACAGGTCAGGTTTTCAGGATATCCCTGCTTCAGCACAGGTGGCTCAATCAGTGGCTCGGTCATTATGACTGAGCCACCTGTGCTGAAGCAGTGATATCCTTAATACCTGGCCTGTTGATGGCCCTTGAGGACTGGAGTTGGCCATCCCTGTCCTAGCATATTCCTTAGCACAAGGGGTTCTCAACTCCAGTCCTCGTGACCCCCCAACAGGTCAGGCTCAGTGATTGAGCCACTTGTACTGAAGCAGGGATTTCCTTAAAACCTGACATGTTGGGGGTTATTGAGGACTGGAGTCGAGAACCCTGTCTTAGCACATTACCATGTGGATGACAGATAATGTGCAAGGTTGCACTGAGCTGAGGAGCGGCTCAGTGAGTAATGACACTGACTGTAAATAATGACACTGAGTGTGAGTCACGGGAGCCTGGTTCAATTCCCGGTGTCAGCTCCTTGTAACCTTGGGCACGTCACTTTATCTCCCTGTGCCTCAGGCACTGAAAACATAGATTGTAAGCTCCTCTGGGTAAGGACGGTGTCTGTAACATTCCTACTGTATGTACAATGCTGCTTACCACGCCCTATACAGCAGGGCCCGCTCATAGGGCATGTTCCGCTCCAGGCAGTAAAGCGGAAATCGCCGTAAAGCGGAAATCGCCGTAAAGCGGGGCCCTATTTTACTGTATTGTACTTTTGAAAACAGAAATGCAGAGCTGTAAACCGACTGTTTCGCGACAAGCAGCTGCGCACGCACTAAAACTGCTGCTTAGTGACAGCCGGATACTCAGCTGCTGAGCGCGTCATGCTGAAACTCGCTGGGAAAACGGAACAAGCACAGAACCTAATGAATATGGGCAGGGCCGCCAACAGCGGGGGACAAAGGGCACTGGCGTCCCGGGCTCCGTGGGTCAGGGGGGCCCGGCTGCTCGGGCCCCCTGCGCAGCCGGGCGCCAGTTAATTAAAAAAAAAAAAAAAAACCTCTGTGGCGCCGGGTCTCATTGTTGGCAGCGCCGGAAATAGGGTGAGTTAAGGCTTCCGGCGCGCCGGCGTGAGAGGGAGGCCCGTCGCGCGCGGGAGCAGCATTGGGTGACAGGTGCAGCGGGGCCGGTGGCAACTGCCGTTACCAGCCACCGGGCCCTTGCAGCACTGCCACCTCCTCCTCCCCCCGCCACCGTCACGTTACCACCCCCCCCACCAGGCCGTCCCGACATCCCCCCTTGCAGCATCGGGCCAGCATCGGCCCCACCCCCGCAGCACACACGTGGCGTGCCTGCAGCGGGGCCAGCAGCAACCGCTGTGACCAGCCGCCAAGCCCCCTGCTGTATCGCCACCCCCTGCAGCCGCCGGACACCCCCCGCAGTCGCCGGACACCCCCCCGCAGCCACCGGACACCCCCCCGCAGCCGCCGGACACCGCCCCCGCCGCCGCCGGGCCCCCCCCCCCAGCGACGCCCGGCCCCCCGCAGCCGCGGGACACCCCCGTACCGGCCTCCCCCCAGCATCGCCCCCCCAGCACTACAGCCACCACCCGCAGGCACCGGCACGCCGCGCCCCCCCTCCCCCTGCAGGTAAGTCCGATTTTTTAAATATATATATATATGTATTGTGGTATTTTTTTATATGTATTGGGGGTGTTGGGGTATTTGTTATATGGATTGGGGATATATATATACCGCGTATATACCCTAATACCGCGACACGGGGGGAGGGGGGCTGCTTAAAATGTTTGTCCCGGGACCCACGATTTCTGTTGGCGGCCCTGAATATGGGTATACATTGGGAAATGAGCGGAACGCCATAAAGCGGAGCCCTACTGTACTTTAATTGTGAAGCACATTGGGAGAACACTGCTATAGGAAACATAGCTATTATAATGATATATTAATTAGAAATAGTACTAATAATGATATAAAAGGTATTTAGTTCCCTTTCTCCAAGGAAGAAAGGAGAGTGGACGTGTATGGTTAGTGTGGGGGAAAATATATGGTTAGTGTGGGGGAAAATATATGGTTAGTGGTGGTGGGGGACGGGACTGTATGGTTAGTGGGGGGGGGGGGTGTGGGTAGTGGGGGGGGGGGGTGTATGGTTAGTGGGGGGGGATGTCAGTGCTGAAGCCTCATGACTTGTGACCATGGCCCTTATTAAACTGGCAACCTCCCAGCGATAGTCAAATGAATGAGTTGAACATCTTCCCAGCATGGGAGATCTGGCTGCGTAGCGTGTTGAATAAAGGTATATACAGTAATAGAAGGAACCGGAGCACAAACATTTGCCAAATGAATCTCACATATTACACAGATCAGTCCGCAACAGTGGATTATTTTTGTAATATGAATACAATAATTGAATGTGCTCTGGATTCCTTGTATTATATTTGATACATGTAAAGCTGTCTACACCTCCACAGGCACCCACTGGTAACATGTTATATTCTTCTTAGTGTGTGCAATTTGATTACTGTCTTAGACAATTTAGGGTGTGCTTTGTCAATATTGAATAAAGGGCCGTGAATATAGCAACTTTCATGAGTTTTTTCCCCCCCCTTTGGCATTTTATGACAGGTTATCCATTTTTCTCTTATCCCTAAAAAATAAATAATATAGCAAAAAAGAACAAAATGATTGGTGTTTCCAGCATTGGCCAACACTTTTTTTGCTCCAGGAAAGACTATAATTAACACGATATGTCTGTCACCTATAGCAGCAAATAGGGTGAAATACACAGCGATACTCCATCACCCGACTTCAGAACTCTTTTCTGATTTCTCTTAATGGCACATGACGGGAATCCATCGTCTTTACAATGTAGCTAATTTGCAGGTCCTTACGGCCGGGGAATACAAGACTTCTCCCTCAGAGAAACAGATTGGAGGACAGGTTTAAGATAATTGAGTTGCTAGATGTCTTTCAAATATTGGCGACTCGGTGCTGAGAAGAAGCTCTTTTTTTTTTTTTAGCACGGTCTCTAATTGGGTTTTATGGGAGAAATTAGATTCACTAATTTAGAACTTAACAAGGGCATGTTCAGGGACAAAAGGGAAGTTTCCATAAGGGTTACAATGTCTGTGCTGCAAACGAGACACATCAAACAGCGGTTATTATAAAAGGCGGTATTATTATCGCCGAAAATAGTCCGTTATTTTGAGACTGCAATCCAGTAAACTTGCACCGCTAAAAAAATCTGGAACTTTTTATCGCATGAGTTCAAAAATAGCGTTACTGGTATAAATAGCCACAATAGCGCATGTTTTCGTAAAAGAAAAAAAAATGCAATCCTAGTCATTTCGGTATTTATCGGAACGGGGTTAGCGCTTGAAATTTAAATACTTTTTTTAATCACCTACTTCAGCCCACTACATACGTAGCAAAGATAGGGCTATCAATTGGAAATTATATATATATATATATATATATATATATATATAGTAGGCAATATAAGGCAAACCAGCATGGAATCGGTGATTACATTGCAATGTAAACACATTAATATATATGCCTATATATAGTTCAATAGAAGCGCACGGGAGAACAGTAGCATGAAAATAGCCCAAATTTAATAACATGAATCACTAAACATAATAAAAAGAAAACAATGATAATTGCACTCAATAGGAGTGTCGAAAATTGCTTATTTATTAAACTTGGTGATTCATGTTATTACAGTTTGGCTATATTTTCATGCTAATGTTCTTCGATGCGCTTCTATCACTATATATATAATATATATATATAATATATATATATAGTATATATATATATATATATATATATATATAGTATATATATATATATATAATATGTAACAGAGCAGATGGCACACAAATACAGATGAAGACGGTGCTTAGTCCCATATGAATGATATAAGCAAAGGCTCCTTACCAGAGAATCCAGCAGGAATCCAAAGTAGGCACCCTGGATTCTCTGGTCTGCCTGGTAAGGAGCCTTTGATTATTTATTATATATATTATATATATATATATATTATATATATATTCTATATATATTATATGATATATATATATATATATTTATATTTATATTTCATTCATTTGAGGACTCAGGGGTTCCCTCCTTCAAGAAGCAGCAAGTAGACAGCAGGAGTTATTATACTCATTTATTTGGACAGAGCCTTATTTTAATACTTGAAAAATATATATAGTGTGTATGTGTGTGTGTATATATATAAATATATTTTTTATATATTAATGTGAAAGTAGATATAGTGTGCTCCAGTGGTAGTACTATATATATAGTACTGTATATATATACAAGCTCCTCACCCCTACCACAGCACTTATCACCTGAGATCAGACTCCAAAAGACTGTTCATGGTCCCAAGGCTCAAAAAAGTATCCGGCCGCTCCTCCTTCTCTTTCCGTGCACCCCAAAACTGGAACAACCTACCAGAGACTCTCACATCCACCACCAGTTTAAATTCTTTCAAATCTAAGGCTGTCTCACACTTTAATCTGGTCTGTAACTGTTTCATACGCCCATAATATAAATTATCTTTAACTGTGCATGCAATGTCTTGTATATAATGTATACCCTGCTCATTATGTAACTGTATTTGCAACCATGTATTATTTGTCTTAACTCTGTGCCCAGGACATACTTGAATACGAGAGGTAACTCTCAATGTATTACTTCCTGGCAAAATATTTTATAAATAAATAAATAAATGGTTTCTTGTGGTACTGACATCACGTGGCACATGCAGCTTGACGTTGGAGACACACGTGTTGGCTGATCCTTCAGGTTATATCAGGTCCGGACATAGGGCAAGGCGAGGAGGGCGGCCACCTTGGGCCCTGCACCTTCTGGGGCCCCACACTCCCTTCTCTCGCTCCGATCCCTCCTCTCGTCACCGGGACCCAACTTTTACTCGACCGTGGGGGGGGGGGGGGGGAGCGCGAGACCCCCTCCTTCAGCTCAAACCTCTGGTCAGGAGTTGGATCCCGGCACCGACAGAAGGAGGCAGTGCTCCCACACCGGCAAAGAGATAGTTGGGGGGGGGGGGGGGGGGTGGTGTGTGTTCTCTTACTTTCTGCACAGCAGGCCACCTCCTGCAGCGTCACGTTGCCATGTCAATGTGATGTCACATGACCCCGTGATGTCATGCTGACGCAACTCTGCAGGAGGAGGTTTGCTCGTCAAGGTAAGTTCCCTTTTTTTTTACAGGGGGCCCTGCTGCCAGCGTGCCGCCTTGGGCCCCGCAAAGCCTAAGGCCGTAGTGTCATCAGCCTCCGCAAGACGGTACGAAAGGTGCTGTTGTGGTTCCTGACGCCACCAAGGAGCGGTTGATTAAAAAAATATATATATAATTTTAAAATATAGTTTTCTAATAATGACAGTACAGTTATTTATAATATGTAGTTAACATTCATTAATTATATCAAAGTTGGTTAATATTACATTTTTGTAGCTATGTTGCGTTACACCTGTGACATCACATTTACACTCGACATTGTACAAGTTGTGATGCAATTTCACTATATGATCCTGTTTTCTGTAAGGACATACTTCAGACGTGTAGGTCACTGTACTTCGTATGTTTGATAATATGTTTGACAATTTGCCACTGCCTGTGAACGTGGCGTTATATGCCACTGACCTCAATCTAATATTGCACATTCTTACATTAACGAAATGGAACATTTTTACTTAATTTGCTTACCCACAGAAGATGTCCCAGTGGTGGGTTTTCCCGTAGAGTTCCACGCGATGATGGACCTACAGTATAATAAGATTACATAGAAAGATATATCACCTTTAAGGTGCAACAGTTGATGATATATATGTCTGGTGTCATCATGTTTGGCCAGGTAATGTCTTATGAAGATACTGAAAGACGTGTGATGTCTTACTATGGTATGTGATAATAACAGACATTTTAAGTGATGCTTATTTCAAATAACGTACTTCATACTTGCATAACATTTCATACTAAGTTATATATGTACTGTAATTCAATAGACTTGTCTATTGCTCAGTATTTACAGCTGTCATTCACACATTTGTTACATCTAAATTATTCTCAAATTATGTGATTAATGAACAGTATTGTGAATAACATTTTGACACGTCACATATTTTTGTCTTACCTGGTGGAGGCTGGCTCAGAGGGCGAGATGGGTCTGACGCAGGACGCACGGGTGGAGGCTGGCTCAGAGGGCGAGATGGGTCTGATGCAGGACGCATGGGTGGAGAGGGTCAGAGGGCGAGATGAGTGGGTCTGACGCAGGATGCACGGGTGGAGGCTGGTCAGAGGGCGAGAGGGTCTGACGCAGGACGCACGGGTGGAGACTGGCTCAGAGGGCGAGATGGGTCTGACGCAGGACGCATGGGTGGAGACTGGCTCAGAGGGCGAGATGGGTCTGACGCAGGAGCACGGGTGGAGCTGGCTCAGAGGGCGAGATGGGTCTGACGCAGGACGCATGGTGGAGGCTGGCTAAGAGGGGGCGAGATGGGTCTGATGCAGGACGCACGGGTGGAGACTGGCTCAGAGGGCGAGATGGGTACTGAGCAGGACGCACGGGTGGAGGACTGGTCAGAGGGCGAGATGGGTCTGAGCAGGACCAGGGGGAGACTGGCTCAGAGTGCGAGATGGGTCTGACGCAGGACGCACGGGTGGAGACTGGCTCAGAGGGCGAGATGGGTCTGAGCAGGAGCATGGGTGGAGGAGGCTCAGAGGGTGAGATTGGTCTGATGCAGGACGCACGGGTGGAGGATGGCTCAGAGGGCGAGATGGGTCTGACGCAAGGATGCACGGTGGTGGAGGCTGGCTCAGAGGGCGAGATGGGTCTGATGCAGGATGCACGGGTGGAGGTGGCTCAGAGGGTGAGTGAGATGGTCTGATGCAGGAGTGCAAGGGTGGAAACTGGCTAGAGGGCGAGATGGGTCTGACGCAGGACGCACGGGTGGAGGCTGGCTCAGAGGGCAAGATGGGTCTGATGCAGGATGCACGGGTGGAAACTAGCTCAGAGAGCGAGATGGGTCTGACGCAGGACGCACAGGTGGAGACTGGCTTAGAGGGCGAGATGGGTCTGACGCAGGACGCACGGGTGGAGGCTGGCTCAGAGGGCGAGATGGGTCTGATGCAGGATGCACGGGTGGGGAAACTAGTCAGAGAGCGAGAGGGTCTGACGCAGTAGTACGCACGGGTGGAGGGCTGGCTCAGAGGGTGAGGGGGGGGAATGGGTCTGACGCAGGACGCCACGGTGGAGACCGGCTCAGAGGGCGAGATGGTCTGAGCAGGATGCAGGGTGGAGGCTGGCTCAGGCCGAGATGGGTCTGATGCAGGATGCACGGGTGGAAACTAGCTCAGAGGGCGAGATGGGTCTGACGCAGGACGCACGGGTGGAGGCTGGCTCAGAGGGTGAGATGGGTCTGACGCAGGACGCACGGGTGGAGACTGGCTCAGAGGGCGAGATGGGTCTGACGCAGGACGCACGGGTGGAGACTGGCTCAGAGGGCGAGATGGGTCTGACGCAGGACGCATGGGTGGAGGCTGGCTCAGAGGGTGAGATTGGTCTGATGCAGGACGCACGGGTGGAGACTGGCTCAGAGGGCGAGATGGGTCTGACGCAGGATGCACGGGTGGAGGCTGGCTCAGAGGGCGAGATGGGTCTGACGCAGGACGCACGGGTGGAGGCTGGCTCAGAGGGCGAGATGGGTCTGACGCAGGCCGCACAGGCAGAGACTTGCTCAGAGGGCGAGATAGGTCAGACGCTGGACGCATGGGTGGAGACTGGTTCAGAGGGCGAGATGGGTCTGACGCTGGACGCATGGGTGGAGGCTGGCTCAGAGGGTGAGATGGGTCTGATGCAGGACACACGGGTGGAGACTGGCTCAGAGGACGAGATGGGTCTGACGCAGGACGCATGGGTGGAGTCTGGCTTAGAAGCACACAAGCACACAAGCACACAAGCACACAAGCACCCACAACTCAATCAGATATCAATACAAGTCAATCAAACCTCCAACTCCCGGTAGCCAATCAGCTCTCTCTAACTTCCCAACAGCAATTACAACACGCACGAGGAAATGAAGGCTTTATATAATGTGCTGCGTTGGAAATTGTCGCACTTTTTTGCCGTCCTTTTAGAGCAATTACGCAACGTCTGCGCCATTTTCATGGCAACTCGATCGATATGTAAATAAATTTGACATATTATTTTATTGCCACATCATGAGTTTCTAAAATGGTACAACGGTGACTAAATATTTACCGCGCGTTTTAAATATTTTAACGGAACGCAATAATTACGCCATTTTTACGGAGCTTGATGTTTCTGGGACACTGGTGCACGGTGGGAATATTAGTGATTGTTCATTTAGCATTACATGCGTCCACATGCCGACACGCGTCCACATGACATTAATAGTATGACAACTCTTCAATGGCTCTTCGTGGCTCTTCAACTGGCGACCACAGGCTAAATGTGGCCCACAAAGTATTGAAGTGGCCCTTGGACTCTCTACTTATTCTAATGTCAGTGTAGTTGCCCATGGCAATTTTGTTCACACTTGTTAAATAATGAAAGCTCCAGAGGCAATTAGCCATAGGGCAAAGTAGGACTGGAGATGACCCCTGATTCCCCTATGTCAAGGGGGAAGAAAGGTGATTGGTTAATGGGAAGCTGGTGAATTAGGCGGGAAGGGTGTAAGTTGTTACACAGTAGAGATAAGGCAGGTGTTTAGTGATTGGTTGAATGTGTGTTGCTTGGCAAAGGGGAAGGGTCAAACCATTGGCTGAGGAGCGGTAGACAGGGAGGAGTCAGGTTTGGGCGGGAATTTAGAGATATAAATAAAGGAGAGGCAGGAAGGTATTGTCACTCGCCTGTGAGGAAGACTGGGCATGAGTCCCACCCTCCCCGCGCCTATCGGCTATTAATGTATATGTGTAAATGTTATTTATTAAAAGGGTTATTTCCGAGCATGGTTACATTGTTGGTTTGGTTGTGATGGTAATTTTTCTTCCTGGCTGGGGGAAGAGTCGCTGTTATTTATATAATATGTTTCTCTGGCTGGGAGGTGAGAGGGTAACGTCATTATATAATGGTTTTAGTTATGTATTATTGTTATGATGGTTAGTAAATGGTGCTGCGGCCTTACCATCATCTTATGCTTGTCTGGTGTAAGTTATTTCAATTAAACTGAGTTTCGTTTAAAGGCTAATGCATTATACAGTTTCCCATGTACACGTCACAAGCGGTAAATATTATTATACTGCAACATTTTGCAAGCATTTATAAGTATTTAAATGTATCCTAACTTATATTACCCTACTCTTGTGGCCCCTTTTAATCCCAATTTATTTACTCATCCGGCCCCTTTGGGAAACTGGTTGAGGAGCCCGCTTTACAAAATATTACTTTTCTTGTTTGCTTTGGCATTAATGTTTACACCCAAAAGGAATGAATGAAAAATGATATTTTTGCCATTGGATAAATATGTCCCTTTTATTGTCACCCAATATGTATCCAAACTCATGTATTTGCCATTTTGTAAATTACCAGAATTAATAAAAATATATATATATATCTAACTGGTTTCTGTGCAAACACAGAAATAAAAATCTTTATCGTGTTATTGTATTTCCCTATGCAGGAAGAAAAATGGCTCGACATTAACGCTGCATCCTGATTACCAGGGTCTTTATAAGGACGAGATGGGACGGATTCAGCAATCCGCCGGTTGGATTCTTACAATCACCCAGCGGATTGTATGCGATGGCGGTTTTGGATTCATCCGCGCAGATTGAAACTGGACCGATCCGGCCGTGGATTTTACACCGCGGAACGGATGTTGAATGCAAATTCAGACAAATCTGGGAAACGGATTCGGACCGGCTCGCCCGTCTCTCATAAAGACACGAAGTCATCTTAGGTGCCCGCCTCGCTCGCGAGTGCCTTCTTACCGTAAAAACGCTGCCTTTTATGGCATTTCTGCATTACATTTCACTATTTCATGTGTTTGAAGGATTGGACGTTTTCATCACTACCTTATAACTTTGACCCTAGAGTGGTTTGTCTGTGATGGAAAAGGGATGTACAATGTATCTTTAAAGCTGCAGACCAAGCACTATCCTACATGTGTGTTTTTAATAAATCAGTTCTGTACTATGAGAAAATACTCGTACTGTTAAAAAAACAACTCTGAATGGCATTTTTGATGTATTATAATGTAATAAGCATTTTTTGTTTCTATAGCAACCATTGTGAAGCAGGGTCTTGCACACCCCTTTTTGAGCCCTGCCCTCTATCTAGCAGTGCGCCAATTGTATCTAGTGACTGCCTGATCACATGATCTTCCCCACAGAACTTTGCATCTTTGGTCCTCTTCTGCTGCACTGGCAGCCATTAAGTGAACCCCCCGAGCTGAATCTTCACCGATCAGAAGAGAAAGGAGCGATCGGCAACTTAGCTAATTATTTATCATTGTGTGGATTGTATTAATGCAGATATTAAAGGGAAGAAGAAAAATAATGTCAGCTTGGACTGCTGCTTGAATGTTTAGTCCTCCTTTTCAAACTGAGCCATGCAGGATCAGGTGGAGGTTGTTCAATTCATAATTATTACTTATCACACCAGACTGAAACTGCCATGAACAAGTCTGCTCAGCTAACTACATAAGGAAGAAATGGCCCCGCTCTTTAAATAAAGCTGCTGACACCCTTGAAATATTCCCTGGCTGCTTATTACCTGCTGCAGGAGGTTGGCACAGACGGCATCACACCGCACACCTGCTCCGGTTCTGTGTGTTTAGGCAACTTTGAGTTATAATTTGTTTGCAAACCCCGGGTGTCTGAGAGCACTTACATACTGTGTGTGCTATCCATATTTTATTTTGATACTCTGATAAGGGTGTATGACGTGGTGTTACCGGATCACCGTCTAAGCATGCAGCCCAGTTAATAGCAAAAACCCAGAGGGATGGGATAAAATCCACGCGGCTTCACATTGAAAACACAAGTTGGGGTGATATTGTACAAATATGATGGGAATCCTCAGCTTTCTTGTAGACCAGGGGTAGTGAACTCCAGTCCTCAAGAGCTACCAACAGTTCAGGTTTTCAGAATATCCCTGCTTCAGCACAGGTGGTTCAATCAGTCCCAGCATCAGCACAGGTGGCTCAGTCTTCGACTAAGCCACCTTTACTGAAGCAGGGGTATCCTGAAAACCGGACCTGTTGGTAGCTTTTGTTCCCCAAAAACAATTTCACATGACATTCCTCAAGAGTTTGACAGTTCATTCAAGACATTGTCCTGAAAACGCAATAACACTAATTCCACAAGCTGGTCCGGCCGCCACTGGGGGCCCCGCAGTATTTTGATCATTTAATTTTATATTTGGTCAAATGTAAAAATATTCTAAATGTCGCAAATGGCTTTTTTTGCACAAAATTAGCGCACATAAGTCTAAATCTAATTTAAAAATTCGCTCATGTGCTCCTATGTATTCTGAAGCCAGGGCATGTTGGTATGAATGGCTCCTGATAGCATTAACACAGTTCCCTTTTAAATCACTCCAAGTCCTGTAATATTTCCTCCACTTTATTGGGAAAAGGCAGCAGGATACAGATACTTGTGGATGGTGTGTATTGATGATTATTAGTTAGGAACCGGTAAAAAGAGATGGCCTCACCAAGGGGCATAAACAGAGAAAGGTTCTTTACTCACTGTCTCCAGGGTTGAAAAGGAAGTGAGGTGCGGTGTGGGCAAAGGAATAGTCTAGGGGCAGACCATGTCTGAACAAACAGGAGGGGGGGCAGACTAGCCCATTCTGGTGAGGATCTCAGAAACTGCTGTAGCAGCTCACTGATTCCATGCTCGCAGGCAAGGAATGCAACATTGTTGCAAGCCACACAGGCACAGTATGTGTCTGCAGACTCCATGCAGCTGGGAATAAAATCTGACAGGCAGAAGCTGCAAAGGAGAGAGGGGGGTGAGTCAGAAATGTGGCTCTTGTTCCATAACACTCCCGGTCTGGTATCTGTAGATACCACTATATGGCAAGCTATGTGGATCATATGTGCAATACATACAACATAACAATATACTGCAAAGGTCCATATTTCCATAGCAATGTGATACCGGCTGGTACCACTGGCATCAAAGTCCTTTGGCCAGGCCTTCCAGTAAGGGAAGCCAGGTGGGTGCGTAGCTCTTGGTTAGCTTGATGCACCACAATGTCTCTTAAAAGTCCACGGCACTGGTAACCAGTTTTTCCCCATCACAGTCCGATTTGGGCATTAGAAGGATAGTCTCTGTAATGGGTCTTAGGAAGGTTTTAACGATCCCATTCTGGGCCACTCGTACTTCCACTTTGCGAACCCTTTCGTCTTCGCTTGGGATAGTTCTTATTATAAGTCCCATGGGCCATTCATTTCTTGCCACCTGTTTATCTTTTAACAAGACCACATCCCCCACTTGGATATCTGGTTTTACTGTTTGCCATTTGTGGCGTTCTTGAAGTGTCACCAGATACTCGCGTCTCCAGCGGTCCCAAAATGTGTTGGCCAAGTACTGCACCTGTCTCCACTGTCGTTTGTACATATCCTTAGAATGGAAGTTTTCGACTGGGGTGGAGATGTTCCCTACTTTCTGGGTTAACAGCATTGCTGGTGTCAGAATACTTGGCGATTCTGGATCTGTTGACACTGGGATCAAGGGCCTAGCATTGACTATTGCTGATATTTCGGCCATGAATGTGGTTAGCGCTTCGTGAGTGAGTCGAGTCAGTCGGTTTTTAGCATTATAGAATCCAAGATACGCCGAACCACTCCGATCATGCGTTCCCATGCTCCGCCCATGTGAGAAGAGTGAGGAGGGTTGAATGTCCACGTGCACTCTTGGTCGCGCAGGTATCTTTGGATACTATTGTCTCTATTGTCCTTAGTGTTTATTTGTAATTCCTTGCATGCTCCAACGAAATTGGTACCACAATCGGAGCGTATTTGTTTAACTGGTCCTCTGACGGCAAAGAACCTTCTGAGGGCATTTATGAAGCTTGAAGCATCCATAGATTCTATAACCTCGATGTGTATAGCTCGTGTGCTCATGCAGGTGAAGAGTACCGCCCATCGTTTGCTGTTTGCTAGCCCGCCTCTAGTTCTACGTGAGATGATCATCCAGGGCCCAAATACATCGAGTCCTACATAGGTAAAGGGGGGTTCTGTATTAAGTCTGTCGATAGGTAGATCCGCCATCCTTTGGTCTTGGCTTTTGCCTCTCAGCATTCGGCACCTAACACATTTGTGGAGATTACTGGCCACGCACCTTTTCATGCCAACGACCCAAATGCCCGCCGCCCTAACAGCGCCTTCGGTGAAGTGTCGTCCCTGATGCATGACTTGTTCGTGGTAGTGGCGCACCAACAAAGTGGCGATGTGATGCCGGCCAGGGATGATGAGAGGGTTGCTTTCCTCCCTGCTCAGTTGGGACTTATTGAGGCGGCCTCCTACTCTCATGAGGCCGTCGTTGTCGATGAAGGGATTCAACTTCCAAAGTGGACTGTTTTTGTTAACACTCTTCTTTCCGCGAATGCAATTGATCTCTTACGCATATGTTTCTCTTTGAACATGACTGAGAACAGTTTCCTTAGCCTTTGTAATTTCCTCTATGGTGCGCAGCTCTTTGCAGATGTGCCAGCCGTGGCAGCCGGTAGTTTTACCATCTGGTGTCTGGCGGAAGGAGGAGGCTATATGCCCGAGATGGGCTACTGTTCGCAGAAGGGCCGTCCACTTTGAGAAGCATTGGAATCGATGTGATCCGAATGCGTTTTTGTGCGATACATTGGTGAGTACCACGGATACTTGTAGGGGCCTTATCTCCGTATCCTTTTCGGGATCCACGAGTTCAAAATCGTCAACTGGGGTTGGTAGCGTTTCCGCAGGCTGCGCAAGAAACATTGGTCCTGTGAGCCACGACGTATTCTGCAATTGAGATGCGGGTACTGATCTGGTGGCGTGATCTGCGGGATTTTGCTCTGTGGGCACGTGGTGCCATTGTTCTGGTTGGGTTGACTTCCTGATTCTTTCTACACGGTTAGCTACGTATACGTACAATCTCCTTTTCTTATTGTAGATGTATCCCAATACCACCTTGCTATCTGTGTAGAGTTTGACGACATCTGGTTTGCTGTCCATCTCATTCTCGATAAGCTCCGCCAGTTCTACTGCTAACACTGCACCACACAGCTCGAGTCTGGGTATAGTATGGTCAGGTTGTGGCGCCAGCTTAGCTTTGCCAAGGATGAACCTGATGTGGCAACTTCCATCCACGTCCGTGGTTTTTAGGTAGGCCACCGCTGCTATAGCTTTGGTGGAGGCATCTGAGAACACGCAAAGCTCTTTGCTGTGTGCGGCGGTGAGAGATATAGGTGAATAGGGGCGTGGGATTTGAAGTTGCTCGAGGGCCTTCAAGGAGTGTTTCCACGTTTCCCACTCTTTCCGTTTTTCTGGAGGTAGTGGGGTGTCCCATTCCTGTTTTTCGAAGGACATTTCTCTGAGGAGAGACTTCCCTTGTATAGTGACAGGAGCCACGAATCCTAGCGGGTTGTAGAGACTGTTAACAGTGGACAGGACTCCGCGACGTGTGAAGGGTTTTTCTTCGATGGCTACCTGGAACGTAAAAGTGTCTGTTTTAAGATTCCAGCTTATCCCTAGGCTCCGCTGTATGGGAGGCGTGTCGGTCCCCAGATCCAAATTCTTGAGATCTGGTGCTTGATCATCTGCGTGGAACGCCTTCATCACTGTGGCACTGTTGGAAGCTATTTTGTGCAACCTTAGGTTGGCCTTTGCTAACATCTTTTGTGTCCTCTTGAGTAGATCTACGGCTTCTTCTTCGGTGGGAACTGATTTTAATCCGTCGTCCACATAGAAGTCTCTTTCGACGAAGCTCCTGGCGTCTTTCCCGAACTCTGCTTCTCCGTCTTGGGCCGTTCTTCTGAGGCCGTAGGCTGCCACTGCAGGTGATGGGCTGTTCCCGAAGACATGTACTTTCATGCGGTACTCCGTGATTTCTTTTTCTATGTCGTCATCTTGGTACCACAGGAATCTTAGGTAGTTACGGTTGTCTTCTCGCACAAGGAAGCAGTGGAACATCTGTTGAATGTCTGCGGTTACGGCGATAGGTTCCTTGCGGAAGCGGATCAGCACTCCCAGAAGACTGTTTGTCAGATCCGGCCCGGTGAGGAGAACATCGTTTAGGGAGACTCCCTGATGCTTAGTGCTGGAGTCGAATACCACTCGGATTTGGCCAGGTTTCTGGGGGTGGTAGACGCCAAACGACGGGAGGTACCAGCATTCTTCGCCTTCTTTCAGTGGGGGCGCCGACTCTGCATGGCCACTGTGGAAGATTTTTTGCATGAAGGCCACAAAGTGTTCCTTGGTCTCCGGTTTCCTTTGTAGGTTACGGCGGAGCGAAGCGAGCCTAGACATAGCATGGTCTCTGTTGTTTGGGAGGCGTCTTCTTGGCGAGCGGAAAGGTAGTGGGGCCACCCAACTGCCCAATTCGTCCTTGAAGAGCTCCTTATCCATTAACCTCAAGAATTCTTTGTCTTCCATTGATGGCGCCTGTTTGTCGTCGTCCTTTGTGGTCTGGAACACTGTACTCCCTAGGTTGTTGGGGTATTTTCTTGCCACAGGCGCGTCGCCATAGTTCCTTTTGGTCTCGAGCTTCTCGTGGACCTGAAAGTGGTTCGGACAAGGTTTGAAGTGGGACATACGACCGTTCTCCAACAAGTTCGTCCGTAGGGCGCCTACGTTGTCGGGTCCTCGTATCCTGTCTATGCATACTTCTCCCACTACCACCCATCCTAGATCGAGCCTTTGAGCGCTTGGGCCGTTGTGGTCCCCATTTCGCTGTTCACGGATCTTGTGTGCTCTCATGATGTCCCTGCCAAGTAGCAGCAGGATCTGGGCATCTTCGTCTAGTGGTGGGATATGATCGGCAATGGTTTTTAGATGGGGATGGTGTCGCGCCACGTCTGGCGTGGGGATCTCAGTCCTATCTTCTGCCATGTGATTGCACTCGATGAGTGTGGGAAGGGGCATGCTCACTTTGCCGTCCATTGAGCATATGGTGTAGCCATTCACTCTTCTCTCTGTAGTCTCCATTCGCCCTGCGCACGTTCTGAGAGTGTAAGGAGAAGTACTGTCTTGTATGTTGAACATATCGAAGAATTCTGACCTGACCAGCGATCGGTTGCTCTGGTCGTCGATGATTGCATACATCCGTTTGGCTCTTTGGGGTTGTCCCTCTGGGTGCACTGCTACCAGACATATTTTAGAGCAAGATCTACCGTCGTTTCCTTCTCCGCATACTTCTGTGCATTTGGATGCTACTGACGTCGGGGGGGGGGGTGTGTCTCCCAACTCTTCTTCTTCCTCCCTGCCCTGCTTTGTCGGAGGGTTAGGGGCTTTGCTTGCTTTGGGCTTCATAGCTTCCGGGTGTAGAGCGGCTATGTGCCTGTCGCTATCGCACTCTGTGCATTTCATAGCTTCTTTGCAGTCCTTGAATAAATGAGTTGTGGAAGCACAACATTTGAAACAGGCTCCCCATTCCCTGAGTAGGTTATTTCGCTCCTCTATGGGTTTCATCCTGAATCCGAAGCACTTGTTAAGTGGATGCGGCTTTTTGTGGATAGGGCATTCTTTGTTAAGGTCCCTTGGTTTTTTGTCCCTGTCGGCCGTCTGGCTGGGACTCGCGTGGGTCGTAGGGGGCACGTCCGTCCTGTGGACCGAGATGGGTGTTCTGGAATCCTTGTACCTTGCTGTTGACCTTTCGTTCCTCGGGTGGCTGGCGCTGGATGTGGTTTGCGCCCCTAAGATGAAGCTGGGATCGTTCCTTGTCTTTGCTGCTTCGCGAATGAAGCTCAAGAAAACTGAGAATGGGGGGTAGACAACCTGCTTCTCCCTTTTGTATTTGGAACCTTGTGAAAGCCACCTTTCTTGGAGGTTGAAGGGTAGCTTCTCCAGGATGGGTCTCACTCCACGAGCTGAATCTAGGGCGTTGAGACCCATTAAGGAATGGTCTTTCCTTGCGAACTCCAGTTCTTGCAGCAGGTCTCCAAGATCTCTTAACTTCGAGTAGTCTTTAGTTGTGATCTTGGGGAAGCTCTCGATTCTTTTGAAGAGTGAATCTTCGACTGCTTCGGGGCTGCCATAGGACTCTTCTAGCCTTTCCCACACTAGGTCAAGACCTACTTGGGGTTGGTGTGCGTTTGCCGCCCGAAGTCTCTTCGCTTGCTCCCTGGATACGTTCCCCAGGAACTTGACTAACAGGTTGAGCTCTTCCCTTGCTGAGAAGTCCAAGCTGTCGATTGCGTCTTTGAACGTGAACTTCCACGTCCGGTAGTTCTCAGGGCGGTCGTCGAAGCTGATGAGTCCTGCGTGCACCAAGTCGCGCCGGATCATGTACTTGGCTATGTCTGTCAGACCTGAGACATCGGCGCGTTTGTCCCGTTCCGAGGTGGTTGCTGGGACGGTCTGTGCGGTCGCCTCTTCCTTGGTGTGGACGCGTGATGGCTGCTGGCCAGTGTGAGGGGCTGTTTTCTCCCGCGTGGGTGTACCTGGATTGCGAGCCTGTTGTGGTGCATCCGTGTGCGCGCTGGCGTGTGGATCACTCTTGTGGCTGTGGCTGTCCCAGGCAGCATGTGCCATTGCAGGAACGGCATCTTCTCCTCGTGGGCCTAGCAGGTCTTCGGTATCTGTGGAGTCGCTCCATCCGTGTTGAGATGGTGCGCTGGTGTTTACACTGAAGAGGCTCCTTACGTAGTCTTCAGTGCGTCGGACTGGGTCCTCTGAGGCTATCCATCTGTACGGTAGCTCCCCGCCGTCCTGTCTCGCAGCTGCTTCTAGGACTTCGGCTTGGGCTATGGCGGCAGCGGCGTCCTCTTCTTTGCTTAGAGCCTCTAGATCCGCGTCTAATTCGGCCTTTCTACGTGCATTGGCAGCGGCGGCGGTAGCAGCGGCGGCGGCATTGGCAGCGGAGGCGGCGGCGGCGACCTGCTCCTCCTCTTCTATGCGCGCCTTTTCTGCCCTTACGGCTGCCTCTCTCCGACCATATTCGGCCCGGGCACGTGCGGCCTCTGCGGTGGCTCGCGCCTTGGTGGCGTTTGCGCTTGCGCTGGACGCGTTGGATTGTGCTGATCTTGCTGACCTTGATGAGTGTCTGGATGCGCTGGAGCGCTGCGATGCGGTCTCCAGGAGGAGCTCTTTTCTCTCGCTTTGGGCGTCTACGATGGCGGTTCGCACGCGGCTGTCTCGTGTCAAGTCAATATTGTGCTGTAAGTCCCTTTCTTGCAGGCTTTCACCGGTGTTAGCCCTGGCCAGGTAAGTGACATATGCCTCTGACAGTCTTTGGTAGCATGCGTGATCTATCTTTAATTGAGTTATTGCCTGCTCGAGCTGTTGTACAGAGTTGCCAGCGCCGGCGACGTTGCATACCTCAAGTGCGGTTGTTTCCCAGGCCAACTCTAATTTAGCGCGGTGCGCTTCAATGTCAGTCTCATATTTTTCGCGGGCCTTTTGTGTCAGTGTGACTGTCCGTTTAGGCCTTGCGTCTGCCTGCGCCTGTTGCAGTTGCGCGGCGGTCTCTGTGTCTGAGTGATCGCTCTCCTGCGTGATGTCTGGTGAGGCTCTGAGTTCTGCCATGCTGTAGGTGTGTGTAGGCCTTTTGCCAGTGCGTGTGGCGTGCGGTCTTTTACCTTGTCAGCGAAGGGCGTCTGTCTCAGATGATGCCGAGCGGTGTCCTGCAGCGTGCAGCGTTGGGGTAGCTGTACTTACAGGTGTCCGTTGGCTCCTCACTGTGGGGCTGAGCAGCGGGTGGACTCAGACAGAGAAAAAGGCAGTTAGTAATTGTGAGAGAAGCACTGTTTGTGCAAGGCTGCCGTGCAGTTTGAGCTACTGGTTGTCTGTGAAAGCTGCAGACTGTTTGCAGTTTTAGCTACTTGGTGCTTCCTTTGTGTAGTATTAGCAAAGTAAGGCTGCTCACTGTCTTTGCATAAAGCTGTGGTAGTTTGCTGTGTAGAGGCTTGTGGCTCTGTGTAGCAACGTGCTTGTGCAATGTGGTGAGAGACTGCTGTTTATTTGCTATGTAAGCTGCTTGCTTGTATCTTTAGCATAAAGGCTGTGGGTAGCAGCTCCTCTGTGTGTATTTCCCAAGGCACACGGTCCTCTTTTTACTATTCTGAAGCCAGGGCACGTTGGTATGAATGGCTCCCGATAACATTAACACAGTTCCCTTTTAAATCACTCCAAGTCCTGTAATATTTCCTCCACTTTATTGGGAAAAGGCAGCAGGATACAGATACTTGTGGATGGTGTGTATTGGTGATTATTAGTTAGGAACCGGTAAAAAGAGATGGCCTCACCAAGGGGGATAAACAGAGAAAGGTTCTTTACTCACTGTCTCCAGGGTTGAAAAGGAAGTGAGGTGCGGTGTGGGCAAAGGAATAGTCTAGGGGCAGACCATGTCTGAACAAACAGGAGGGGAGGCAGACTAGCCCATTCTGGTGAGGATCTCAGAAACTGCTGTAGCAGCTCACTGATTCCATGCTCGCAGGCAAGGAATGCAACATTGTTGCAAGCCACACAGGCACAGTATGTGTGTGCAGACTCCATGCAGCTGGGAATAAAATCTGACAGGCAGAAGCTGCAAAGGAGAGAGGGGGGTGAGTCAGAAATGTGGCTCTTGTTCCATAACACTATGTGCTAACCTGAAAGTTCATAATCAGCGCCATCAGTGTTAAAAAAAAATATTTTTTATTTTACTGGCGCGTCTAAATGGATTGAATGAGGTGCTGGTAATGGTATGTACCAAAAAATAATGTTTCTGTACACCCAAAAAATGTGCGTCAAAATCCTTTGCCCAATTCAACTTGGTGTAAACCCTAAAAAGTCTGTTAAAGTGCTAGCGCAGAATTAAGTGGCTACAGTATGTATCAACTAAAAATGTATTCCACGCAGCACAGGTGTTTTATTTTATTTAGGTTAACTAAATGTAGTAACTATAGGTTAACTAAATGTACTATTGTCGCGGTATGGTTATTATAAATAATATTACATTAATAATTGATATTTACTAACGCTAGTTATACACAAAAAATATATATACATCATTCAGTTTTAATTGAAATCAGTCAACATTAATTTCCAACAACACGTTATGCATGTGTCTCAAGGGTCAGGGCGCCAGAGAACCGCCGCCCCTCCGCGATCACATGACTGATGTGGGGAACAGAAGACGATCCTTTTCTTTGCCTGTGATTGCGTTCATCCCTCCATGTGAGCGCAGAAAGCCGTCTCCCCGAGCAAATTAGCTAAAATCCCATGACATAGCCACTACATCACGACCTTGCGACCTGGTGGTGCGTTCACGGGGCACGTAAAGGGTTAAAGCCGCACTCGGCGCTGATCGCAGTTTTGTTGCGCTTATTTTTCCTTCTAAAGCAGTTTTTAGTTTTTAAATCTGATGCTTCAGTCAGGAAATATAAACGTTTGAGTTATTACGTGTCCGGGAGGTTAAAATGAAGCTGTCCCCAGAGCCCATTGTACTCTATAGGTTACCATGGTAACTTCGGAAGCCATATTTTTTTAGCACTAGAAAAAAAAAACATTTTTAATATTAAAGAGCAGAATATGGTCAGTGGGCAAGATAATAACATTATATGACAAACTCATATAGGGTTCGGGACATACAGATGCGGCCGGACGTCAAGACGAAGCAGAATGTAGAGATGTAGCAAGATCAAAAAGCGTGGATTCCCCCCCCCCCCCCCCCGCAGTGGCTCTGTAAACAGTAAGCCTTTCTACATCTGATAACAAATAGGACACCTTGCCGTCAAAGAAGAGGTTCAGAAATGGGACATACTAACGACATTGAAATGTCATTTAATGCGCCCGTTTGCTGTGCCGATAAAGAAACTTTGCTTCACAAAAACATTTAAAAACAATAATGTAGTTTTTCTTGTTTTCAGGTGTTCACATGCATAATGTGGTGAGGGCTGGACATGCCAGATATTTCTTCCCTAACTTACTCCAATAAGCATGGGTTCGTTTTATTCAGATTAAAATAGGCATTGTTGGCAAGTTTTGTTATCATTTTCTGATGTCTGCTGAAATATATATTTTTTGGCTTTTTTTTTTTATGTTAGGTCTAGTTTAATATATTTTTTTTCCTGTAGCGCTAAGAACTTAAAGCTGCAGTTCAGTCAATATCCTGCATGTGTGTTTTTTTTAATAAATCAGTTATGTAGTAAGAAAAATTACTTTTAGCATTTTCTGTTTTTAAAAAAATAACTTTGAAAGACCAATTTTCTTGTATTGTATTTTAACAGCCATTTGCTAAGGCACTGCCCCTTCATGTCCTGTCACAAGCCCTGGCACACCCCTTTGTCAGCCCTGCCCTCCCTCTAGCACATGTCAGTGCAGGAGTGCTCATGAATATTCATGAGCTTCCACTGACTGACAGAAGCAAATAAAAACATGCCAGCTCTAATTATGTCACCAAATTTCGCCGATCAATACATGGAGAACGAATTGACCGGCAGCTATACAGTTCTTTAGGTAATTAGAGATTGCCCACATGAAACTATTGAAGTAAAAAAATAAATTTAAAAAAAAAGACTGAACTGCAGCTTTAAGTAGTAGTGTACCTTCAGGTACAAGAAGTCAAAAGTTCCGGTTTTGGTGCCTGGGACTGGGAGGTAAAGGAACTTCCTCATTGTCACAAGATAATCTTACGGTGGGATTCGAATCAGGTCCATCTGCTGTTACAATCTTCAGAAACTTGGGGAGCGCAGGAACCGAAGAAAGAGAAATAGAAAGTGCACAATAGCACAATATTATTTTTCACACAATATTCATGTGGGTAAAACTGCTAAGGGTTAACAGCTGGGATTTCTTGCTGCAATGTGCTTCGTCAACCCCACCTTCGGCAGTGTTTATCACTGGAATTTCAAAGTCCAGCTGAATTCATTCGGAAACCCCTTCAGTCTACATCTATGTCGCCCCAAAGGCGGGCAGCCAAAGGGTGTCAGATGTTTGCTGCCGTTTGGTAATGTTACAGCTGCTCTATTGTTTCTGAAACTAACCAACCCTCTCATCCCCTGTACCCAATGCCAACTTACCCTGCTTATAGATTGTAAGCTCCTTGAGGCAGGACCTCTTCTAACACATTGCAGGCCTATCCTACCTCTTCTAACACATTGCAGGCCTCTCCTACCTCTCTTCTAACACATTGCAGGCCTATCCTACCTCTTTTCTAACACATTGCAGGCCTATCCTACCTCTCCTAACACATTGCAGGCCGATCCTACCTCTCTTCTAACACATTGCAGGCCTATCCTACCTCTCTTCTAACACATTGCAGGCCTATCCTACCTCTCTTCTAACACATTGCAGGCCTATCCTACCTCTTCTAACACATTGCAGGTCTATCCTACCTCTCTTCTAACACATTGCAGGTCTATCCTACCTCTCTTCTAACACATTGCAGGCCTATCCTACCTCTCTTCTAACACATTGCAGACCTATCCTACCTCTCTTCTAACACATTGCAGGCCTATCCTACCTCTCTTCTAACACATTGCAGCCGACCTACCTCTCTTCTAAACACATTGCAGGCCTATCCTACCTCTCTCTAACCATTGCGGCTATCCTACCCTCTCTTCTAACACATTGCAGGCCTATCCTACCTCTCTTCTAACACATTGCAGCAGGCTATCCTACTACTCTCTTCTAACACTTGCGGTCTATCCTACCTCTCTTCTAAACACTTGCAGGCCTATCCTACCTCTCTACCTCCTCTCACCGCTCTTTCTAACCCATTGCAGGCCTATCCTACCTCTCTTCTAACACATTGCAGGCCTATGCTACCTCTTCTAACACATTGCAGGCCTATCCTACCTCTTCTAACACATTGCAGGTCTATCATACCTCTCTGCTAACACATTGCAGGCCTATCCTTCCTCATCTAATACAAGTTTAATTCTGTCTGTAAATGTTACTTATGCCCATAATCATATCTCTGATTGTCCATGAAATGGCTGCAAACAGAATGTGTATAACCTCTGTTCATTTAACACAACTATTTATTATAACTTTGGCTTTTCCTGTCTGTCTCTTGTGTAACAAAATAATTGTATTTAACTGTAGTTGTTCTCAAATATTGTGCTGCCCCCCCCCTTAAGTGGAGACTTGTATTTAAAAAAAACAAAAAACAAAAAACAAAAGTGATAATGGCTCCACACTTACATTTCTATATAAAATTAGACAAGACATATGGTGGCAATCTTAAAGTGGGTTTGAATTTCTCTTGAAATGCAGGTGTTCTCCTTCCAGATCAATCTCAGAGAAGGAAGGAAAAAAGGTGCAATAGTGCAGATGAAAGGGTACGTTTTATATAAAAGATCAAAGTCTGCGCTCACACACACGCATTCAAACAGCATTTCAGATATACAATCTGTGTTTTAAAATGCAAAGTGTCTGCAGTCTCACCGGCGCTGGATCCGGTCTCGGTGTCAACCGTGACTCATCCGCGTCACTGCCGGTTTGATCACATCGGGTCGTGGGGGCGTCTCTCGGGCTGCGTCTCTCACAGCTGGTCAGCAAAAAGCAACTCAATGCGTTTCGCCTGTCGCTTCGTCAGGAATTGGGATTCGCTGTCTCATAAACTATTTAAATCCCTTCTACAGGCTTGTACTTTTAACCAGGCTCTTACCAGTAAGATACGCCTTCAGTCTGTGATGCTTATTGTACAAAACATGAGTACACTCGCTAATCTCTTGTGAATAACACAAATAGTATGAACAGCACCCCGTAGACCATAAATGGGACTCAGTAAAAGGGGTCTATAGGTAATGTGTGGTGCCGGGAGTTTGGGCTATCTCCATTACCCTCATAACCCATACCATAAACCTCATGGGGACTGGAGAAAGGGCAGTGCCCTGCCCGAAACATCGCACTGGCATCCTGGACAATGATTACCGCACTGAATGGCTTTCAGGACTCCAGGAATAACCAGTATCATTTACACTCACGTTGTACATATTTCAACAGCTTGGCTGGACTGCTCACGGTCAGAACCATAGGACTCCTGGGTTTCTGTCTGATTTGCTGGTAGAAGAACATGTACAGAAGGGAAAAAAAATTCTGCTTCTCTATACTATTGTCTATTTTTGTATTGTGTAATTTTTTTGAGCCAAGCAAAATATTTGTTTTTCCTTTTTTTTTGCTAACATTTAGACATTTCTTTTTTGAGTGCAGGAGACTATGAAGAAAGGGATTTGCTCGTCAGTTGTGGGTGCCTGCAATGCCCCTAATTTATTTTGAGGAAAATGTTATCATTAAATGCTAATAGGTCTGTTGTGAAGGTTATTTCTCCAGCTTCTGCTCCTTTGTCATTAATCAACCAAAATGATCCCTATAATTCTCCTACACATTTTTGCAGGGGAGAATGGGTCACATCTCCGGGCCCATCCTTATCACAGTCAAGGTTATTAGCATTTTCCATTGGCGCCCCAATTTAGCTTAGTTTTGCAAAAGTGATCACTGCGTTGCAGACACTATCATTTAATTATGATATTATTATGTTCATGGAAACATGAGCAAATCAATACAGCAGCCACAAAATGGCAGTAATAAATTTGGTTGCCAGCAGCAAAGATGTGTTTAATATTTCTTGTATTTTTGCAAAAGCCGACTGATTTGTCCTGTAATTGAAAAAAAACCCAGTTATGTGCGATATGGTCATTACCCTATTATTTATCTTAATGCTGAACATATATGGCTGTGTAACATCTAAGTGTCACATATAATCCTCCAATCCCTGGGAAGTCTCTCCTCCTGCATCTCACTATGACCTCCATATAGCTTTTTCTGTTGAGGTTTATACACCTCTTTCCCAACAACTTCTTTACCCCACAATAAAAAGCACCCCCTGCAAATCCTCTTTCACACCCTCTATATACTCCTTCCTGCTGCTGGGGATATCTCTCCTAATCCTTAACCCAGACATATACGCACCTGCTCTCACCCACGCCTCCCTGCCACCTCTTTCCCTGCTAATGGTGTTAACCTATCTGATTTAATACTGACTAACCTTAAAACTCCCTTCACAAATCAAGCATCCCAATAGCCTGCACTCATGGCTATTGTCCCACACCCAGACACACCTACCAACTATCTGCTGCCCTTATTCCCTCACCTGCTGTCTCTGTAAGTCTCCCATCGTACCACTTAGATTGTAAGCTCTTCGGGGCAGGGACTTTCTTTCCTATTGTCTGATTTTGCTGCTCTTATTGTATTATAATTCCCTGTACTTTATTCTTTGTGAAGTGCTGAGTACACTTTTGGCGCTATGTAAATAAAGATATGCATATATACATACATATATACATCTCTCAGCATCACTATCAAGATGCTTTGCTCTAGATGTGCACCACTGCTATATGGGGAGTGATTAAATGAATTTGAAAAAAATCGCCTCTTTAAGGCTCATTCACTTGAATAGGTTATAAGGTTTCTAATGGCGCCAAAAGATGTCTTGTGGAATAGCACTACTAAGCAGGGCCGCCAACAGAAATCACGGGGCCCGGGACGCCAACACCGGCAGTCCCCCCCTGTTGGCGGCCCTGCTGCTAAGTAAATCTGGCCCTAAGGCTGGAATTTACAAAAAGCTAAAGCACATCGAATGGCAGGTAATGCCTGATCGGGGTCTGATATCCTACTTAATGAATCTTCCCCTAAGTGTTTTGTATGTCACATTTTTATAAAAGTTCTCAAATATACCATATACCTTGTATTTTATCTGTGTCTGCCCATCAGACCGTCACAGAATCCAGCTGATAAAAACATTCACGTTAACTTGCTTCCTGATTTTCTTTATGTATTCTGGAATTTAGATATTTAGTTCATGTGATCTGCTTAATGGATGTCACGGTGTGCCTGTGCGTGACTGGGCTGGATTTAGCATGGTGCTGCATGACAAATGAATGAGAAGAGACATGTAACCACTATAGAATTAATTTACCAGCCGGTTACCGCTTGCATGTCAGAGACACGGCTACGCTACGACCGCAATGTATTCTGTGGTTTAATAAAACACGAAAGCAGCTCGAGGTGTCAGGCGTTTTATTATATCTATAGTTGCTAATACCGGAGCCATTTGAAGACGTTGGCCCATGTTCACTAAATGAGCAACGGCAAAATGTGTCTTAATCTAAGCATGATATCTGAGACTTCCTGGGTAAATATTCTTGTAAGGTCTTTATTCCTCTTTTTATTTTTTATTCCCTTGAAAGTTAGATGAACTGATCTTGAAAGTATATTGCTGGAGCTTCCATTAATAAATAGATTACCTACAGTTAGGGTTGGCAGGTGGCTTCTCCAAAAATAGTGGACACAATGCTGAAAGATGCGACACGGTCGATGCACAAACACACCCCCCTCTCAACTCTCTGCTCCATGCTGTTTCCTCCTCTCCTTTGCTCCACCCCCAGGCTCCTGACACCTCCTCCTGATTGGCTGCATTACCCAGCGGCAACCAATCATGATGGAGGAAGCTGACCAGCCCCCTTGCAATAGCTGTGGTCTTTCCTTGCTCAGGGAAATCCCGCGGCCCCCCAAGCCGGTCGGGTCACTATGTCCAGAGAGGTAATACCGATATACACATATATATCCAGTATAACCTCTAATTTTTTACTGGACAGTGTGTCCAAATACAGGACAGTCCGGTTCAATACTGGACACCTGGTAACCCTACCTACAGTATGTATAAACTGGATAGTCAACAGGCCATCAATGAATTAAGAGTAATTGACATTTCTCTATAGTAACACAGCAATGTCATCCGTAACTATAGTTCTCATCTGGCATGGTTAAGATCAGGGTATCCAGCTAGAACAGGGGTGCTCAGCTCCAGTCCTCAGGTTTTTAGGATATCCCAGCTTCAGCACAGGTGGCTCAATCAGTCACAGCTTCAGCACAGGTGGCTCAGTCAGTGGCTCAGTCTTCGGCTGTTTATACCTCCAAACTACAGCACAGCTCTCAGATAATGGAGTTACAATACTGCACAGGACTGCAGCGAAATGAAGAAGGCAGACACAAGGTATAGGAAGTGACCGGCGAGAGAGAGCATTAAAGCTGAAGCATAAAGTCATAAAACAAATGGTTTTCACATGTAAGTGTCACAGCTATAATTCATGTTAAATGCCATTTCCCCATAAACTCATAACATTGTGCATGGAGGCGGAAACTGAAAGTTAGGGTGCAACAACGGGCCTTATTTACTAAGCAGTGCTCAAGTGGTTCATTATCTCTATAAGCTTTATGGAAGAGCGAGAAGGAGAGAGAGAGTCAAAGTCAAATGGATAGGCGGACCAAAAATGTATTTTATTGGACCACATTTTTGGTGTGCCTATCCCTCTGTTATTATTGTACAATACCTTATACTGTAGGTTCTCTGCTAGCAGCAGCCTCTCCAGTAATCTGGCCTGTACCATTTAAGTGTGAGAGAGAAAGATTTAAACATCCCAACATCTCATTCAATAAGCTTTTTTTAATTATTACATAATTTTTTTTAAATTAGTACAGCAGGGTCCCGGGTATACGGCGGGTTCCGTTCCAGGGGCCCGCCGTATAGTGAAAATCGCCGGAAAGCGGATTTTGCGCATGCTCGACTTCGGATTCAACATGGCGGCCCCCTTCTCGGTGCCGCCGTATCAGCGGATCGCCGAGAAGCGGATCGCTGAGAAGCGGGGCCCTGCTGTATCTCAAAAAATAAGATATGTGCTGTTGCCAATTATTTTTGGGGGGAGACCTCTATATACCTCCCTCTACCACGTACAGTCCTATAAACACTGGGTATAACTTGTGGGCGGCAAGTTAAAGAGAAGTGCGCGTCCCCGACACCTCTTTTTTACATTATTCTATACTTCAGTCCCTGTTTAGTTTTGTGCTGTGATTGTTACCGTTAAGAGGAGAAAATCACGTGAGGCTAAGGCCCGTGTATAGCGCGGGCGATGCGAACAACAGGCCGCACCTCTATGAGGCAGACCATAGTGCGCACGACCGCGCTCGCGATGAAGCGCGACGGCGTTTTCTGGAGACCAAGGATTTTGTGTTTGTTGTGCACCAGCCGCGTCACGTCAGTGGTTCAGCAAAATGAGGGGAACCGGCCTCGTGACGTCACAGCTGCGCCTCCGCCATGCCTCCCCGGCGCGAGCGACGCCGTGCGTTCCGACAGGATATTATGAGAAAGTAGAAATTGTCATAGATTTAGTATGTCCATAACTAAGCCCTTCCTAATATTTACATTACAACCCTCAACACATTAACACTTTACTTACAATTAAATTGTATTTACTCCGGACTATCAGATTGTTTTTTCTGTGTGTTTTAAAAAGTTTAGTTTTTTTTATTACTGTATTGGTTATTAAATAAATATGTGAAAAAGTATTAGAGCAGGGAACTTTAGTTCAGGGGTGCTCAGCTCCAGTCCTCAAGCCCCCCCAAGAGTTCAGGTTTTCAGGATATCCCTGCTTCAGTACAGATGGCTGAATCAGTCCCTGCTTCAGCACAGGTGGCTCATTCAGTCCCTGCTTCAGCACAGGTGGCTCATTCAGTCCCTGCTTCAGCACAGGTGGCTCATTCAGTCCCTGCTTCAGCACAGGTGGCTCAATCAGAGGCTCAGTCTTTGACTGATCCACCTTTGCTGAAGCTGGGATATCCTGAAAACCTGACCTGTTGTGGGAGGGCACTAGTTCACATGTATGAATGATAGCTTGTCCTAAAACCCTATAGCTCCACCTGGCATTGTAACCTTCAGTCACACTGGTTGCCAATGACAATCGTCAACAAATCTACAGGACGGGGCTGTAAGGAACATTGTGCTCAATGAGGAAATGAGAGCTGATTAATCTTATTCATGTATTACGGAGATTTCCTGGAAATAAACCCACAGTTTTATTGTCAGCCACTTCAAGAAGGTAAGTACGCATTGCAGATAAAATAAACGAGGAATGCAAAGGCGTAGTTAAAACAATGACCTGTTTATATTGTATTGTAATTATTTTGCACCAACCATGTATGCAACAAAAACACCCGTGGAAGACAGGTCTATTGAGGCGTTTCTCCCGCCACTGCAGGGGTAAATGAGAATACTCACAGGTAGTGTAAGGACCTGCATACTGGTCATGCTGTGACGTGGCTGCATACTGGTCCTGCCGTGACGTGGCTGCATACTGGTCGTGCCGTGACTGCATACTGGTCATGCCGTGACGTGGCTGCATACTGGTCCTGCCGTGACGTGGCTGCATACTGGTCGTGCCGTGACTGCATACTGGTCATGCCGTGACGTGGCTGCATACTGGTCGTGACATGGCTGCATACTGGTCATGCTGTGACGTGGCTGCATACTGGTCATGCCGTGACGTGGCTGCATACTGGTCATGCCGAGACGTGGCTGCATACTGGTCATGCCGTGACGTGGCTGCAGAGTGGTCCTTACGTGACATGGCTGCATACTGGTCACGCCATGACGTGGCTGCATACTGATCATGCCATGACGTGGCTGCAGAGTGGTCCTACCGTGACATGGCTGCATATTGGTCATGCCGTGACGTGGCTGCATACTGGTCATGCCGTGACGTGGCTGCATACTGGTCATGCCGTGACGTGGCTGCAGAGTGGTCATGCCGTGACGTGGCTGCAAAGTGGTCCTGCCGTGACATGGCTGCATACTGGTCATGAAATGACATGGCTGCAGGTTTATAATGCTTGGGCCAAAGAGTTTAACTAAATGACCCTTACTTATGAAAAAACAAACAGTTAAGTATTTCACTATATATTTTTTGTCAGATTGGATGTAACATTGGAGATATTGTTTTTTGGTTGGATACATTTGGTCACAATCAGTACCACTCCTTTTGACACAAATATATATGGTGTGGTGGGTGTTGGGGTTAGAACTAGCAGGGATTGTGTGAGCACCAACGATGTATGCAGAGATTTACAGATGTAGCGCGCAAGGCACAATCCTGGCAGGAATAAGACAAATCAGTGGAAAATACATTAAATATGAAGGTACCAGAGTCCCTGCCTCGAAAAGCCTTAATGATATCACTGACTGCAAAAGGTTATCTATGAAATCGTTACAAAACTAAGGAGGTTAGTGGAAGTGCTGACCCATATCAAGTCAATGGGGATTTTTGGGCAAATATGAACCAAATATCGGCTTCCATATATATATATAGAATTACGCCTTCAATTCCTTCACTGCCAGAGTTATCTGCAACACATCACATTGCAGCACCCTCTGGCAGGAAAGCGGCAATGCAGCTCCTAGCAAATATTGTCTGGAGTAAGAATTTTGCTGCAACATTTTCTAGCCATGATTTGCCGCTACTGTATATGCTGTAATAGCCCTAATGATTTGCAACACTAACAAACTAATCAGCTGCACAAATAATGTCCAATAATGAGTTACATGCAGTGGCTGAAATGACTCCATTATATAAACCCCTCTACTCTCCCTTAGGAGCATGAGTAGCAAACCTGTCATATACATACATGCATACATGCATACATGCATACATGCATACATGCATACATGCATACATGCATACATGCATACATACATACTTTAATGTGCCTAAATGATAAGAAACATTGAATATCATGTTTCACAATACTGAAAATAACTTGAGTATTATTGTCACGCTTGTGCTCGCCACAAACCAGGGTCGGACCGCGTGGCTGAGGTGGGGTTGTATAAGCACCGACCTTAGACCGCGCAGGCTGATCCGGATTGCGCAGTTCGTAGTCGTACATAGCAGGGTCGGGACTGGAGAGAGCAGCGTAGTCAGTGGACGAGCCAGGGTCAGGATTAGAGACATCATGGTTAACGTAGTCCAAGCAGGGAGTCGGCAACAGGAGATCAAGCAGGTCTTCCTGCTTCAGCGAAATTGCTGCAGGTCGGGAACGGGGTTTGGGCGAGTGGCGTCCACGGCCCATGGCGCCGGTCTCAGGAAGGAGAAGGCTGACCGAAGAGGGCACACCGCCAGGCAGCACTGGTTAACCAATGCTTCAGCGCAGGAGTCCAGGACGAGCCTGTGCGAGGAGAGAGAGCTACAGACCTCAGGGCTCAGAAACAGGCCTCTGCTATGGGAAGGGCAGCAGGCCCCAGGAAACAGGGAGCTGAAGTTACGCTGGAGATCCACCGCTTCAGCACAGGAACCAGGACACGCCCTCTGCAATGGAGTGAGACCAGCAGGCCCCAGGAACTAGGAACATGAACATGAACAAACTACAAACTGACTAATAACGCTCTCTATCAGCGCTTGATCCAATTGGCTATAGTGATATTTGACATCAAACAAAATTTGCGTGATAAAACAAATAAGTGAAACAACAGCTGCCAAGGGGACTGCAAACAATAGACAGTTCCAAATCTAACATAACATACAAAAATACAAAGAGCTAAGTCCCCGCCGCTAATGAGTTAAAGTCCACAGTACCATGATCCAGAACACAGTCCTTGACGGAAAAGATAGTCCTGGCAATGGGTGGGTTAACCAATACAATTCAGAGTGGCTTTGATGGTTTTCAGAATATGCTCCAGATGGTCTCTGCAATGAATAAAAAAGACACACCAATTGCGCAGTATGTAAAGAAGCACAGCCCTGACTGAGATGGAAATAACCCTAACTTACAAGATAAGATCTTGTGCAATCAGGGGAGAGAATCTGTACTGCGCTGCGTGTCCACCTCGACATCCACGAACCCCACGTGGTTGAAACCGGGTGATCTCCCTTGTACTTGGTAGTGCCCTCAGGGATCCAGCATGAGCCGCCACAGCAAGCGTGTAGAGAAATAAATACAACCTAGTGTAAAAACGTACTTACACTTTATTACATAAAAACAAACATACTACCAACACTTACAATTTGTGTTGGTAGCGAATGTGGCCAAAGGATGCCGTCCGCAACCTGCCTCACTCTGGCTGAAACGAGGGACCCACACAGTCGTGCACTACTCGCCGATTGATGACGTCAGCAGCGCGGGTCAATCTCGAGCGCCGGAACAGTACAGCAGTGGAGAGGCATACATGTGGGATACTAAGCTCCTCCTCCCTACGCGTTTCGTGACGTAGTGTCACTTCCTGTGGCGGCTCATGCATTTATTAGAGCAGATAAATATCTCGTATTTATCCCCAACCCAGCCCGATTGTTCCGCTCACACCTACAAGAGCTCGAGGGAAACCCTCAGCTCGTGCTCATCTAGCCCTTCAGTACCTCAGTCTGAATGCACAGAGCCCCCATCGGAAGGTCTCCACCACACCAACTGAGCCTAGTCTGGAATGGCACTGCCTTCCACAAATTCCATCCAGAAGGTCACCATCATTCCGGACGCCCAGCCTGGAATGGTGCTGCCTTCCCCAACTATAATACTTCCGATGTCTGTGACCTCCCTCCAGGAGCCAATACTGACTTAGTCCCTCTCCCAGAGTAACATTACTCCTGCCAACACATACCCCAAGCTTTGACAAAAAACAGCATAATCCCGATATTTCTTTCCAACGCCAACATCCCTCATGCCTAAAAATAGGGTGGGTGGGTGGGACATAATTCAAGTAGATCCTAGAAGAGGAAGCTAGGATCACTCCCCCTTGCCCTAAGTACCCCTTACTTAACCCCTCCCCTTGGCCTGACATAGCAGCTCCTTAAGGGAGGAGCGCCTCGGCTTTAAGTCATGTCTTCCCTTCCTTACAAGTCCAGGGCTTTCTCAAGCTCCGAAAAGGTGTTTCACAAGGAGATCCAGTGTTAACTACCATTGACTTGAAAGGCTATTAGCGTGGGATGGAGCTGCGATACACTGTATCAGAGCTCAGGGAATCTCCCATTAAATGTTTTGTTTGTGGATGTTTTGGATTCAGAATAAGTAACTCAAGTTTAAATCTGAGCTTGCTTCTATAGGGTACCCTCTGTCCTGGTATGACAAGGAAAACTTGGGTCAAAGGCCAAAGTGTCAAAAGTTATGTACAAAAGGACAGAAGACAGCAATGGTCTAAATATTTTGGGGTGTTTTAAGTGTAGGTGCCAGCAATATTTATACAGGCTTTTTGTCAAAGTGCAAAGTGACAGCAAAACTAAAGCACAATTAGTGCAAAAACTGGCTCAGATTCAGGGACGAAAATAACCTTCTTGAAATCATTAAGACTTTTTCCTTTAATAAATGTGGCCCACAGTAATGCAGCCAGGATATTGTAATATATAGTATAGACCACACCATGGCACATATCTACTAAGCAGTGATATTCCAGCAATCTGAACAAGCTCCTCACCCCAACCACATGCAGCACTTATCACCTGAGATCGGACTCCAAAAGACTGTTCATGGTCCCAAGGTTCAGCAAAGTATCCGGCCGCTCCTCCTTCTCTTACCATGCACCCCAAAACTGGAACAACCTACCAGAGACTCTCACATCCACCACCAGTTTAAGTTCTTTCAAATCTAAGGCTGTCTCACATTTTAATCTGGTCTGTAACTGTTTCATACGCCCATAATATATATTTCTTTAACTGTGCACGCAATGTCTTGTATATAATGTATACCCTGTTCATTTATGTAACTGTATTTGTAACCATGTATTATTTGTCTTAACTCTGTGCCCAGGACATACTTGAAAACGAGAGGTAACTCTCAATGTATTACTTCCTGGTAAAATATTTTATAAATAGAGAGTTCCAGTGACGTCAGGAGAGAATGGCGGTTTGAGAGACGAGCTCCAGAGCCCATCCAGAAGAAAAATAATAGCACAAGCACATACCAGGACAAAAACACACCAAAAGTTGAGAAACGTCTGGGTAAAGCTCCCAGGACGTAATCCTAAGGCATCTTTCCAGGTTGTAGGGTTTTGCTCTACCCCCCAAAGGAGGTGGTCGGCGCCCGAGGAGGGAAGAAGCCGCCATTGCACTGCGGAGAGGACCAACGGCAGGGTAGGCTTTCACAGGGTGAGCTGAGTCGACATCGCAGTGCTGCAGACCCCGCGGCCCCTCCTCCTTCCGGCGCATAATTAAAATAAATTAACATACACTATATATAACTAACCTACGGAGCAAGCTGGACTGCAGAGTTGTGGAGCACCACAGAGGGAGACCGCGGAGAAAACAAGCAGCAGTGTAAGATCTCACAAGATGAGCCGGATCAGCATCACAGCGTTGTAGACAGGGTGAGCTGAGTCGACATCGCAGCGCTGCAGACCCCGCGGCCCCTCCTCCTTCCGGCGCATAATTAAATAAATAAACAATAAGATAATAAAACTATCCTAGATCTAAGACGGGAGGAAGGAACTCTGGGCCAACTCCACTTAAATAAAGTCCCTTCCTATCTGGTCGCAGGGCTGAGGAGGAGGAGGAGGAACCACCATTTTGAGCTGCCCCAACCAGTGGTGGCCTGTATCTTTTCCTTGGTAGCTCCGTGGGGGGTGCTGGGGAGGAGCCTCGGGGCCTCGTTGACTCCAGCCTCCGGACTGAGAGGGGGGGGGGGAGTGTCAATAAATAAATAAATAAAAAAAATAAAAAATAAAAAAACACAACAGTAAAACAGTAAAACCTTTAAAACACAAATTATTTACTTTAAAATACAGTGAACAGGAGCAAGGAGTGAAGATGTCAAATAAACATAAAAATAAAACGCCAAGTGTCTCCACATATTTTTCGCCGGGTCCGCGGCCGTCCCACCTCAATGAAGCCTCACAAGATGGCGGTTCCGAATGTATACCTGAAGAGCTCGCTGAGGTCACGGTGATAGAGGGAGGCGGATTGAGGGGGGAGATCAATCGAGAATACATGGAGGGGTTATTCTCCAGAATGAGAAGGGGGTTTCAGGAGGACCTAGCCTCAGCAATTAAAGAGGTGAGGTCGGAGCTGCACTCCCTTACAGAGCGCACAGATACGCTAGAACACAAGATAGAGGAGGTGGCAGGAGCACAATCCTCCATGGAAGATGATATGAGCCGGATGGGGTTCGAAATCAGAGCACTGAAGGATCAAATTGAAGACCAGGAAAATAGAGACAGGAGGCAAAACCTCCGTATCCGGAACGTTCCTGAAAATGTTTTAATGGAGGCCTTGGTGCCATATCTTAAGGATCTCTTTATAACAATAGCCCCAGAACTAGCTCAAAAGGTCATTGAAATAGATCGAGCACACAGGGCGCCTGGTCCAAAATCCCCGGATCCAGGGAGAATAAGAGATATCCTGGTAAGGTTCCACTCTTACACTGTTAAGGAGAAAATCCTAAATGCCAGCAGGCAAAAAAGTGACATAACTTTTCGAAGTGCCCAACTCCAGATCTTCAGTGACCTCTCCAGGGCCACGATAGAGCGCAGAAGGGAAATGCGTCCAATTACGGAAATGCTGAGGAGCCACAATATACGCTATCGTTGGGGCTTTCCCTTCAAGCTAATCGTATCCATCAATGGCAAATTCCACTCAATTACTTACCCAGAAGACGCACCACGCTTCCTTAAGGATATAGGCCTGCCCCCAACGGCGGTCGCAGAGGAGGAGCAGGAGGCGGATGTGGACTCGGTGCAAACGGGGAACAGGCGAGCATCTGTTCGAATTGCCTTCAGGAATAACTCCAGGCCTGGAGGCTGGCAGGGGAGGGGGGAGAGGTTTGGAGACCCCACGCTGCGTTGAATTGTGAATCCACGAACGACTAGGCGCCAAAATCCTACTAAAAGAATGAGAGTCCAACACATGAAGAAACCAGGTCTGGCGTATAGGAAGCAATGGTGGACAATGAGGGTCAATTTCGGGGTTGGGGTAATAGGCTGAATATTTTAAGTCACATATATGTTGAAGAGTTAATTACGTTTATAAGATGTTAATTTGTTTAAAGTTAAAAAAAAAAAAAAAAAAAAAAAAGGGAAAAACTGCAATCTGACCTTTGGTGTCCCCCCCTCCCCTACTTAGTAAGGATTGCACAGATGCCTCCTAGGACCTGGAGACAGGGGAAAATAATATGTATGCTAGAAAAAGTTAAAGTGCCTTTATTAACTAGTTTATGTACATAACTGGTAGAAATGAAGCACGAAAGGAGGGCTCGGAGTCCTCTCTCAGGGAGCCGCTGCGAGGGCGCACAGGAAGTTCTCCAAAGAGCAATAAGCTCTTACCTTCGGCCACTAGGGCACCGGAGGATCCAATGTTAGGGCTCTTTAAAAGCCCATCTGTTTCCTTTCCTATCTTCTCACTCTATCTCCTGTCTTCTACCCCTCTCCCTCCTTCCCTCCCCATCCCAGACCTAAGCTGCCTTGGGAAAGCGGCCGAGTCAAGGGTCTCCAATCCAACAGCCATGAAATGACTAATACAACAACATTAAAACTTATATCCATGAACGTGAAAGGTTTAAACTCAGTGGGGAAACGAAGATTAGCTCTGCAGGAACTGAATAAGCTCAAAGGAGATATCCTTTTCCTGCAAGAGACACATTTCAACTCTATTTCACCCCCCAACACTTTTAATAACACGTATCCTCAGGCGTACTACGCATCAAGCTGCAAGAAGAAGAGAGGAGTGGCCATTTTATTTCGTAGTAACACTCCTTTTGCGATAGATAAATCCGTTGCAGACCCAGATGGAAGATATTTAATCCTATTGGGTTCTCTTTCAGGGGTGCCGATCACCATGGTGAACATCTATGCACCAAATGAAAACCAGGTTCCTTTCCTCGAGACAGTGTTGGAGATAGTAAGTAGACACAATCACACATCAGTAATACTTGCAGGTGATTTTAATATGATCAGTTCCCCGGAACATGATAGAGCCAATGCTCATGGCACAGTCCCACCCAAGACTACTATCCTTAATGCTAAGAAATTTAAGGAAATAATGAAAGATTTCCCACTGTTTGATATCTGGAGGTCCCAACACCAGGGACAGAGAGATTACTCCTTCTTCTCAACCCCACATCAGACCTACTCGAGGATTGACTATTTTCTAGGTACCAGGGATGTTCTCCAGGCGTCCTCCCAGTCGAATATTGGCTCAATTTCTTGGTCTGACCATGCCCCCATTGAAATGGAGCTCTCTTTGCCTTTTATAAAGAATTCCAGCTATAAATGGAAACTAAATGATTCCCTGTTAAATTCCCCAGAAATAGTGAGCACATTTACTCAAAAAATAGTAGAATATTTTGACCTAAACAAGGGGTCAGTCGAGTCTCCGATCACGCTGTGGGAAGCCCATAAGGCATCTATTCGAGGCTCTCTCATTTCTCTAGCGTCATATAAAAAGAAAAAAAAGCAAAAAGAATATAAAGAATTAATGGACAAGGTCCAGGCTCTGGAGACTCAACATAAATCCAAGCCTACTAAAAAAATATATAAGACCCTAGTTGAAACAAGGACTGAATTTAAAAGAGTCCAATTAGAGGAAGTAGAGCGGGCACTTCGTTGGACGAATCAACGTTACTACGATAAAGGAAACAAGGCAGACCGGTTATTGGCCAATAAATTAAGAGGTCAAAGGGTCAAAACCCAAATTACAGCAATCCGAACCAAATCTGGTCTCAAAACATTCAAAGAAAGCGAGATTGCCCAAGAATTCTCAGAATATTATACGAAACTCTATAATTTAAATCCCTCCCAAAATACTCAGTCCGGGTTGACGACCATCTCAAAGTACTTAGAGGAATGCAACCTTCCGGCCCTTCCAGAAAAAACTATCTCACAATTAAATGAGAAAATAACGCCCAAAGAACTATTTGAAGTAATAAAACAATTAAAAATAAATAAGACTCCAGGGCCAGACGGGTTCTCAAACCAATATTACAAGAAGTTTGAGGCCGTGCTGGCTCCGCACCTAGTAGAAGTTTTCAACGCATTTATGGGGGGTGAAGATGTCCCGGCCTCTATGTCAACAGCCAACCTGGCAATAATTCACAAAGAAGGTAGAGACCCACTGCAGTGTGGCAATTATAGGCCGATATCTCTTCTAAATTCTGATCTAAAAATATATAGTAAGATTTTAGCAAACAGACTAAACCCGATTCTTCCGAGCTTGATTCATAAAGACCAGGTTGGATTTATTTCGGGCAGACAAGCTTCAGATAATACTCGGAAAATAATAAACATTGTGGACCACGTGCATCTCTCAGGTACAAGAGCATTTTTGTTGAGCTTGGATGCCGAAAAAGCATTCGATAGAATTAGGTGGGACTTTTTAGACCAAACATTGATTAAATTCGGCTTCAGGGGCCCCTTCTTAGAGGGGATCAGAGCTCTGTACAAAAACCCAACAGCGGTTGTAAAACTCCCGGGAGGAGACTCAAGTCCCATAAAAATTACGAATGGTACAAGGCAGGGTTGTCCCTTGTCCCCACTTCTGTTTGCATTGTCGATTGAACCACTCGCGGCCACAATTAGAAATGACGATGATATAAAAGGGATTGTTATTGGAGCGCGAGAATACAAGATATCTCTTTTTGCAGATGATATCATTTTGTCATTGTCGTCCCCAATGACGACTCTGCCTAACCTCCAGTCACAGCTGGAAAAATTTGGTCGGGTATCAGGGTATAAAATTAACAGCGATAAATCTGAAGCCCTGAACCTATCACTTCTCGCCCCCGAGGTAAAACTATTGCAAATTAATTTTAGTTATAAATGGAGCCTTAACAACATTAAATACCTAGGGATCAGAATCGCAAATTCTTATGCTGCCTTATTTAAATATAATTTCCCCCCCTTATTTACAGAAATTAAAAAAAACCTACAGTGCTGGAACAAGTACCACATTTCATGGCTCGGAAGAGTGACATCTGTTAAGATGAACATCCTTCCCAGGCTACTGTACGTCTTCCAGACCCTCCCGGTCTGTGTTCCGCTGGCAGACCTCAAAAGCATTCAAAATAGTATTTTCCAATTCATCTGGAAGGACAAAAAGCCGCGAGTGGCTAGATCGGTAATGTTGGCACCACGGGAATGTGGAGGTCTGGGAGTACCAGATATAATTAATTATTATCAAGCGACCCACCTAAAACAAGCGATAGTTTGGAACAACGATCCAGTGTCTTGCGGCTGGTTGGAAATTGAGTCCTCCTGTGTCGCTCCCCTCTCACTCGGGGCAATACTTTGGTCCGGAGGGGGAGAGAAGATAATATCGGACAGAACAGGCCTGGGAGCAATGAGATGCACGTGGAAAATTTGGACAAAAACAAGAAATAAATATAAACTGACGTCTTCCCCCTCCATACTCACTCCCATTTTTGGTAACCCTGAATTCCCTCCGGGTTGTGTCCCAGGGAACCTTAAAGCATTTAGTTTGGCTAACATCAAATCAGCAAGAGATCTAATAGACAAAGGGACTCTTATTCCGTTACTTGATTTACAGGAGAAATGCCTCCCCATGAAACTCCCACTTTATGGTTATCTTCAGATCAGACACTTTCTCCTAACAATTTCCCAAACATCCAAATTTGAAGGTCCAACGTCTTTTGAAAAGATGTGTATGGTGGGCACATACCGGAAGGGTCTGATCTCAGAGATTTACGCAGGGCTAGCACGGTCCAGGAGTCCCGTCAACCACAATTATATGTTGAAATGGGCTGAAGACCTCAATCTTGATATAGACAGAGATGAATGGGAGGATATTTGGGAAGCAGCAGCCAAAACTTCTATTTGCACTACTACTAAGGAAAATATATATAAGATTCTATTTCAATGGTACTTAATCCCGAGTAGGCTGAGCCGGATCTTCCCTGGCCTGTCTGACCTCTGTTGGAGGGGGTGCGGCCAGAGAGGAGATCTGGTGCATATATGGTGGACATGCCCAAAGATCCAGACTTTCTGGAATATGATATGCTCATTGGTTGAGGAGACGGTAGGAGTTGAGGTCCGGATGGACCCGCTGATATGCCTACTCGCGAAACCCATCGAAGATATCTCTGTCCCTCTTAAAAAACTGGTCTCGTTCATTCTGACTGCGGCTCGCTGCTCAATAGCAGCTAATTGGAAAAAGATTAAACCCCCTTCTAAGCAAATGGTCCTTCGCAAGGTAAGCGAGGTCAAGCTTATGGAATACCTATCGGCGCTCCTGAAACAGAATATAGTACAAAATGAGAAAGTTTGGGCACAGTGGCCTTATAATTAAAGAGATTAAAAATGAGATATGGATTCTTCAGTTGGACTCTGCATTAGACCACTAACCCCTCTAAGGGGGAGTTCATGTCTACTCAGGGTCTTTTGACAAGGTGGAGGGGAGGACAACTACACCCCTTCCCTTAGCTCTCCCCGTTCCTATCCCCTCTCTCCCCCCTTCTTCTGTTCTTCTCTCTTCTCCCCCTCTCTCTCTCTGCCTATCCTTTACAGTACTAATATAAGGGGTTTGATCTAAGATCCTCCTAAAACTGTTAATTCTCCCGGACGGGATCTACATAGTAGAATCTAAATGCATAGGAGGTTACAAAATACTAAGGGCAGATCGCCTCTTCTCGATCAATCAACCTTGAGATGCTTTGGGTTGTTCACTTTTAAATGTATATGTTAATTAAGTTTACTGTCTATAAACAACCATGTGATGTGAATGTACCCCTGTCAGAAAATAATAAAAATGTTTGAAACAAAAAAAAATATTTTATAAATAAATTCCCTGAACACCTGGTATTTACTGCATGTGCCGTCTTCACCAGATGAAGTCCTCTGAGATTATTTATAAAATGTTAATACAGTGAGAGTTACCTCTCGTTTTCAAGTATGTCCTGGGCACAGAGTTATGATGTCAAATACATGGTTACAAATACATAGTTACATTAAATGAGCAGGGTAATACGTTATATACAAGACATTGCATGAGATAGCACCACTTAGTCACTATGGCACCATGTCCATTCTAAAGAGTGTGAGTGTGTCAGGTCGTTTGTACAGCACTGAGCACACCTGCCTGCAGTCGTTTTCCTGGCTCTTCGTTCTTGACTTTAAACGGTTGGCCTGCATTAACCCGGATTACCCTGTTAATATAATCTGACCTTCACAGCCACAATACAGAAAAATGCAGCCATAATTGTCTAGCCGGGTCCGAGTATGCTATTACAGACAGACTTAAAACGCAGCCTCCCCTCGGATAAAGCACAGGGATTACTGTATATGTGGGTGATGTATGTCTTTCTTTAGAAAAATCTATAATCATGTTTCGCTAAAGGCACGTTGTATACGTGGTATGATGAAATGTGTGCTTTCCTTTGCTTTAATTCATCTGGTGTAGTACTTTGTGCTGGTTCTGTCCCAGATGTGCACCCTGAAGATTTTAAATAAACAGACCCTGCGGGGTGATATACAGTATCAAGGCAAATTTGGAGCAAAACTGACACCAATTGCCTCATTGCTGCATCAAGGTATCGAGGTCTTTGCGACACTTTTTGCACCGTGTGCGTTACCCTGGATTTGGGAGTGTGGAAACGAGGGATTAGGGAGGAGTTACATGATGCACAGATTGAGCTTTCTTCATTTCCAAAGAAACCAACATGTAGCTTCTTTAAACAGATGTAGTCGCACTTAAAGTAAACATTGTGTTTGTTGTTAGCTTGATTCCATTTGTGCAGACATGCCAATTACATCGCTCACTTGTTTACAAATGTTTTTGGGAGCAAAATGACCCGGCCTCTGAAAGCTTACGTTCTTAATATTAATTGTATATTGTATTACATGTGCCGTAAGATGTATTTGGAGCTTGCTCACAGTTTGTACTTTGCGGATATAGGGGGGTCATGCACTAAGCTCCGATAAGTCGTTTTTAGAACGCAAAGTGCTCTTAGAACGTGATGTTGCGTTGAACACGATGCACTAAGCCGCGCAAAGAGGCAGTTTGCGTTCTAAAAGTGACTTTTTTCTGGAATTTTTTCTAAGTCCAACTTTGCTTGTTCGTTACCCTGTTTGCGTGAAATTCTGCCCTTATGCGGGATGCACTAAGCTACGCAACCTTAGCGTACGCGAAAGTTGCGTTCAAGAAAGCATGTCAGCTCAAGGTAGCCACAAAAAAAGCTGGACTTAGAAAAATTTCTTACTTAACATTTTTGCAGACGCAACACCCATACAACAGGCCGGCGGGTGTCCCCGGCTGACCCCGCGGGGGTCCACAAGGGAGGCCGGTGGTTGCGTGGGTGTCCCCGGCTGACCCCGCGGGGGTCCCTGGCTCACCAAGCAGGGGTCCCCGCGGGAGTGCGGTAACAATGTTGTGCCTCCAAAAATAATAAACAATATTTATAACTAAATACACCCTCCTTACACATACAATACAGTAATGGGCAAAATTACTATTATCCACATATGGATAATAATGCATTTGCCCATTTTAAAAGATGGAAGAAGATGGAGAAGACCTCAAAGAAGAAAAGAAGACTGACGTAAAGGATTACAAATAGAAGAAAGAAGACACCGTTGTGGATTGTAAGGGTTTATTATTTTATGGTTACCTTTGGATTGGTTCCTGTGCTTCCGGGCCGCCTGGATTTCGGTGAGTGGGCATCTAATGGTAAGTAAACAAAAGAAAAGTTTATTATTTTTACTTTTACAGGTTTTTTTGATTTTTTATTCATGTGTTTTATTTTTTCATTCCCATTTAATGCCCCTTGAATGTATCTATGTCCCTATGGATATACATACATTCTTGGACACTGAATGGGTGTATTCTATGTGATTTTTGGATGTAAATGCATTGTTTTTTATGCTCTATTATTGCCCCTGTATGTTATGTATATCTATCTATATGGATAGACATACAGGGATAATAATTGATTGTTTTGCTAATGTTTATGTTCTTTTCATGTATGTCTCATGTATTTAGCAGCTTTATTTATACATTGCTGTGAATAATGTAATTTGTATTTAGTTACATGTTATTTTTAATGGCTTATTTCTGGTAGTTAGATTGGAATGATGGTGGTTACTTTCAATTAGAATTGTTTTGGCAATGGTTTGGCTTTAGGAATTGAATAGGGAATTGTATAATTGATTTGTATTGTATTGTAATTGGTTTAGGAAATTGATTAATTGATTGATGGTAAACGTATTTATGTTGCTTAGTTTCTATTTGATTTTGATGATGGCATTGGTGGTTAGGGGACATTGTTCATAGTGTATTTTATTTTTACATATATTTTGCATAGTGTTACATGATGCACAGATTAATTGCAACATGTACACACTCAATGCAATTGTGTGACATTTGATATACATTTGTGTAGCTGCTGGTTTGTTGGTTTATTTTTAAAAGTCCTGCTGGATTAATTGTAACATGCAATGTGGTGATTTTAAGATGAAGAATTCATGTTTTGATTTATGCATGTTTTATGTGTTTCATAATGCAAATAATATATTATCCATATCTGGATAATAGTTATTTTGCCCATTACTGTACTGTATGTGTTAGGGGGCGGGGGGGATGTGTGTTGTATATTGCTATGTTTATTGGGGGCAATTGTCCCCAATAAACATGCTATTGTACCTTAACCCCTTCATTGCCTTAGCGGATAGCCGCTAAGGTAATGAAGCTGCTTTAATGTATTTTTATTAATAGTGTGCGGGAGCAGGGGGTCCCCTGAGCTGAACCGCATTGATTTCTGCCTCAGGGACCCCTGCTTCCCGAGTTACAGGCCCAGGTTTGGGGCATCGGTGCCAGTGTCACCGCCATCTTTATAGAGCTCACGTCGCGTCTTGGACGCTATAAAGATGGCGGTGACATTGCCCTCCGATGCCCCATGCCGGGGCCTGTAGCTTGGGAAGCAGGGGGTCTTTGAGGCAGAAATCAATGCGGTTCAGCTCAGGGGACCCCCTGCTCCCGCACACTATTATTAAAATGTACATGAATGCAGCTTCATTACTATAGCGGATAGCCGATACGGCAAGGAATTATTGTTTATTGTTATGTGTGTTTTGACAGTAGTGTAGATGTGTAGGGGGTCTCCAGAGCTGAACCGCATTGGTTTCAGGTCCGGGGGCCCCCTACTTCAGGAGATACAGGCCCCTTTATGGGGTGCCGGTATCCCCTGCAGAATATAAATGTCCCGGTCACGTGACGCGGAAGCTTGAAAGTGCAGGGGATACGGCACCCCATAACGGGTCCTGTATCTCCTGAGGTAAGGGGCCCCCGGACCTGAAACCAATGCGGTTCAGGTCCTGAGACCCCCTGCTCATGTACACTATTATTAAAATGTATTTATTTAGTGTACGATCGCCTGTAACAGCCTTGAATTGAGATAGAGAATCTCCATGCAAATGTTACAGGCGGCTTATTTTTTCTAGCAGCTAGCGTACGTGAAGTTTAAGAACGCTAGCAGGGGGGGAAAAAGCAACACGTACGCTGTGGCTGTTTTGAGCAGGTACGTTAGAAAATGGGCTCAAGGCCATAGTGAATCGCGTCTCCGGCCTCACTTTTTAACGGACGTGCTTTTTTCTTTCATCCGGACGCAAAAGCATTGAGCTTAGTGCATAGCCCACATAGTGTGTTACATGAGCACGAAAACATACTGCCTGTCGCTGCTCTCACGCTAGAGTACTACGCTGTTAGGCTAAATCCCCGGTGGTGGCTGCTGCACGTGCGCCTGGCGTCCTGGTGGTGCGTGCACCGCTTAAAAACCACGGTCTGTAGGGAGCGATGGGAGGCGTGGAGGGGTGTGTGACCAATACGGAGGGTGGCGCGCCCATAACGGGGTGGGGGTGGAGGGCGCAGCCATGATGTCAGGCACAACATAACACTAGAACTGCAACACAATAAAAGCACTCACTCGTATAACACTTCACCTGCGATTTTAACTTTGGTTCATAAGTTTTACTGCAAATTAAAAGTGATTGGGGGGGATTGTTGCTTCCCACTATGCTCCAGCACAAATTCCCTTTTACCACCTTCCATGTACTGTATCCCTAACGTATCTGCCTTACCATAGTGTGGAAACGGCAGCTTTGATTTCCTTACGCACCCCGCCCGTCACCCCTGCTCAGAATACCCCTCCCCGAGGAGGCAGCATTACTTCTTATAATGGAATTGGAGCTAAATATACCCGCAGCACAATCATCATTACTAGCAGAGCGCGATTGGCTCCCAGCGCACCACGTGACCGCGTCGCCGCACGGGAACACAATCGTGTTGTCTCCTCTGCTGGCTGACGCGCCACCGCACTGCGTGAGCCAACACGCGAGAAGACACTGGGGCCTGCCTTATTGAGGGGAGTGACTGGCGTGCGTCACGCGCCACCGTCACCACTGAGGACTTAGCCTAACACTACAAAAAGGTCTACATTTGGACACTTTAAGCTTGTTGATTGATTATCAGCTTGTTATTTCAAGAAATGATCCATTTGTCCTTTGTGTATACTTTGCATCTCAAAATCCAGGGGGAGCATGTAGGGAGAAAGACAACAAGACGCAACAAACTAAGTGTAGACAATAATATTATGTGGATACAATTCTGTACAGTCTTGGCTCTTCTGTGCAGCCTACTCACAAAATATCAGTGGTTTTAGGGCAACATCAGTATTCTGTGGAGAAAAATCAATCCGCGCTCATGCTTCCTAAAATGTTGATCTTGAAATAGATCCGCTCTCCCCTTTTGCTGCTGCTGTAACGTGAAGGCACCCCTCCTTCACCAAGGTCCGCTGTGGGAAGGCTCCAACGACGGATGGTCAGGTAAAAAGAAGGCACAGAAGCGCACCAAGGGTCAAGATAAATGTATTAAACACATAAAACAATTGCAAGTAGTAACTTACATGTATAATAAAAGTAGTCCAGTAGAAGACATTGCAGGGACATCTGGCACAAGTAGGTGGGAGACACAGGGGTAAACGCCGAGGCTCACGGATCAGTCCCGCGCGCTGGGACCAACTGGCTCGGCAATACTCGGGTGGTACTTCCGGGTTGCGTCCTCTCATGATACCCGTAAGGAGAAGTCCACCACACTGGCCGTGTCTCTACAGCTACAGCTCTACTCCCACTCAGAGTTAGCCGGATAGAAACGGCTCAGAGCTCCGTGGGGAGGCTGTAAGCTGGACAACTGAGTGTCTGGATGTCTGTCTTTGCACTGAGTGAACTCCGCAACGCGTTTCACACACTCCGGTGCTTCATCAGGCGTAGTTTGGGACACCTATAGGGGGCCTTAAGTACTATAACTCCACAATAATAAATAATTAAGTAAATTGCTAATATACACTGTGTGTGTAATTAACAACAAAAAGGTGAGAGCATTTAAGCACTCAACTACTTGGAATTTAATATGATATAAAAATAATTAAGATATTAGGTAGAGATTTAGAATGAACACTAAGAAAGGCCACCTATATAAGGTGATACAAACTTGCATAATCATTAATAATCAATAAAACAATCAAACACAAATACAAATAATCAATCACAAAAAATAATAACAATTAATGAACAAGGGTGGGGAAAATGGGAACAGGCTAGGGAAAGGGGGGGGAGGGGGAAAAAATAGGGGGGGGGGGCGGCACAATGATACAGTGGGGAATGAGTGGGGAGAGAAAAGAGGGGAATGAATGAAGTAGGTAATAACTGCCCAGTATTAACATTAAACTAGTACCCATCTATCTCAGGAAGGGGGTGAGCTCAATATAGTCATTGAGACCTCCCGGGTATTTGGATTGCAAAGTATAAATCCAAAATTGCTCTCTCTTGGCAATTTGGAGGTCCCGGTCCCCTGCTCTAATATTACTCATAATTCTCTCTATTCCCATATACTGTATTCCTACTGTGTTACATTCATGTACATTTTTAAAATGAGCACGTAGATGAGTAAGTGGTTTAGAGGTTCCTTCCAATTTGGGAATATTAACGATATTGTGTAAATGCTCCATAATGCAAAATTTAAAATGTCGCTTAGTTCTGCCCACGTATTGTAGACCGCAGCTACACTGCAGTACGTAAACTACATAAGTGGACAGACAATCAATATAATTTGAGATCTTATACTCAAGCCCAGTAACATGTGATGTAAAGGTTTTATGCGTTAACATCTTGGGGCAGATCTTGCATCTAGCGCATCTATGGTTGCCCCCCACTCCCAGTGTATCCCCCAAATCTTTTTTTAGCAGGTTTGTTAGTACCCTTTAATAGACTTGGGGCAAGGATTGTTTTTATAGTCTGGGATTTTCTAAAAACAATAGGTGGTTTCTTTGAAAGGAAGTTTTTTAGAATGGGATCGATAAGTAGGATGTGTCAGTGTTTTGACAGAATCCTCTTAATGAAATTGTGTGACTTATTAAACCGAGTAACAAAATAAGGTGTCTCTTGTTTTGATGTAGTAACATTTTTAAAAGAAATGGGCTCAACTGCAAGATTGATGTTTGCCTGATACCCATTATAAATACCCTGTTTATGTATGACATTTTGATGTTTTTTCTTTTTCTTTTTAAGTAATGATTCCCTATTTTTATTTAATGCTCTTAGGTAGGAATCAGTAATGAGCTCCTCTCGATATCCCTTTTGCCTAAGGCGTTCAATAAGAACTTTTGACTGTTCCTTATAGTTGTCAATATTTACACAATTTCGTCTAATACGAAGAAATTGGCTATAGGGGATATTGTCAACGCATTTTCTCTCGTGTCCACTTTTAGGGTACAGATAGGAGTTAACATTAGTTTTTTTGAAACAAGTTTTAGTTAGAAGTAAGTCCCCCTGGATGTAAATGACCAGATCCAGAAATGTAATATGATCTTTCTGGATGTCACTTGTAAAGGTGAGATTAAATTCGTTAATATTAATCTGGTTAACAAACTGTCAAAGGACGCCTTGTCACCATCCCAGACGACCAAAATATCATCGATGTATCTCCTCCACAGTTTTAGCTGTGGCGGAGGCATATCAGAACCCCAAATGTGCAATGACTCCCACCATCAGTGTACTGTGGTGAATGTGTTCCTCTGGACTCGGGTACCCCATGTCAGATTCCGACGAAGTGTGGAGATGCAAAGAAAAGAAATGCATCCATAGCGCAGATCAATATAGTAAAAGGTATACATTTTGTATAGCACCTCAAAAATGCGCACTTACAATAAAACAATGTGAAATCAGCATATATCACTATTTGGGAAAGCAGGAGAGACCGACCGTATCGGGGCTCACCACACTGCCTCCGTTGGACGTCTGCTATGGTTAACGGGGACTCTGCGTGCAGCTCCTTAGTGTATTGTGACATGGTTTTTCTGTAAGTGTCCCACAATGAGCAGTGGAACAGGTAGTACATGGATTTTACATGGGCACAGATTACCATGTCCTCATTCCTAAGGCCAGCCGCCCGCATCGCGGTTACTGCAAACGGACGTGTGAATGCGCTCGCCCGCGATGGTTTTATTTGCTGTAACTGTGCGGTGGAGGGCTTTGTCACTATTTTACTCACCATAACTTATATAATGTGTGATTGAAACCTATCCCTGCTTCACATTGCAAAGCCAGTGTAACCGGCCTCACACTGATGAGAGCCATGGGGTTGAAAAGCTGTCTGTGAGTAGGGTTACTGGCTCTGCACTTCTTTACCCGAGGCTGTGCTGAAAAGCTGTGTAATGCTTATAGGGGTCCCATGTTAAAATGGACCTGAAGCAAAAGGTGACACTGTGTGCTCATTTGCATGTGATTACCCAGAATCCCTGGCTGCAGTAGTAGCACTGCATGCTAAGAGATAACGGGGACATTGTCTGAGACATGTTTTTCTCTGACACGTGAGGGTCACTTACAGTAGTTAAATTCTTTGGCCAGAGCATTGCTAGCTTGCACATAGAGATGGGTGACTGTTTTTTGCCAATTTGGATCCGCAGCGGTTCCTTTTGTCCGCGGATGTCAGCAGATCAATGTCAGAAAGGGCGATTATGCTGCACCAATCCAGGAGTTGGGCCTGACCTTCTGGGCACGGGGGATTTAGTAGGGACATGTGGATATCTTGTCATCTACGATTGACTTCACTGGGATAAGAAAACCACCATACGTGTTCCCATGTATTAGCATGTCTCCGTCATGGGAAGCGCTCGTTAGTATGCTCAGTGGTACCTAATCCAAGCTGTGATAAGCGTGCCAGAGGTACGAGCCCTAAATACCCTAAAACCTGCACGTGCCGATTTACCAAAATGCTACGTATGGAACCACGCGTTCGGTTAATAGTATTATAACCTCAACATTTGAATACACAGTGAGCACCATGTCATAATACCAGATCTTACAGAGGCTGAAGGGAACCAGCATTAAACTTCAGCAAGAGTTTGGCACAGTCATTTCATTTGAACCGAGGTTAACAAGTCCTCTTCAAGCAGAGTTTATTTTTTATTGTAACATTTTGTCTTTCAAATACATCTTCACAATCATCAATATATGTCTTTGTATATAAAAGCACCGAGGAGGAATCGGGATCGCCTGAGACGGGTGAGGTCACCTACCGTAACAACAAAAAAGAGAGATGTCTCATTTACAGGCAGCAAATATTATTAATAAATGTTTTTTTTTTTTTAAAAAGAAGGTTTATAAGCAGCCGCATCAGGGAAAGAGATGGCCTTTTACAGAGATGCGCACAACCGAGCTTGAATGTTTTGTTCGCTATCGCATGTGTCTTTGCTCATATAATGATGACGATGAGGGCCAGTTATTGTTCCACATAATGTATTCCTTTGAGCGACTGCTGCACAAGACACTGGTTCTTATGTTTCTTTAGTAGCAGCAGCAGATGTCTGTTTGATGGGCACTCATCTCTCCATCATTATTTGGAAAACCTATTCACGAGTAATAGCCCCATTAAGGACAGCAGTAGGCTGAGGCAACATTATCAAAATCATTTATCCTACCTAATCATAATGAATTCCCTGGGGGACGGAGATATATCTTGGGAACCTGATGCTCCTTTGCCAGAGACTAGCAAAAAATGAATTGTGAATCAGTGATTGATGTTACATTCGGAAGATTGCCTTTCTCACTGTGTTTTTTGTGCCTGGTGTAGCTGAGCCCCCTTCTTACCTCCGGTGCAGGGGTGGGGACTAGCGGCCGGACTATCGCGTTGCCTGCCGGGGCTCTGCACCGTGCCGGGAGTGTGGGGCGGATCGGGACTCATAAGGAGAGAGGGGATTGGTGTTGGAGGCCCCACAGCGTGGGACCTGACCGACTCTTTGATCCATCGGGTACCGAAGTGTCCAGGGAGGTATATAAGTGCACCAACGATTCACACAGGGGTAACGCTACCTCACACTTTGAGTGGGGCTGTTCTATGGACACCGGGTGTTTAGGTGTCTAGGGCACCCTCAGTAATTTGGGGGAACCACACCGGGGTGATGGGTATAGCATTGTGATATTGTATTGTGGGTGTGTTATTGTTATAGTGTGAGTAGTAAAGAAGTTATATTATATTCAGTTATATAGTGGTTATTGAGTCCTATGTGGGACCATCCCGCTCTGCTGGGATCCCTCATAGCCGGAGGCGCAGCGCCGAACAGAGAGAGAGATTGCCCCATGCTCCCAGAGGCAGAGGCTTAGGTCTCCTGCGCGCCAACAGGTACCGCAGCACACATAGTTCCCTTAGGCCGCGCTTATAGTGCCGGCGACGCGACGTCACCTGAAAACAAATACATTGCCGCCGCCACGTGCGCTTATAGTGCACGCGACGGCGACAAGCGACGGAGCGACGCCGCCATCGCAAAAATCTGAAGCCGGCAAAATTTGTCGCGTCACGTGACGGCCCTTGAACAAATCAAATTGCCGGAATCCCGCAGCCCCGCGAAACATAACTTTCGCCGGTGGCGACGGTGACGTCACCCGCCGTGTCGCCATCGCCAACGACGGCACTATAGGCCCGGCCTTAGTCATAAGGAAAAGGGGCTACACTGGTATATAGCCTAATGCAGTGGGGCTCAACTCCAGTCCTCACGCCCCTCCAACAGGTCAGGCTTTTAGGATATCCTGCTTCAGCCCAGGTGGCTCAATCAGAGGCTCAGTCAAAGCCTCTGATTGAGCCACCTGGGCTGAAGCAGGGACTCATTGAGCAATCTGTGCTGAAGCAGGGATATTCTGAAAACCTGACCTGTTTGGGGGGGGGGGGGGTGAGTTGAGGACTGAAGTTGAGCACCTCTGTTTTAATGCACAAATGTCATTCATATCCATAATCCCCGTAAATCTCTTTTATATCAGAGAATTGAGGCTTTTGTGTTTTACTGCACTACAAGGTAATTATCTCTGCATAGAAACAGAAGAGAGGATTTTAGCAGACGTGCTTTATTGCTGGATAAATAACTGTTGTCCCTTCCTAGCTGTCATTTTTTTTTAATTTCGTTTTTCAACAAGTCGGTAGTAATACCGAGGGATAACGTAAAACAGCCGAGAGAGGAACTAAGCTACTATTTCATATGTAGGCACCTACAGCTCGGCTTTCTGACCTTGTGTTTGAAGAACCCGACCAATTACTCTAAAAAGCCTCCTATGAATAATCAGACCACTGGGCAAATACAAAGTGCATGGCCCAGGAACTGACCAGTGCCCCCGGAGACCTACCCTCAGATACCTCAATTTAGATGAAAGAGACCTGTGAGCTTGTGAAATCTCCGAGCACTGACATTCTCCCTGTGATTCACGCTCACGCCGGCCCAAGTAAGGTATCACAACCTAGGACACGTCCACTTTTCCAGCCGCAGCGTCACCAATAGAAAGCTGAACTATTTTTAAAACGGGTATTCCTTTCTACCTGATTATTCTGCGATGTGCAGAACATCATGCACATGCAGTGCTGTATACACGTGTGTATATATATTACATATCTGTATATGATTCAAATCAGGCTCAAGCAAATTTGAAACTCTGGGGGGAAAAAAAATAATTGTTTACACAAAAACGACACAAATCACAGTATTTTCCCGTAGCCTCAGTTTGTCCCCAAAGAAAAGGACGAGGTGGATTTAAAGCTCCGGCTGATCATTTCTGACATTTTAAACGATTCTTTAGGTAAAACAAATTATATTACTAATTGTATTAGCCTGTCACATCATTAAAACAAATTGTCAACAGAAAACTGTCTTTTGTGTACTTGTAAACCAGAGATCCGTACAGCATACATTAGCTGAATGTCATACAATTGGACAGAATAGGCACCCTTGAAATTAAAACATCCATTAACATTGAAGCAGTTTAATTTAGTTCCTAGCTATGGCTGCGTCCCTTTAATTATAGCAACATAGAATGACTACATAATGCCACGGTGATGAGGTCCCATCTAACCCCCACCGTTCGTTCTGTGCAGATGCACACAGCTATTTTGCATGTTTTTGCTGTTCCGACCTATAGATTATGCTGAATGCCAAAGAATTGCTTCTTCTTGTATATGAGAGGTCTTAACGAGGGCTTAGAAAAGATTAGCTTTAAGCATGAAACAAACATGCTGTGACTCGTTACGCTTTAGTGTGGACAACTGAGCCATGTGTAAGGAGCACTTCCATTGACCCGATCATGTAACTGAATTACATTAAGAAGTTAATAGGCTGATCTTTAATTATCATTATTCAATGGAACACCTGATGACTAATTTACCAGTTACATATCTAATGTAAGAAATCAATATTTGTTATTCCGGCTCTTTATTGAACATCCTATATAATGCAGAGTCCCTACACTGTCAACTTTGCTATATACTCATTAATGCAATATATATATATATACCTATATGTGTGTGTGTATATATGTATATGTAACCCCCTTTCCCTACGCCTAAGGGAAACCGCGGGCGATTACACGTGCTGCTGTTACCTATGAGGCTCACAGGAGGCCAAAGCCTCCGCTTCTGGGGAGCCTGGGGTACTATATCTCGCGGTGCAGCGCCTCCACCTGTGAGGATCCCAGCGTGAGTGAGATGACTCCTCATAGGAACCAATACAAAGCAATTACCACAACTCACACAGCAGTAGTAATAACAATATCTTTTACCAGCAGGTCCCTGTTCATAAACACAATAACAATGCACATACAATAACAATACTGGTTCCCTCAAAGTACTGCGGGTTCCCCGGGCACCTAGAACTCCTGTGTCCACAGAACAATTCCCACCCCAAAGTGTGTGAAGGTAGCGCTACCCTCCCTGAAGTGTGGTGGTGCACGGTGGGTACATTCCTGGCAAACACCAGGGGATTAGAGGGTTCCTCCGTTAGCAGAGTCGCATCAGTGGTCCCACGATGCGGGGTCTGCAAAACGCCCCTCACGCCTTACTGGTGGTTGCCATGTGCGGTCTCGCCTGAAGGCCGCCGGTCGCTGCGCGTACGTCCGACTGCTCAGTGGTGTGGGTTGTCAGTTTCTACTAGGGAGGGTCCTTATCTTGGCTCCCTTGACGCATTCGTCCTCTTTGCTGGCTCTGTGACTCGCGGGCTCCCAGTCTGCGTTGGAAATCCTCTCCTAAGACCCTCCCCTTCCAGCGTCGCCAATCCCAACATGGCCGCTGCAGCACACGTCCCATTCACTTACATGCGGCGCCAACCTTAAAATGGCCGCCACAACTTTCCGCCGATCTCCCGATCCGGCAGAGCCTCGGATCACCGGCGCATCAGCGGGGCAATGCGGAGCAGCTCCCCCTCACCCAGGCAAGGAAGGGGGACCCCGCTACATGAATATATTAACCATGTTTCAAAAGGCAAAAAAGCCCCAGTGCTACATCCAACACGACAAATTATTATGTTACATAGTGTCTGTTATTCCTATTATAAGTAAGGGTCAATAATCAATCCTTTGGCCAAAACATTACAAGCGGTTAACCCTTTACTGCACATCCTACACATGTTCTCTTTACCTCTCTGTTGAGGGAGAAGTCTCTCAAAAGTCGTTATCCCAGGTACAGCATTTATCCGGACCTGCAAATTAGAGTGGGGTGGGTGAGCTTAAAATCCAGCAGGAGGGGTCCCAAAGCAATGCTTGCTCCTGTTATTGATCTTGTTCCCTGTCCTTGAATATCTATCATTTCAGAAGAATGCTCACACAACAAATACAAAAGGTTGGACATCTTTTTGGAAAGGAAAGGTATACAGGGATATAGCAAATAAGGAAACATGGGAAGGATGTTGATCCAGGGAGAAATCTGATTGCCAATATTTGGAGTTAGGAAGGAATTTATTTTTCCCTTATGAGACATCATTGCGTGATATTTCACTGGGGGATTTGGTTAGCCTTCCTCTGGATCACTATACTCTAAATACAATTATAGGATAAATATCTGTTGTCTAAATTTAGCATAGGTTGAACTTGATGGACATACAGTATGTCTTTTCAACCTCATCTACGATGTATGTATGTATGTATGTATGTATGTATGTATGTATGATCTAAAGGTGAGGTATTGGCCTTTATAACTTGGTTAAATTCCTAGTGTTACTTTATCTCCCTGATCACCATGTACAAAGTCTTGCATTGTGATCTCTCCCTGTAATGGGCTTGTGCTTGAAAAAAAACACCCCACGTACAGCACTACATACATTGCAGCATTATAGCGGAAACACATATTATTTATCTTATGTGCAAGCAATAGGCAATTAAAGCTGCAGTTCAGGCAATATCCTGCATGTGTGTTTTTTTTAATAAATCAGTTCTGTAGTAAGAAAAAATACCGGTACTTCTGTTTAAAAAAACAACAACTTTGAAAGACCAATTTTCTTGTATTCTATTTTAACAAGCATGCTTGTTCCTATAGCAACGATTTACATTCCCCATATTTAAAGATGTCGCCAAACTTTGCCGATCAATAGACGGAGAACGAATTGACCGGCAGCTATGCGGTTCTTTAGGTAATTAGAGATTGCCCACATGAAACTATTGAAGTAAAAAAATAAATTAAAAAGAATAAATAAATAAAAGACTGAACTGCAGCTTTAAATGCCTCTTCCCTTTTTTATTACCATTAACCTCTTTACTGCCAGAGCGGCCTTTCTTATTTTTAAATGATCTTTAATATGCTGTATAACTGCACACATAATAGGAATCTCCCCTGTCACATTTAATGTGAATTTGTTACGTAAAGATGATTTATTGTGAGGACGCACATTGCTGGGATACAGGCGCATTTCATTGGGCCGCGCTGCAGGTCAAGTGTGGAGACTGATTAGGTTTCCTGCAAATCATTATTTCTATCTGCAGAAAGCCGATGTGAATCCCGACATCAAGAAACAAGTCATCAAAGCTGAAGTTTTTATTTTAGCCGAGGCCAACAAGGAGAACACGAAAGCTCAATCAGAGACTTTAAATCACCCAATCACTTCTTGTGAGTGTGCTGCGAAGGGTATATAATTATGGTTAAATCAGATCTCCTGAATGCCATTAATGTATTACTGCCCTTTCAATGTTATATTAACATTCCAGTCACCCTGCATCATACATACAGTATGATGTCCATCTGCCACCAGTCTTGGTAGACGCTAGACTATAACTAACCATTATTTGGGGTTTGATTTGATTTATATTTTCATGACAAAGACAATTCTTTTCCCACTAAACTGGAACTGGTTGAAGCTTCAGGGATTTTTCCCACAAAGAATCTCTGGGATATAACACTTGAGTTGCCCCAAAGGCGAAGAGAGGCTCCCCAATATGCCTTCACTGCCCCTGTCCACCAAGCCAGTGTGGAAGGGTTTAACAGCATGAGGACAGGAGCCACTTCAGACCCCCTGGAGTCGATCAGCGCCTCCCCCATGCATGTCTGATTGAGGTTCTGTGTGCTGCCATGCTGCTTTTTTAATTTCTACAAGGAATCTCTGGGACATAAGACCAGAGCCGCCCCAAAGGCGGCAGCCAAAGGGCAGCCAAAGGGTGTCGCCGTTTGCTGCCATTCGGTAATGTTACAGCTGCTCTAATGCCTCTGAAACTCACCAACCCTCTCATCCCCTGTACCCAATGTCTACTTACCTTGCTTATAGATTGTAAGCTCCTTGAGGCAGGGACTCTTTCTACACATTTCAGGCCTATCTACCTCTTCTAAACACATTGCATGCCTACCTACCTCTCTCTAACACATTGCAGCCTATCCTACCTCTCTTCTAACACATTGCAGGCCTATCCCACCCTCTTCTAACACATTGCAGGCTATCCTACCTCTATTTCTAACACAATTGCAGGCCTATCCTACTCTCTTCTAACCAAATTCAGGATCCTATCTACCTCTTCTAACACATTTCAGGCCTATCCTACCTCTTCTAACACATTGCAGGCCTATCCTACCTCTCTTCTAACACATTGCAGGCCTATCCTACCTCTCTTCTAACACATTGCAGGCCTATCCCACCAATCTTCTAACACATTGCAGGCCTATCCTACCTCTCTTCTAACACATTGCAGGCCTATCCTACCTCTCTTCTAACACATTGCAGGCCTATCCTACCTCTTCTAACACATTGCAGGCCTATCCTACCTCTTCTAACACATTGCAGGCCTATCCTACCTCTCTTCTAACACATTGCAGCCTATCCACCAATCTTCTAACACATGGCAGGCCTATCCTACCTCTCTTCTACACATTGCAGGCCTTCCTACATCTCTTCAAACATTGCAGGCCTATCCCCTCACTCTCTTCTAACACACATTGCAGGTCTATCCTACCTTCTCTAACACATTGCACAGGCCTTCCTACCTCTCTTCTAACACTTGCATTGCAGGTCCTAGTCCTACCTTTCTTTCTAACACATTGCAAGGCCTAGGCCTATCCTACCTCTTCTAACACATTGCAGGCCTATCCCACCTCTCTTCTAACACAATGCAGGCCTCTCTTACCTCTCTTCTAACACATTGCAGGTCTATCCTACCTCTCTGCTAACACATTGCAGGCCTATCCTACCTCTACTAACACATTGCAGGCCTATCCTACCTCTTCTAACACATTGCAGGTCTATCCTACCTCTCTTCTAACACATTGCAGGCCTATCCTACCTCTTATAACACACTGCATGCCTATCCTACCTCTTCTAACACATTGCAGGCCTATCCTACCTCTCTTCTAAACACATTGCAGGCTATCCGACTCTCTTCTAACACACTGCAGGCCTATCCTACCTCTCTTCTAACACAATGCAGGCCTCTCTTACCTCTCTTCTAACACATTGCAGGTCTATCCTACCTCTCTGCTAACACATTGCAGGCCTATCCTACCTCTACTAACACATTGCAGGCCTATCCTACCTCTTCTAACACATTGCAGGTCTATCCTACCTCTCTTCTAACACATTGCAGGCCTATCCTACCTCTTATAACACACTGCAGGCCTATCCTACCTCTTCTAACACATTGCAGGCCTATCCTACCTTGAACATCTATATAAGCAGAGTCCCTACACTGTCAACTTTGCTATATACTCATTAATGCAATATATATATATATACCTATATGTGTGTGTGTATATATGTATATGTAACCCCCTTTCCTACGCCTAAGGAAACCGCGGGCGATTACACGTGCTGCGGTTACCTATGAGGCTCACAGGAGGCCAAGCTCCGCTTTCTGGGGAGCCTGGGGTACTATATCTCGCGGTGAAGCGCCTCCACCGTGAGGATCCCAGCGTGAGTGAGATGACTCCTCATAGGAACCAATACCAAGCAATTACCACAACTCACACAGCAGTAGTAATAACAATATCTTTTCCCAGCAGGTCCCGTTCATAAAACACAATAAAATGCACTACAATAACAATACTGGTTCCCTCAAAGTAACTGCGGGTTCCCGGGCACCTAGAACTCCTGTGTCACAGAACATTCCCACCCCAAAGTGTGAAGGTTAAAGGCTACCCTCCCTGAATGTGGTGGTGCACGTGGGTACTTCCTGCAAACAACCAGGGATTAGAGGGTTCCTCCGTTAGCAGAAGTCGCCATCAGTGGTCACCACGATGCGGGGTCTGCAAACGCCCCTCACGCCTTACTGGTGGTTGCCATGTGCGGTCTGCCTGAAGGCCGCCGGTCGCTGCGCGTTACGTCCGACTGCTCAGTGGTGTGGGTTGTCAGTTTTACTACTAGGGAGGGGTCTTATCTTGGCTCCCTTGACGCATTCGTCCTCTTTGCTGGCTCTGTGACTCGCGGGCTCCCAGTCTGCGTTGGAAATCCTCTCCTAAAACCCTCCCCTTCCAGCGTCGCCAATCCAACATGGCCGCTGCAGCACACGTTCCCATTCACTTACATGCGGCGCCAACCTTAAAATGGCCGCCCAACAACTTTCCGCCGATCCCTCCCGACCGGCAGAGCCTCGGATCACCGGCGCATACAGCGTGGGCAATGCGGAGCAGCTCCCCCTCACCCAGCAAGGAAGGGGGACCCCGCTACATGAATATATTAACCATGTTTCAAAAGGCAAAAAGCCCCAGTGCTACATCCAACACGACAAATTATATGTTACATAGTGTCTGTTATTCCTATTATAAGTAAGGGTCAATAATCAATCCTTTGGCCAAAACATTACAAGCGGTTAACCCTTTACTGCACACCTAACATGTTCTCTTTACCTCTCTGTTGAGGGAGAAGTCTCTCAAAAGTCGTTATCCCAGGTACAGCATATTACCGGACCTGAAATTAGAGTGGGGGGTGGGTGAGCTAAAATCCAGCAGGAGGGGTCCCAAAGCAATGCTTGCTCCTGTTATTGATCTTGTTCCCTGTCCTTGAATATCTATCATTTCAGAAGAATGCTCACAAACAAAACAAAAGGTTGGACATTTTTTGGAAAGAAAGTATACAGGGATATAGCAAATAAGGAACAGGGAAGGATGTTGATCCAGGGAGAAATCTGATTGCCAATATTTGGATTAGGAAGGAATTTATTTTTCCCTTGAGACATCATTGCGTGATATTTCACTGGGGGATTTGGTTAGCCTTCCTCTGGATCACTATACTCTAAATACAATTATAGGATAAATATCTGTTGTCTAATTTAGCATAGGTGAACTTGATGGACATACAGTATGTCTTTTCAACCTCATCTACGATGTATGTATGTATGTATGTATGTATGTATGATGTATGTATGTATGTATGTATGATCTAAAGGTGAGGTATTGGCCTTTATAACTTGGTTAAATTCTAGTGTTACTTTATCTCCCTGATCACCATGTACAAAGTCTTGCATTGTGATCTCTCCCTGTAATGGGCTTGTGCTTGAAAAAAAACACCCCACGTACAGCACTACATACATTGCAGCATTATAGCGGAAACACATATTATTTATCTTATGTGCAAGCAATAGGCAATTAAGCTGCAGTTCGGCAATATCCTGCATGTGTGTTTTTTTAAAATCAGTTCGTAGTAAGAAAAATACCGGTACTTTGTTAAAAAAACAACAACTTTGAAAGACCAATTTTCTTGTATTCTATTTTAACAAGCATGCTTGTTCCTATAGCAACGATTTACATTCCCCATATTTAAAGTCGCCAAACTTTGCCGATCATAGACGGAGAACGAATTGACCGCAGCTATGCGGTTCTTTAGGTAATTAGAGATGCCCACATGAACTATTGAAGAAAAAAATAAATTAAAAAGAATAAATAAATAAAAGACTGAACTGCAGCTTTAAATGCCTCTTCCCTTTTTTATTACCATTAACCTCTTTATGCCAGAGCGGCCTTTCTTATTTTTTAAATGATCTTAATATGCTGTATAACTGCACACATAATAGGAATCTCCCCTGTCACATTAATGTGAATTTGTTACGTAAAGATGATTATTGTGAGGACGCACATTGCTGGGATAACAGGCGCATTTCATCGGGCCGCCGCCTGCAGGTCAAGTGTGGAGACTGATTAGGTTTCCTGCAATCATTATTTCTATCTGCAAAAGCCGATGTGAATCCCGACATCAAGAAACAAGTCATCAAAGCTGAAGTTTTTATTTAGCCGAGGCAACAAGGAGAACACGAAACTCATCAGAGACTTTAAATCACCCAATCACTTCTGTGAGTGTGCTGCGAGGGTATATAATTATGGTTAATCAGATCTCCTGAATGCCTTAATGATTACTGCCCTTTCAATGTTATATAACATTCCAGTCACCCTGCATCATACATACAGTATGATGTCCATCTGCCACCAGTCTGGTAGACGCTAGACTATAACTAACCATTATTTGGGGTTTGATTTGATTTATATTTTATGACAAAGACAATTCTTTTCCCACTAAACGGAACTGGTTGAAGCTTCAGGGATTTTTCCACAAAGAATCTCTGGGATATAACACTTGAGTTGCCCCAAAGGCGAAGAGAGGCTCCCCAATATGCCTTCACTGCCCCTGTCCCCCAAGCCATGTGAAGGGGTTTAACAGCATGAGGACAGGAGCCACTTCAGACCCCCTGGAGTCGATCAGCGCCTCCCCCATGCATGTCTGATTGAGGTTCTGTGTGCTGCCATGCTTTTTTAATTTCTACAAGGAATCTCTGGACATAACAGAGCCGCCCCAAGGCGGCAGCCAAGAAGCCAAAGGGTGTCGCCGTTTGCTGCCATTCGGTAATGTTACGAGCTGCTCTAATGCCTCTGAAACTCACCAACCCTCTCATCCCCTGTACCCAATGTCTACTTACCTTGCTTATAGATTGTAAGTCTTGAGCAGGACCTCTTCTAACACATTTCAGGCCTATCTACCTCTTCTAAACACATTGCAGCCTATCCTACCTCTCTCTAACACATTGCAGCCTATCCTACCTCTCTTCTAACACATGCAGCCTATCCCACCAACTCTTCAACACATTGCAGGCCTATCCTACCTCTTCTTCTAACACATTGCAGGCCTATCCTACTCTCTTCTAACCACATTTCAGGCCTATCCTACCTCTTCTAATCACCATTGCAGGCCTATCCTACCTCTTCTAACACATTGCAGGCTATCCTACCTCTCTTCTAACACATTGCAGGCCTATCCACCAATCTTCTACACACATTGCAGGCCTATCCTACCTCTCTTCTAACACATTGCAGCCTATCCTACCCTCTTCTAACACATTGCCAGGCCTATCCTACCCTCTTCTAACCATTGCAGGTCTATCCTACCTCTCTAACACATTGCGGGCTGTCCTACCTCTCTTCTAACACATTGCAGGTCTATCCTACCTTTCTAACACATTGCAGGCCTATCCTACCTCTCTTCTAACACATTGCAGGCCTAGCCTACCTCTTCTAACACATTGCAGGCCTATCCTACCTCTTCTAACACATTGCAGGCCTATCCCACCTCTCTTCTAACACAATGCAGGCCTCTCTTACCTCTCTTCTAACACATGCAGGTCTATCCTACCTCTCTGCTAACACTTGCAGGCCTATCCTACCTCTACTAACACATTGCAGGCCTATCCTACTCTCTCTAACACATGCAGGTCTATCCTACCTCTCTTCAACACATTGCAGGCCTATCCTACCTTATAACACACTGCATGCCTATCCTACCTCTTCTAACACATTGCAGGCCTATCCTACCTCTCTTCTAACACATTGCAGGCCTATCCTACCTCTCTTCTAACACACTGCAGGCCTATCCTACCTCTCTTCTAACACAATGCAGGCCTCTCTTACCTTCTTCTAACACATTGCAAGGTCTATCCTACTCTCTGCTAACACATTGCAGGCCTATCCTACCTCTACTAACACATTGCAGGCCTATCCTACCTCTTCTAACACATTGCAGGTCTATCCTACCTCTCTTCTAACACATTGCAGGCCTATCCTACCTCTTATAACACACTGCAGGCCTATCCTACCTCTTCTAACACATTGCAGGCCTATCCTACCTCTCTTCTAACACATTGCAGGCCTATCCTACCTCTCTTCTAACACACTTGCAGGCCTATACCTACTCTCTTCTACACAAGTTTAATTCTGTCTGTAATGTTACTTATGCTCATAATCATATCTCTGACTGTCCATTAATTATCGTAAACTGAATACATATAACTTTTGTTCATTTAATGCAATCATTTATTATACAACTCTGGCTTTTCCTGTCTGTCTCATGTGTAACAAAATAATAGTATTAATAGTAGTTGTTATCAACTAACTGTAAAGTTTGCGATGCCCCTTAAATTGAGGCCAGTATTATTAAAGAATAAGTGATGATATCTAGTCAGGGAGAGGGAAAAGCTGGCCTTGAGATTTAGGTCTTGTTCAATTTTAGTGACGCCACTTCCCAGTGCTGGAGAAAAGTTCATCCTCTGAAGTGAGACTAAGTACCAATTCCTATGACTTTGGAAACCTTGACCTGACCTTGAAAAAGTCGCTTTGAGAAACTGTAGACTACAAGATCATAAGGGCAGGAGCATTGCAGTCCACAATAAAAGAAATCCGGCTTCGTTCCTAATTGAACTGTAATCATATAGGCAGTGCAAAGAAACTCTAAAACCAATACAAGACACAGGGACCACGTGTTCCCATATTGCACTCATGATTACAAATGTATATAAATACATATAAAATGTAATATTTGCAGACTATCAAAAACATTAAAAATGATCTACATGGGTCTGAAAGTGCAAGTCTAGGTGCACGATGAAAAGCGCAGTGTCTGTAACCTGAATAGTGACGATATTAGTCACTGCATAGACAGTGTCATTCATAGGAGCATAAAGGTTAAACTCTCTGCTAAAGTGTTGTACGGTTAGATATACTGAAATGGCCAATGTCTAGCAGTTAAGGCTAAGAGACCACATACACCCTAGTATTTACTCGTAAGAAGCTGTTTGGGGGCCGTCAATTATATAACGAGATGGTATCTTACTAGCCTGAAGCACTTACTCAGTATGACAGCCCCTCAAGCGTCCTGAAGCCGGATTTTCCACCCAAAAGACAGAAAAGAAATGGATAATGATAGTAAAATATCCACTTCACCCAAAACAACAATAAAGCCATCCCGTCACTTCGCAGACATTGCTCTGTTTCTCTTAAGCGGCTCATGTAAATGGCCGTTACAAATGGTGATAAAGTAATTGCAGGCTACGTCTATATGTCGGATCGACGGACTCATCTGCCTTGCAATTGCAGATGTCAGCAAACACAAACACCGACGTTGTGTCCCAGGAAAGCTTATTCTAATAAACTGCCAGCACTATGTCAGATGTACTTCCAGACCCATGGAGATAATTTTCAATGTTTTTGGTAGTCTGCCAATATTACATTTTGATATGTATTTAATAAATACATGTATTTTATTTTCTAATCCTGAGTGCATCTATAGGAACAAACTGTCTCTCTTTTTTTGGCACATGAGTTCATGTTGCTTACAATATTTCAGCGTGTCTACTGTCAGGGCCTACAATGCATTGAAATGAATTGCAGTGAAGGAGCTCATTATTAGCCGAGACAAACAACACTACATTGAGTTTCACATAAGAGATATTTAATTCTGCAGGGCACAGAACGTTTATATCTAGCCCTTCCTAAGACAGCTATAAATAGGAGGTACACAGTACACTTATTGGTTAGTTGAACGTTACCATTATTTTCCCCTTTTTATATGGCAAAATAGCGTCTGGTGTGAATGATTCCTGAATTAAGGATGGCATACAAAACAAATGGAGCTTTTTCTAACTTCTCAGAATCCTTTAACTAACCTCACCATGTGATCTCCTAAAGCAGCCTTTCACATGAAAAACGGAGACACAAAGTGTGGTGTTTCCAATTAAGTCGTAATCTATGATATGACGCTGTGTAAATCGGGGACAAACAGGTCATTGAAGAGTCGTTCTCACATGAGCAGGGACACAACCGTTCAATAATCATACTGTAAATAATGTACCTGTGCTTTATCAATTGGCTAATAGGCACATCACCAACGTCTATGATTATATGTATTTTTAGCAGCACCCAGTGCTTACCTGAATAAGAGAAGTATGGTCTTCGATTTTTATATGTATATTTGTACCTGTCAGAATCGGCGTTCTCCACGCTCCCCACACAGAGCACCCCCTTCCCGCAGGGAGTCCCCTGGACACACAAAATAAACCTGCCTTAACCGGCCTCCCTGGCTCCTCGCCCCTGCCAACCGTCGCGGGATCACTCCCTCGGCGATTCCTCTGCTCAGCGCCGGGCGCGCCCACGCCCTCCTGCACGCACACCTGCACGCACACCTGCACCATCCAGGCTCGTTTCACACGCGTACACGAAACTTACGGAGCACGCTCATCTGCCACCTCTTATTCCCGTCCCCCGGACCTCAGGCTCCGCCCCCGCACACTGCACGGGCATACTCAGGTTACTAACAAGACTCACCTGGCCTGTTATGCCTGCACCAATCTGCAGTGTCTCCCTGTAGCTCTTCCTGTCCCGCCTCCGTTCCTAATTGGACCTTCCTGCTTTATCTAGCTCCTCTCTGCTCTCAGTATCTTTGCTCGACATAGTCCTCTGTATGGAAGTACTTCGGATTCTCTCAGTGTTTTCACAGGTTCTGACGCGGCTTGTACGACTACCCCTCTGGCTCTCGATCTCGGCACTCCTTGGACAACGTCCACTCTGGTAACCCCTTGAACACGGCTTGGACAACGACCTATCTCCACTCTCCACTCCCGACTTCGGCAAGGCATCCTTCACTCTATCTCTACAACCGGTACCGGCAAGTATTGCCTACCTTACTAACCTGGCCTGCAACGCTTCATACCACACTCCGGACACGCTCCCTTTGCTGCGGGGCGTGTATTATTCACTCCCCCTTCAGCTCAGGGGATGGGTCTGGTCTGCGGCAGCACCGTGTAACAGTACCTATATGGGGTTGCCAATGGTGGTAATTGTTTAAGGAATTAGACAGAGTATCAATTTGTATGTGCAAAGTGTATAAACATACTGTGTATGCACACTTTGTTATGTACAAAACACATTCTGTTAAAGTGACAATATGAAAATCAAAAGCATGCATGGAGGAACTTGTATAGAATCTAGATGCGTGGATGTTGCCATAGCTAGTATTAATGTGTATATGTCAATTGTCCATGCTCAAGAAACCATATGTTCGTTGTTCTGGTTATAGAGATGGAAAACTTAATAAAATTAAGTTTTCCAAAATTGAGCTATGTCTAATAGTTTCCATACCCAGCAATCTGCTAGTTAGTAGCAATTTCTTGGGAATTATTGTAAACTAAGTTACTGTATCAACCCTTTCATCAAGGTACTGAGCTGTCTCACTGTCATACAGTAAGCATTTATTATACTCCCATGTTCAGCACAATGCTATGACTGCCATACATGGTGGTGTTCACCGGAGACTGTGCGGTGTCCTCTGTGCTGGTGTCTCTGTGCGGTGTCCTCTGTGCGGTGTCCTCTGTGCGGTGTCCTCTGTGCGGTTGTCCTCTGTGCGGTGTCCTCTGTGCGGTGTCCTCTGTGCGGTGTCCTCTGTGCGGTGTCCTCTGTGCGGTGTCCTCTGTGCGGTGTCCTCTGTGCGGGTCCTCTGTGCGGTGTGTCCTCTGTGCGGTGTCCTCTGTGCGGTGTCCTCTGTGCGGTGTCCTCTGTGCGGGTCCTCTGTGCGGTGTTCTCTGTGCGGTGTTCTCTGTGCGGTGTTCTCTGTGCGGTGTTCTCTGTGCGTGTTGTTCTTCTCTGTGTCTCTTGCGCGGTGTTTCTGCGCGTGTCTCTGCGCTGTGTTCTCTGCGCGGTGTTCTCTGCGCGGTGTTCTCTGCGCGGTGTTCTCTGTGCGGTGTTCTCTGTGCGGTGTTCTCGTGCTGTGTTCTCTGTGCTGTGTTCGTGCCTGGCGTGGTCCTGTGGTGTCTCTGTGCGGTGTTCTCTGTGCGGTGTTGTCTTGTTGCGTTGTCTCTGTGCGGTGTTCTGTGCTGGTGTTCTCTGTGCTGTGTTCTCTGTGCTGTGTTCTCTGTGCGTGTTCTCCGTGTCTCTGCGGGTTCTCTGGCGTGTTCTCTGTGCTGTGTTCTCTGTACCTCTCTCTATATCAGGCTCAGTATTTGTCCTTTATCTGTTCATTCCTTCTTTAGTTATTCCTATAAAGCGTTTTCCTTCTTTATTAAACTCTGTACTGTACTGTATGTGTATTAGTGTTTGCCTTTCTGGTCCCACTGTACTCACTACATCTCCTTCACTCTGACAGTCTAACCGTCCCTACTTCTCCCCTTCTCTATCTATGATGCTGTTTATTTCGGGCCCTTTCTTCTTTATTGTTATGCTGTCACCAAAGCTTCTGACGGGACATGCAACTCTGGCCAACCTTAGGCTTTGAGGGGCCCAAGGTGGCACGCTGGCAGCGGGGCCCACCTTGTAAAAAAAAGGGGGGACTTACCTTGAAGAGCAGTCCTCCGGCAGCGTTGCGGTGTCATGATGTCACGGTGCCATGGCTACGTGCAGTCACTGCGTCATGTGAGATCAAGGTGCCATGGCAATGTGATGTCAATGACGCCGTGACATCACGCTGAAGGAGGCAGCCCTCTGCAGAGAAATAAGAGTGCGCATGTACACCCCTGTCCACACACACACCTACACCACGGCCGGTCCGAGCTCCCTCCTCTCTATCCTCTCCCTCCTGTCAGCCCAGGATCAACTTCCAACTGGAGGGAGAGCTGGAAGAGAGGGTGCGCCGCGCTCCCTCCTCCAACTCCCCACTCCGGTCGGGTGAGAAGTTGTATCTCGGCGCCGAAAGGAGAGAGAGAGGAGGAGCGCGGGGCACCCGAGGCGTAGGGCCCAAGTGGGCCGCTTGCCCTATGGTCGGCCCTGTGCCATGGGAGTCCCTCAAGCAGCAAGGCAACTATTATACCAGCTCGATAATTCTATTATACCAGCTGCGATGCCTTCTATTATACCAGCGCGATGCATTCTATTTATACCACTGCGATGCCTTTATTATACCAGCTGCGATGCATTCTATTATACCAGCTGCGATGCATTCTATTATACCAGCTGCGATGCATTCTATTATACCAGCTGCGATGCCTTCTATTATACCAGCTGCGATGCCTTCTATTATACCAGCTGCGATGCATTCTATTATACCAGCTGCGATGCATTCTATTATACCAGCTGCGATGCATTCTATTATACCAGCTGCGATGCATTCTATTATACTCCAGCTGCGATGCCTTCTATTATACCAGCTGCGATGCATTCTATTATACCACTGCGATGCATTCTATTATACCAGCTGCGATGCCAGTTCTATTATACACACTGCGATGCCTTTATTATACCAGCTGCGATGCCTTCTATTATACCAGCTGCGATGCCTTCTATTATACCAGCTGCGATGCCTTCTATTATACCAGCGCCGATGCATTCTATTATACCAGCTGCGATGCATTCTATATACCAGCTGCGATGCATTCTATTATACCAAGCTGCGATGCCTTCTATTATCAGTCGGCCTTATAGTATCCAGCTCGATGCCTCTATATTACCAGCTGCGATGCATTCTATTATACCACTGCGATGCCTTCTATTATACAGCTGCGATGTTCTATTATACAGCTGCGCATGCATTCTATTATACCAGCTGCGATGCATTCTATTATACCAGCTCGATGCCTTCTATTATACCAGCTGCGATGCATTCATTATACCAGCTGCGAGCATTCTATTATACAGCTGCGATGCTTCATTTATACCAGCTGCGATCATTCTATTATACAGCTGGCGATGCATTTCTATTATACCAGCTGCGATGCATTCTATTATAACCAGCTGCGATGCATTATATTATACAGCGCTGCGATTTGCTTCTATATGACAGATGCGATGATCTATTATACCAGCTGCGATGCATTCTATTATACCAGCTGCGATGCATTCTATTTACCAGCTGCGATACATTCTATTATACCAGCTTGCAATGCATTCTATTATAACCAGCTGCGATGACTTCTATTTTACCAGCTGCAAGCATTAGATGCATTCTATTATACCGATGCAATGCATCGATGCATTCTATATTACACGCGGTGGCATCTTTCATTATACCCAGCTGCGATTGCATTCTATTATACCAGTGCGATGCATTCTATATACCATCTGCGTGATTCTATTATACCAGCTGCCGATGCATTCTATTATACCAGCTGCGATCATCTATTATACCAGCTGCGATGCATTCTATTATACCAGCTGCGATGCTTCTATTATACCAGCTGCAATGCATTCGAATGCATTCTATATACCACCTGCGGCATTCTATATACCAGCTGCGATGCAGTTCTATCTACCAGCTGCGTGATTCTATTATACCAGCTGCGATGCATTCTATTATACCAGCTGCGATACATTCTATTATACCAGCTGCGATGCATTCTATTATACCAGCTGCGATGCATTCTATTATACCAGCTGCGATGCATTCTATTATACCATCTGCGATGCATTCTATTATACCAGCTGCGATGCATTCTATTATACCAGCTGCGATGCATTCTATTATACCAGCTGCGATTATACCACTGCTCATTCTATTATACCAGCTGCGATGCATTCTATTATACCAGCTGCGAGAATTTATTATAAAGCTGCTATACATTCTCATTATACCAGCTGCGATGCTTTCTATTATACCAGCTGCAATTGCATTGCGATCATTCTATTATACCAGCTGGTGCATTCTATATACCAATGCGATGCTTCTATTATACCACTGCGAGGCATTCTATTATACCAGCTGCGATGCATTCTATATACAGCTGCGATACATTCTATTATACCAGCTGCAATGCATTCTATTATAACCAGCTGCGATGCATTCTATTATACCACTGCGATACATTCTATTATAACCAGCTGCGCATGCTTCAGATAACCAGCTGCATGCATTCTATTATACCACTGCGGTGCATTATATACCAGCTGCGATATTCTATATACCAGCTGCGCATGCATTCTATTATACCAGCTGCGATGATTCTATTATACCAGCTGCGATACATTCTATTATACCAGCTGCGATGCATTCTATCTATACCAGCTGCGATGCATTCTATTATACCAGCTGCGATGCATTCTATTATACCGCTGCTATGCTCGATGATTCTATTTAACCCAGCTGCGGTTGTCATTCCTCATTATACCAGCTGCGATGCACTTCTATTATAACCAGCTGGCGATGCATTCTATTATAACAAGCGCCGATCATTCTATTATACAGCTGCAATGCATTTATTTACCAGCTGCGATGCATTCATTAGTACCCAGCTGCGATACATTCTATTATACCACTGCGATGATTCTATATCCGCTGCGAGTCATTCTATAGTACAGCTGCGACCTTCTATTATACCAGCTGCGATGCATTCTATTATACCACTGCGAGTTGCATTTATTATACCAGCTGCAATACATTCTATTATACCAGCTGCGATTGCCTTCTATTTACCAGCTGCGATGCCATTCTATTATACCAGCTGCGATGCATCTATTCATACCCGCGTGATGCATTCTATTATTCCAGCTGCGTGCATAGTTACACCGATGTCTATTATACCAGCTGCAATACATTCTATTATACCAGCTGCGATACATTCTATTATACCAGCTGCGATGCATTCTATTATACCAGCTGCGATGCATTCTATTATACCAGCTGCGATGCATTCTATTATACCAGCTGCATGCATTCTAATATACCAGCTGCGATACATTCTATTGCATTGTAATAAAACTGCCCTGCACTGTGTTTTTTATGCTGGGAAATATAATTAGGAAACGTTGTAAAATGCAATGATGGTAAATGATGCAGTACTGATACAGCATATCATCATGTCCCTATGAAAGCATAAAGTACTCAAATTCCAATGTTTTATCTATATATATTCTTCTGTTTATTCCCTATCCCTTTCCTCCCCTCCCTACCTCACTTTCCTGTCCCTTCCTTTTTTGTATTGTATGGTATTTGTTTTGTTGTTGTTGTTTGTTGTTTGTTTGTTGTCTTTGTTATTTGTTGTTTGTCACCTGTTCATTCTCCTATCCATTATTGCATGGTTGGTTCATGCTATTTAGCAGGTATTGCTAATTGTTATAATATTGTTCGTCTGTGCTTATCTATTTTTACCATCATATAGTCAATAAGTGGTTTAATTTTCCATACTCACAAACCTAGCACACTATCAGGTTTTACATGGTATTATCTCTCTGCAGTAAGGCGCTGTCATTTCTCTTTGTTCTTTTTTTTATATATATATACACACATATTGCTTCCGCTTGCTCAAAATGCACTTTAACAAACGATTCTGAATATTGTAGTTGAAAGCACAGAAAATAAATAGAGGAATCGCTAACAAAAAACAGGATAAGAAAATATCTGATGAGACAACAGAATAAACAACAAACAACCCCAAGACGCAAGAAGAAGAATTGAATATGCAGAGCTCTGCCCGACAATCCGCAAACGTATTCTTTTGTTTATTAATTACCTTGAGGTTGGCATCGAGAGCAAAGTCTCCATCTTGCTGATGATACTAAATTGTGTAAGGTGGTAGAATCAGAGCAGGATGTAATTTCTCTCCAGAAGGACTTGGAGAGACTGGAAACGTGGGCAGGTAAATGGCAGATGAGGTTCAATACAGATAAATGTAAGGTTATGCATTTGGGAAGCAAGAATAAGCAGGCGACTTACAAATTAAATGGGGGTAAATTAGGGGAATCCTTGATGGAGAAGGATTTAGAAGTGCTTGTAGACAGCAGGCTTGGCAATAGTGCCCAATGTCATGCAGTAGCTGCAAAGGCAAACAAGATCTTATCTGGCATTAAACAGGCAATGGATGGAAGGGACGTAAACATAATTATGCCCCTTAACAAAGCATTAGTAAGACCACACCTTGAATATGGAGTACAATTTTGGGCACCACTTCTTAGAAAATACATTCTGGGACTAGAGAGAGTGCAGAGAAGAGCCACCAAATTAATTAAGGGGATGGACAATCTATCTTATGAGGAGAGGCTTGCAAAATTAGATTTATTTACATTAGAAAAAAGGTGTCTAAGAGGGGATATGATAACTATATACAAATATATTCTGGGACAGTACAAGGAGCTTTCAAATGAACTATTCATCCCACGGGCAGTACAAAGGACTCGGGGCCATCCCTTTAGGTTGGAGGAAAGTAGATTTCACCAGCAACAAAGGAAAGGGTTCTTTATAGTAAGGTCAGTTAAAATGTGCAATTCATTACCCATAGAGACTGTGATGGCAGATTCAATAAATTTGTTCAAAAAAAGGTTAGACGTCTTTTTAGAAAGGAAAGGTATACAGGGATATACCAAATAAGTATACATGGGAAGAAAGTTGATCCAGGGATTAATCCGATTGCCAATTTTTGGAGTCAGGAAGGAATTTATTTTTTCCCTTATGAGATATAATTGGATGATATGACACTGGGGTTTTTTGTTTGCCTTCCTCTGGATCAATAAATAAGTATAGATATAGGATAAAGTATCTGTTGTCTAAATTTAGCATAGGTTGAACTTAATGGACATACGTCTTTTTTCAACCTCATCTGCTATGTAACTATGTATAACTGAAGCTGCAAGAGAATGTAACTGTGTAGTGGACGAGAAGTCTATCGAAGATAACAAAAGCTGAAAGAAGATAAAACAGAAATTTATGGTTGGGAAGAAGCAACTCATTGCACTCCAACAAGACGCTAGATCAACAATAAAAGACTTCGCACTTATCATAAAGAGAGTTGAGGACTTCTGCATGAAATAGAACGAGAACGCAGATAACACAGGGCATAATCCAGCAGAGGACAAGTGAGAAGAAACAACTAATTATGTATTTGCGTCCTTCCAGAAGAAGTGGCAAAAGCAATAACATCCATGAAGATTGGGAAGGCTCCCGGGGAAGATGGAATTACAACTGAAATGGTTAAACAAGAAGTAGAGAAAATACTTGCAAAACTCTGTACATGCTGCTTGAAGAACAGGAAAATCCCAGAGCAATGTCATGGGGGTTCTCATGCACAAAAACAAAGAAGACATGAAGAGCCACAGACCAATTAGTCTACTTCCAACCACATGCACGATTTTTACGAAGATCGTCACTAATCGACTACAACAGACCCTGACCAGCCTAGAGAACAGGTGGGATTTTGCAAATGGATACAACACAATGGACCACATCCAAGTCATACAAGAAGTGATTTCATGAAGAATACGACCTTCCACTCAGTTTAGGATTCGTAGATTACAAAAGAGCATTTGATTGTGTTTACACATCAGCGGTCCTAGAAGAAGACAAAATGTTAAAGAAGCGAACATTTATATATAGATGAGGATACAAGCAAGATAAGGATCAGCAAGGGAGTGCAACCGGAGTACGTAGAGAATTGAGGCTTGCAACCGGAGAACGTAGAGGAGAGGCTTGCAACCGGAGTATGTAGAGAAGAGAGGCTTGCAACCGGAGTACGTGGAGAAGAGGGGCTTGCAACCGGAGTATGTAGAGAAGAGAGGCTTGCAACCGGAGTACGTAGAGAAGAGAGGCTTGCAACCGGAGTACGTGGAGAAGAGAAGCTTGCAACCGGAATACGTAGAGAAGAGAGGCTTGCAACCAGAGTACGTGGAGAAGAGGGGCCTGCAACCAGAGTACGTGGAGAAGAGGGGCTTGCAACCGGAGTACGTGGAGAAGAGGGGCTTGCAACCGGAGTACGTGGAGAAGAGAGGCTTGCAACCAGAGTACGTGGAGAAGAGGGGCTTGCAGCCGGAGTACGTGGAGAAGAGAGGCTGGCAACCGGAGTACGTGGAAGATGATTGTGAGGCCTTCATTCAGCCATGGATTGAAGATTATATATATATATATATATATACACAGAGAGAGAGCCTTTTAACATTATAAAAAGGTTTTTAAGTTCAGCCATGCTCTCATCAGTGAGCGATACAGAGCATCAATATTGTAGCTGTATGGGAATAGACACAAAGTAAATTATCATTATGAGGTTATCAAAGTTTATTCCATTTATCGCATTGTTTTTTTCTTTCTTCATTTTGATTAAACGGCAGTTCTTACATTTGATGGCGGTATAAATTGATACCAGAGGAATTTCTTGTACTCTGTGTAACCCGAGCTACATGTACCTCAGCAGCTTAATGCTTCCCCTCTGTAGCCTTGAAAATAGATATAAAAGGGACAACAAGCTTTCCCAAAAGCTCCGGTACAATGCTAGCTATTAAAATACTCTAATAAAAAATGCACACAACTTTACTTCTCCAACAGGAATGACATATAACCCGGGGACAGGGCACAGAATCCGATATGTATCATTTCGGGCTGATAATTGCCTCCACCTTTGACTGCAACATTTGATATTTGCCATAAACCATAATTGTAATTGTTTTTAGACAATTGTACTCTCCTTTAGGCACACGCAGCATTCCTCTCTTTAATCATCATAATGACCCCTTGATTTGCTCTATACAGACTGATGCTTTATCTACAATAAACCGTCTTGAGAAGGAAATCATTGCCATTCGCAGGATGTATGACCAGGAGATACAAAACCTTCAGGGAAAGCTGGAGCTAGATCACATGGATCGCACCAAAGATAGTCCCGTTAGCCACACGAGCTCTTTGTTAGCTACAGAATACCAAAGCAGGTATATATGTTTCTATATTCTGGAACACTCCCATACTAACACCTGTAATGTTTGCATTCCAGTTTATATTGCCAGTTAGGGTTTCCATTAGCGGATGTTCCTATCCCGTGGTTTAATACCTTCAGTGCTGATGGGGTTAAGGTGATGTCCCAGGTAAGATTCAAGGGTAATGGGGTAAAATCTTTTAATTGTGCCGTTAAAAACTAAATTAAAGCAGCATCAATGTTTTTAAATAAGATTTAAAAGTTGCCTTGGAAATGTTTAGTAATACTGTACGACGCTACTTGGAATTTTTTATTTAGCTGGTTCATCTTCTACCTTTTTTTTTAACAATAAAATATGTTAAGTACATTTTCCTTCCCAAGCTTTCTAAAAAGAAACGGGTTGTGCATAAATGTTTGCAAAAAAATAAAACAAATAGTTAATAACTGAGGTCCCATGGTAAACGAAAACTTTTACACATCAATAACTGAATACAAATATTTATACTTATGCATTTCTTATAAAATTCTCTTTTAAAATACTATTTACCAGAATTTAAAATGACTAAAATGTAAAATAACTACAGACGTTACCCACCTTATGTTACCCACCTTATGTTACCCGCGTTATGTTACCCGCGTTATGTTACCCGCGTTATGTTACCCACCTTATGTTACCCACCTTATGTTACCCACCTTATGTTACCCACCTTATGTTATCCACGGTATGTTACCCACCTTATGTTACCCACGTTATGTTACCCACCTTATGTTACCCACGTTATGTTACCCACGGTATGTTACCCACCTTATGTTACATACCTTATGTTACCCACCTTATGTTACCCACCTTATGTTACCCACCTTATGTTACCCACGTTATGTTACCCACGTTATGTTACCCACGGTATGTTACCCACGGTATGTTACCCACGGTATGTTACCCACGGTATGTTACCCACGGTATGTTACCCACATTATGTTACCCACGTTATGCTACTCAAATTATGTTCTCTGGTTAGGTTCCTAGGTTATGGCTACTAGGTTATGTTACCCAAAAAATGGTTCCCTAGGAGGTTATGGTTCCCTAGGAGGTTCTGGTTCCCTAGGAGGTTCTGGTTCCTAGGTTTGCCTGTTTTCTCCCTGTAGAGGGAGAGGGGGGTTGGCCCGGTATTAAAGGGGTTGCACCCCATATGGCCACCCCCAGACCTCACCAGGTAGGCAAGGGGTTAACTGGACTGCGGTCCAGGAAGGTGGTTTACACCTTGTCATGTCAGGAAAATGTATGTTCCCCTGTTCCCATGTTTCATTATAATCCTGTATTTTAAAAATGTTTTAAGGGCATTTCTGTATCTCCGGTTCTGGAGGTCGCAGAGAGTCACTGTAGGCATTAAAAACTGGCAGATTTCGACCCACTGGGCCCACCAGAACGGAACTTATTAATATGTGAAGATATCAAAGTGTATATGGTATTTTGGATCTGCTCTGAAAATGCAGACTCCATCTGCTATGCTAATAGGTCAGGAAGGGCAGCCGGATGATTTAGCATAAGCCTTGTGATCAAAAGTTAACTGCCCTGATTGTTTACACTAGGAACCAAGTACTGATCAAAAGACTCTAACTGTTTACCTGAGGGCGGAGAAGCATCAAACTGGAGTGGTTTGTAAGTGTTATATCTACACCTACAAACAATGAAGATCCTGCCAGATACTTCATTTGGTAGACTGGTCGTCGCCCCTGATTTAATTATGGGGCTACAGAAATAAGACCCTCAGAGTCCCAGTATGCATGGGTTAACTAGCTGGGAAGCATGGTTTAAACTGTGTCTCCACGTTAGGGATTGGATACAGATAATTGTTCACCAATAGTCTGTATTCAATGTTAAGAATAGGGTTACAAAGGTATATAAACTGTGTCAACCCTACAGTTGTTGTTCTTCTGATTTCACCTTGAATGTCACCGGATTGCTGGAGAATTGCTAGCTGATACTTCTCCATTCCCCAACCCTAAGTAAGTGTTACCTTCTTGCCTGCTAATTGTACTATATTGCTGTGTTCACCTTTTTAAGGAATAAATATATTTTATTATATCTAAGCCTCGTTCAGTTCAACCCAGATATTTGGTCTTTATTATACCTTGTCATAAGTTACCGTGACACTCCCTACTTCAGGAAAAGGGAATGTTATTGTCAGTACTTATTCCTGATCTGAGGTCCTAAAACAAATGGCCAATGATTTTCTGATGACATCTGCTCCAGAAAGAATTATTCTTATTCAATAACTAAAAAAGCAAAAATACGTCATGTGAAGAGCCCTTCACAGCCACAGGAACCTGTAACACATCCGCAGTGCAAGCAAACTCAGCAAGATTGGCTAATTTACAAGGATCCTAATGAAATCAATGGGGATTTTGTTTCCTTTGGTAAATCTGGTGCAGTTTTTGCTGCACATTTGCAATTGTTTTGCAGCCAGGAGATTTTTATACATCTGCCCCATTTGGTCTGTTTAACAATCCCATGTGTTTCTATCATACCAGGAATGTAACATTGTACATCCCCATAGAGCTGTATTCAGAACAGTGACACAGCATGTGCCAACGTTTACTTCAGCATATGAAGGGGTAACCACAGATTGGTGCCGTCCATGTGTCCTCTCTCTGTCTTTTCCTTATCTCCCTACCTATAAAGAGTTATTTATCTCCCTGAACAAGTAGGGCAGTGCTGGTTTGAATAAATTGCAAACAAATGCTATTACTTTCAGTCCGATTGGGCCATTTTCGCTCAATATTCCTCATTGAATTCATTGGGGAATTTCACCTGAAGATGCCTCGATTGGAAGCTTTAGTGGATCTAGAATAAGCCACTTAAATGTTAGTATTGACTGGGATGTTCATAAGAAATACGCGCAACTCATGCTACAGGTATCAAGTGCGGCTTCTTCTCCCTTCTCTTTGCATTTAGAGTGCTGCAGCTTAGCACAGAGCTCCTGAGGAGGGATGAGGAGATCCAGGCTTTACAACTGCTAGTGGCACAAAGGGAAGCAGATATCCAAGTCTCAAAGGCTGCTGCAATATCTCCATCTATACAACTGAATCTGGCCATGCAAGAGCTACAGGGGCTACAAAGAAATGCCTTAATGGCTCAAAAAAAGTAAGAAACATCACTTTTACCCATCCAGAGCGCCCTAATAAAACATCAAATTATACAATTCTCCAGTAGCATTTATTTGGGAGGAACTGTGTTGCATAATAATTTGTTTGACTCTTTAAGATCCTCTCTGATCAACTAGAAATACATTTTTACAAGATACTAGCCACACCTTTCTGCATTAAATTGCCCAAGATGAATTACCATAGAAAGAAACCCCAAAAGTTAAACAGACAAAAGAATATAAGTACCTCGTGCTTATGATGGGAAGAGACTGCATTACAACATTTTCTTGGCTCTCAAGACATTTTGAATTGTTTTAGTGCTCTGGGACTTCGGGATCAGCGTCGGTCACGGCAGTTTTTAGTCTCACTGCAGTATTCTTTCTCAGTTAGGATTACATAGCACTATTACAGATGGGTGAACCTGTCCAAGTCCGTTTCCTGGATATTTTACACCAAATCTATCCCGCCACCAAAATCCGTCTGCGGATTGGAACTAAAAAATCAGAGCGAATTAATCCGAATCCGTCATTGGATACAATCCAGACAGATTCCATATTGAATCCGAAATCAACTCTATAAAGTTGTTATGGAAATCCTTCAAGGAAGTGTGGGATGGGACTCGTGCTAATGGAAATGCAAAGTACATTTAAATATCTCCCAGCCGGGCACCTCAGTTGGGCTCCTTTTTCAGCATATGGATTGCTTCCTAATTTATTGGAGAGAAGTTTGAGGGGATATATATACATACACACACACACACACACACACACACACCTAAATTGAAAGTCAGTCTCTCAAAACAAACAGTGAATTAACATTTTTAAGACTGCTCCACAGAAATCCGCGGGTCAAAGGAACTAACAAATCCGTGACGGATTCAAATTTGCCCCCAAAATTCTCCCATCTCTAAGTTCTATACATACTGCATGTATCATACTGTATAGGCATTTCTTTATGTTTTGTGCTGCTATCAGTTACCTTTTCATTAGAAATGCTAGAAAACATCCCCTGAACGCTGAAAGTGCTCGCACGTTACTGAAAGTACATGACATGCTGTGAGACGACTCACATTATATGAGACGAGATAGAGATGGGTTCTCTGAATTTGGTTCTTGCCTTTGCCTGTTCGGAGACGGTGCAATGGTCTGCACATGGCGGAGCACAGAAAAAGCCCGCCTGCTCCTTATCTCAGGGATACGGGACATAAAGAGATGGGACGTTCATTATCTTGATTCTGCTTTATGTTCTAATTGACATGCTGGCAAAGTAGCTTCTCGGAAAGGAGGCCAGACATCTCCAGGGAACGTTGTTATTGTTGTAGTTTACTTAGAAGGCCCCAGCATAGTCAGTAGCGCAGTACAATGGGAAGCAGAAGTATATGTAATGATTATATATCAATACTGATAAATAGGTCATGGGTCATCAATGGGTCATCAATAGGTCATCAATAGGTCATCACACAAATAGCACATTTGACTGCACAACACTTCTGCAGAATAAAAGTACTAAAGTATAAGGGACTTACTGTGTATTTGGAAAGCCAGGCTTTTGACAAAAGTTATAGCAATTCATTTTTATACATTTCATTCAGCCTGGGGTAGATTTTTTTTTAATGGTAGAAACACAAGTAATAAATCACTTGTCTTACAAAATAAAGTATAATGTACAGTTTTGTGTGTTTGTGTTTTGATTCGAAAGATACGAAGATGAATTTTCTCAGCGGTTGGATCTTCAGGAGAAGCTATTGGAATTGAACCGTTATATAAGGAATCAAAAAGAGTCCCAGATAAAGGTAAGGCGGCATCGAGTATTAAAGATTCCAATGAATTTTACTCTATACATCATACTGCCGCCTGCACTTTAAATGCATTTTTACTAATATTACAGCAGGGGAGACCAACTCCAGTCGTCAAGGGCCACCAACAGTTTAGATATTCAGGATATCCCTGCTTCAGCACAGGGGAAGGGAGCAGGGCCTCTGTATATGTGGGGGGGGGGGGGGGGGAGGGAAATTTGCCATCCAAAAACTATGCCGCCCTATGCCCGGCTTATCGGGCTTAATGGGGACAACGCTACTCTGTGTGTAGTAACACAGGAGGGGGAGGGAGGAGGGGGTATGATACCTTTTATTGGACCAGCAAGTAGCTGATCTGGTACAAGCTTTCCTACCTCTCTGGGTCAGGATAGAACCTGATGAAGAACCCTGAGAGGTAGGAAAGCTTGTAACAGATCAGCTACTTGCTGGTCCAATAAAAGGTATCGTACCCCTCCTCCCTCCCCCTCCTGTGTTACTACATGGAAGAAAGGACCAGCACAGTGACCCATCCTTCTCTGCGATAAATGTGCGCTAAATAAACAAGGACACGATAAGGCAATTAACTTCACAACACGATTACAATGCACTGTGCATTAAACAAGGCCCTGAACTAATGCACAAAGTCAACATCTGTTTAGGTTCAAATTCATGGATAACCAAAATATTAAAAAAAACTATGCAAGATAAAACATAATATTTACCGGGGGTATGAAGAAATTCCACAACGTTACACATTTCAGCAAACGCTAAATGTTGCTACGGGGAACTGATACAAGTCTGACATATATTATAAAAGAATAAGTTACATGCAGGGAGGTGAGAGGAAAGACAGCGGTTGCCAACCCGCCTATTAAAATAAACAGCCCACACACCCCACAAAGGGGCAGGTTTCGGATTCTGCGATGAAAAGGCTTGCAAAATATTTAGAAAGAATTGAGATTTTTCTTCTGTGTAGAGAGGTGTTCCTCCGCACTTCTGTTATATGTTCTCGTTTCTAACAAGGCGCAGAGTGACTATAAAATTATTTATTATTTTATTACCTCAACAACTTTTTTTTTTTTTTTTAATTATTTACTTTATAGCCCTAATTTATTACTAAACACCACCCGAGGGTACAATACCGGCGCACAAAGAAACACATCCTAAAACTCGTATAAATCTAGGGATGTTATTTTGGAGAACCGCTCACAGAGCTGGAGGCGTTTGCCCTGCAATTTTCAGTACATAAAACCCCCACTTCTGAGCCCATTCACACGCCCCAGACACCTCTGCAACCCTGTGTTCCCCCATTATTGCTTAGCACTGCGTCATTTGACGCCGGTGACGTCACGTTGCCATGGAGACGCGTCACAGCGTCTGAATCCTGGTAAGTTGTTTTTTGTTGCAGAGGCCGCATGCGAACCCCCGGCATTAATTTAAATGCCTGGGGGAAGAGTGCGGGACCTGGGCAACAGCCCGCGCCCCCCCAGAAAAATCTCCTGGCTTAGCAGACAGTGCTTACACTGTAGCAAAGGATTCTGGGTAAGGACATGTAAATGAGCACACAGTGTGTCACAAGCTATGTTGTAATTAAGGAGTTCAAAAACCAGGGAATGCTAATTTTTTTCAGCATATAGTTTGTTTACAAACATGACATGTTTTTGCTAATGGCAAACAAGTTCAGCAGCATTAGCATAAAGATTATCTTAAACGTTTCTAAATGTCATTTCAAATGTAAATAATTACCCAAATAATCAAAATGACACTTCCTTCTTGGGATTTATCGTATTTTATGGTCTTGTCAGATCTTTTTTTTTTTTCACTGTTTATTATCATTATCAATAAATGTATTCCACCTGTGCATTACTCGTCTCCATATTGCTCATTTCAGTCTTGATACAAGACCTACCCTTTGTTATGTATGTGAAAGATAATCTTACCACGACTGTCAGCAGCAATAGTTTCTGTATGTATCTATAATCCATTCCTATTTCATTCTGCACATATATTTCTTGAAATTATGGTATCAAAGATGCCTCTTGTGTGTTTCAGTTTTCAAAAGGACCAGTCAAAAGGAAAAGCCAAGTAAAGGCACATTCTTTTTAGTGGCCAGTAAATATAACTGCACCTTCAGGCTGTGTGTTACCTTGGCTTGATAACATTCATGTTCAGAAAGACACTTTGTATCATCAGCATTGTGATCTGTGACACAATTACCATTATGCTTTATTGTGTTAATATTTAGGGTTTCCAGGTGACTTCTCAAAAAATAATGGACACAATGGTGAAAGGTGCTTGAGAAACAGACACACACACACGCCCCTCTTACCTCTCATCACTCCATGATGTTTCCTCCTCTCCTTGGCCCCATCCTCAGGCCCCTGACACTTCCTCCTGATTGGATGCATTACCCAGCAGCAGCCAATCAGGATGGAGGAAGCCGCCCAGTCCCCTAGCAACATCCCTGCTGTCTCCCTGCTCTGGGAAATCCCACGCCCCCCCCCAAACCGGTCAGGTCACTATGCCCAGAGAGGTAATACCGGACACATACATGTCCAGTATTACCTGTCATTTTTTACTGGGCAGAGTGTCCAAATACAGGACGGTCCAGTTCAATACTGGACACCTGGCGCCCCTAATATAAATAAAGGATGGATGATGAGTATTGCAGAAGGCCTCGTTTAAATTGAGCAAGTTTGGGTATCGCAATTATAAGAGTTATTTTGAAATCACATCTTTTCCCTGTAGTGTATTTAGGTCTGTTTGGCTCATTTACCTCAGCTATTGATAAGGGGAATGTTTATATGATTTATTGGGCAAATTCCATGATTTGTCCATTAAACCACCAAATCTCGTGATGTAGATATTTTAAGGATTTGTTTTTTTTTTGGGGGGGGGGAGGAGAGGACTCCATAGGGTTAATACAATCTGCTTGACACATCCCTGTTTGTCTCTTCTTGGCATTGTCTTCTGTAAACAAAAAAAAATGATTTTAGTCCTAATCGTTTTGGCTTTAATAATTGTCTCAGAAGGAACATACTGTCATTAAAAAGATATTAGCAGCAGATAATACCAGGATATTTCCCATGTGCAATCAAATCTAAACATCACTGTTCTATTACGACTCTTTTAGCGACTATTTTGTCTTTTTCTCTTTTACAAACCCTTTCATAAAATCAATATTCTCTCTGGAAGTACTTACAAGTCGCTTATTTGTAGCTGCACAAGTACGTATTATCACTCCAGAGCTTTGATTACTGCTCATCCTTGGTAGGCAGCCGTCCTAATCACAGGGAGAGCAGAAGACAGCTGGATGATGATTGATGATCGTTCAGAACAAGGTTCAGAGATAGACCTTTCAAAACTGCTCGGTATAAGTCCTCAAGGTCAGGGGCTTAACTCCAGTCTTCAAGGACCACCAACAGGTCAGTTTTGAGGATATCCCAACTTCAGCACAGGTGGCTCAATCAGTGGCTCAGTCTTCGACTGAGCCACTGATTGAGCCACTTGTGCTGAGCTGGGATATCCTGAAAACCTGACTTGGTGTGGGGGCTGGGGGGGGGGGGGAGGGTCTTCAGGCCTGGAGTTGAGCCCTTCTGCACAAGGTGTAGTTTAAGATAAACACAGAACAATGTTACATTGTGATCTGCTTGTAACTGCCATGAAACTCTTTACCTGTTGTACCAGCGGCTTGTTCATGCTGTAATAGTTTGGCCTTTTTCAACGTGTTGGTACTTTATAAATACAGGATGAAAACAACAATAATTCCTTACCAGAGATTACTGGGTGATGCCGAAATCCCCCCAAAATGATCATTCTTATGAAGGAGTTATCTGGCTGTTGTGTGAAGCCAAATGCTTCAAAGAGTTTAATCTCCTGGCTGCAAAAAGGTTCAACAATAATCAAGATCTTCAATACTGAAACACTAAAAAGTGCAATCCGGTTCACTAATGAATGTCTTTAAGGAGAACCTTTCAGAGGCTGCACAAGGAAAATATGTGCAATATACAAAATGAAACCTCAACTTTGAAAATGTCTTTAACATTAGAATAAATCATGAGATTTCCAGCATACGTTGTCTTGCCAAATCTAACACATGAAACGCTGTCAGGCTAACGCACGATTTCTCCTATTGGCACAGTTTATGATTGTATGACTTGAGGCTGATCATCATATTTGTACCTTGTCTCAGCTCGATGCCGTCTGTCAGAGGAAACTGCCCGTGACTCTGTATTTAAGATCACTGCGGTGCACTGGCTGTCCTCAACATTATGGGTCCTAGACACTAAGGCACAACCGTGAAACCGGTCTTTAATCTGGCACTGGCGTGAGTTAAAGGCAAAGAAAATAACAGAGTAACCCAAAACTAAATCACAGAGCCCCTAAGTAAACCTTTCCCACATACTGTAACAGAACACGTTGCAGAATGGTGGGGTGACCACTCTGCCTTTTGTAGAAGCAAAAATGGTGCGATTTAATTCCTCAAATGTTAACAAAGGAAACTCATATTTAACCCTATAATACCAGGAGGAACTATAAATCCAAGCCCAGCGCCATTCAGCAAGTTTTTAGCAATGGGGAGGGGAGGGGGACGGATTAATGATGGACTTGGTCCCTTTTATTATTATCATCTTTTATTTGTATGTCGCCAACAAATTCCACAGCGCAGTACAAGGTGGGAGGGAGGGAGGACGATAACATTGTATGACAAAACAGTACATATATGTTAAGACAAACTGAGACAATAGGAAGGCCGTCCCTATCCCAAGGAGCTTACAATCTAGAAGGAGCGGAGTGAAGACACAGGGAATATAGGGTGTGCGAGTTTATTTATTATTGTGAAAGTTACTGTATGGTTAACTATGCGTTACCCTTCTTCTTACTATATTACATAGGGGCCATAGGTCCCTATTCAATACGAAGATGTCTTCCCCAAGCTCCAAAAAAGTTCAGCCCCATTAATTTGAATTAATTTGAATTGAGTTGAATTATCTCCCCTAGCACAGTGAAGACTTCTTGCCAGCATGTTGATTGCAGGCCATAGACTATGGCAGATCTAACACTTTTCCTCAATACATATACCATAGGGTTCATTTGTGCCAAACATTCTTGATTTCTCTGGCCGTGCTCGCTACATAATTGCTGCCTGTATGCCGTTCCATGCATCCACTACAGTTAAAACATAAATGTACGTCACACCAGGCATCATTCGTTGGAGTTTTCTTTTTCTCTGAAATATGTCTCCCCCAAACTCTGCTCCTGCCATCGCTATCAGTGTAATGCGACAACAACAAATCTAATAATAGCGGTGTTTCGCGTTGATAATTAGAGATGGCAGGAAACGGTCTTGGAACTGTTTCTCTAGTCTGTTATATATATGCTTTGGTGTTTGATGTTGGGTTTTTTTTTAATGGTAGGAGTCACAAGAAGTGAGTGAAAGGGTTGCACGGTCAGAAGCCCTTGTGCAGAAACTGGAAGACAGAGTGCGGCGGAGCAGCAGGGGAGACCCGGGTCTAATGGAGACTGTTCAGAAGATCCAAGAAGCCAGTGAGGCGGAAGTGAAGCGACTGCAAAATGAAACGGTGGCGGTGTATAATCAGAGTGTACGTATGTGTCCTGGTTACCTGATCTAACAGGCGTGCCCTGTCTTTCTCTGCAGCACGGGGGCACACAATCCTTCTCTATTCTTTGTACTCTTAGGATTAGATTATTCGTGATATGTTATGATGCAGATATAGCACACATTGTTTGATAATTAGGAACAGCGCTAAATATGTCACGTTTGCGTTTGCATGGCTTCTTTCACCATGAGAAATGGTCCCTGACAAATTAATGTTTGACTAAGAATGAGCTGTTTTTATACTCCCAGCTGGAGTGAATAGGACATTGCTATTGTAACCCAGAGTAAGTATTACACAGTGCTAGCAGTGTATGCAGCTCTGTACATATGATTTTGCAGGCTCAAGTCTCTGCCCAAAGAGCTTGCAATCAAAGGAGATATGAAATTGGGATCTGACACGGGAGTTCACACGTTTCAAAGTCAGCGCTTTGTAAGCTACCCCGTCAGCCCTGGATTAATCTCCTCTGTCACTCATCGTGCGATACTAAAAGGTTTTCTGTATATACTTTCATTTACATCAGTGGTTTCAAGCTCAGTCCTCAAGGGCCATCCACAGGCCAGCTTTTATGGCTATCCCTGCTTCAGCACAGGTGGCTCACTCAGTGGCTCAGTCTTTAACTGAGCCACCTGTGCTGAAGCAGATAGCCATAAAATCTGGCCTGTCGGTGGCTCTTTTGGACTGAGTTTGAGACCCCTGTTTTAGATAGATTCAGTTCTGTCACGGCAACATATGATGGGAATAGCTGTGGGATAAACCAGTTTGCCAGGTTACATATGATGGGATTCCCTGTGGGATAAACCAGTTTGCCAGGTTACATATGATGGGAATGGCTGTGGGATAAAGCAATTTGCCAGGTTACATATGACAATAATCGCTGTAGAATAAACCGATTTGCCAGGTTACATATGACAGGAATCGCTGTGGGATAAACCAGTTTGCCAGGTTACGTATGATGGGAATTGCTGTGGTATAAACCAGTTTGCCATGTTACATATGATGGGAATGGCTGTGAGAGAAATAAAACCCAGTTTGCCATGCCTTACATATGATGGGAATGGCTGTGAGATAAACCAGTTTGCCAGGTTACATACAGTATGATGGGAATGGCTGTGAGATAAACCAGTTTGCCAGGTTACATGCCCATTGCTATTCCTCATAAACCGATCTCTTTAAAGTGAAACATATGAGTGGACTGAAGTGAATGAGTGACGCATTGTTGTGTAAATAAGCAAGTAGCTTGTTTCCCTGGGTATTTCATTCATGTAATAGAACAATGTTCTCATCAAACTTCCCTCCGACAAGCATTTTTAGCACAGTCATTTATTGCAGACTTATAGCACACCGCCCATTCAGTGGGGAATTTATTTATTTATTTCTAAAATATTTTACCAGGAAGTAATACAGTGAGAGTTGCCTCTCGTGTTCACGTATGTCCTGGGCACAGAGTTAAGTTGACAGATACATGGTTACAAATACAGTTATATAAATGAACAGGGTTATACATTATATACAATACATTGCATGCAACATAATATATGTTATAGGCGTATGTAACAGTTACAGACCAGATTAAAATGTGAGACAGCTTTAGTTTTGAAAGAACTTAGACTGGTGGCGGCTGTTAGTGTCTCTGGTAGGTTGTTCCAGTTTTGGGGTGCACGGTAAGAGAAGGAGTAGCGGCCGAATACTTTGCTGAACCTTAGGACCATGAACAGTCTTTTGGAGTCTGATCTCAGATGATACGTGCTGCATGTGGTAGGGGTGAGGAGCTTGTTCAGATAGACTTGTAGCTTTCCCAGAAAGTATTTGAAGGCAAGACAGGAAAGGTGAACTTTGCGCCTAGACTCGAGTGATGACCAATCTAATTCTTTGAGCATTTCACAGTGATGTGTGTTGTAGTTGCATTTGAGAAAGAAACGACAAATTGAATTGTAGAGGGTGTCAAGTTTGCCAAGGTGGGTTTGGGGTGCCGAGCCGTATACTATGTCCCCATAGTCGATAATTGGCATTAGCATCTGCTGTGTGATACGCTTTCTGACCAGGAGACTTAGGGAGGATTTGTTCCTGTAAAGTACACCTAGTTTGGCATAGGTTTTGGATGTCAGGGTATCAATGTTCATCCCAAATGTTAAATGGGAGTCAAACCATAAGCCCAGGTATTTAAAACTAGTATCAGGAGTTATGGTGGTACTAGCATTGGTTTTGATCTGGAGCTCAGTCATTGGAAGCTTTAAAAATTTAGCTTTGGTCCCAAATACCATTGTTACAGTCTTGTCAGTGTTTAAAAACAGTTTGTTTTGGTAAATCCAATTTTCAAGACTGAAAAAGTGAGATTGAAGTGTGTGTTCAAGGTCAGAGAGGCTATGGCTGTGTGCATATAAGACTGTGTCATCTTCATACATGTGTATTGGGGCTTCCTTAAAAGCTGTGGGAAGATCATTGATGAACCCTGAGAAGAGTAGGGGCTCCAGAACAGAGCCTTACGGGACCCACAGGTGATATCCAGGGGGTTGGAGTTAGAGCCTGAGATGGACACATGTTGGGATCTTCCTGATAGGTAGGAATGAAACCAGTTTAAGGCATGCTTCCCTATTCCAGAGCTCTGGAGTTTGTTGAGCATGATAGCATGATCAACAGTATCAAAAGCCTTTGCAAAATCTAGGAATATTGCACTAGTGAGTTGTCCCAGTTCCATTCCACACTGGATTTCATTGCAAACTTTTAGCAGGGTAGTTACGGTGGAGTGTTTGGGACGAAAGCCAGATTGGAATTGGCTAGAGAAATTTGTCTTGTTATAGTAATCGCTTAATTGGGAGTGAACACATTTTCCCTTGACTTTGGATAGTATTGGGAGAAGAGAGATTGGCCTGTAGTTTGAGACAGTGATTTTGTCCCCACTTTTGAAGATTGGGACAACTCTGTCAGTTTTCCAGGTCTTAGGGATATGGCCTGAATAGACTTGAATATGGAAGCAATTGGTTTGGCAATGGCTGGGGCACCAAGTCTTAGGAACTTAGATTGTAGTAAGTCAGGTCAACATTGGCTGCTTAGTTTAAATATGAGGAGCGCTTGTGTAATCTCTTCTTCGTATACAGGGACAAATTGAAAATTGTGCGACTATGACAGACTTTCTAAATGATCTAAACAAGAATGCTCAACTCCAGTCCTCAAGCCACTAAACCCTCCCCCGCCCCTCCGCAATAGGCCAGGCTTTTAGGATATCCCAGATTTAGCACAGGATATCCAGCTGTGCTGAAGCAGGGATTGATTGAGCTATCTGTGCTGAAGCAGAGGTATCCTGAATTCATGACCTGTTGGAGGTTCATCACTCCTCCCCCCACCCCCGCACGAAGGTTCGATAGTCTGCATTAGGCTATGGCACCAGTATCGGCGCTGCATGCATGCCTGGCAGTCTGGCGCCGCCTGCAGCTGTGATCTTCGGTCTGTGGCTGAGCTGCAGGAGATTGCGACGCGGGGCATGGTGGGGGCGCAGCCATGACATCAGCCGGGAGGTTTGACCTCATTGGCTGAACCGCCAGGGGGCATGGCCAGCACTCCGTCGCCAGTTCTGAAGATAATTTACTTTAGTCTTCAGAAAAATCTGGTCATGCATCGTGGCCAAGAGAGCTAGAGAGCCCGGCCCCATTGAGGGGCGATTCTTGTTCCTGCAGCGCACACACCAAAGCGCGCGCTGCAGCATGTACCGGGGACCTGGCCTTAGGGGTCATTTGTGTAGACATTCGCAATCAAATAAAAAATCATTGAATATGAAATACTCATTTTAACATTCGCCGATCAAATGTTATAACATTCGGGGGGGAGAAAGGAAGGCGTAGCGAATACGGTGGCGGGATTAGTTTCTTTCGCCCATATTTTTCCATATTTTGCCATATTTGAATTTTGGCAAAAAAACCCAGTGAAAAATGTGCGGATGGGGGGCATAGGGGGGGCCGTGGAAGTCGCGTCCTGGGCCCCGGGATCGCTGTCTGCGGCCCTGCACCGCGCTGCGTACGTAATTGTAAAGCACTTTGGGTCACATTGGGAGAAAAGCCCCCCAAAAGTGATTATAACTTTTGTTAGAGTACCTTTAGAGAAATACCATTAGCATTGTTTATTTAAAGTCTGGCATTCTAGAAGCCGGTGACTGATCTGGAATGTTACTCCGTCCCCTTTGTGACAAATATTATTATTATGCTAATTATTATGACAATATTATTATTATTTCTAATGGAACCTAAAGTTGACACACATCTTTCCGGTGCATGTCTGCAGCCGCGTTCACATCAATGAGGAAAACTGTGTAGGAGGAGAAAGTGCGCAATATTATTCTGCGATCGCCTGCTGGCAAATAAATGGAAAGGAAGGTGGGAGAGAGGAACACAGATAGGGAATGAAACATTGTTGCAGAACTTCGTACAGTACGTAATCCTGGTTCTGCTTGTTTACTTGGCTGCTTTAAAGCAGCAGTGCAGGCAGCATGGCGTTTCATTTTTTATTTTTTAATTACAGGATTGAAGCAGGGGGTCTCCGGAGCTGAGCTGTGTTCATTTCAGCTTCGGGGACCCCCTGCTTCCAGAGATCCTTGCCTCCATTGGGGGTGCCTGTATCTATGAAGTCAGGGAACTGTGTGCCTAACATAATGGCGGCATTTAAATGTCGTCGCGTCATGCGGGCCAATAGGAAGCTGTGATGTCATCCATCGCAGCTTTCTATTGGCTAGCGTGACCGGACATCTAAACTTCGCAGAGATACCGGCACCCCTACAGAGATAAGTATCTCTGGACGCAGGGGATCTCTGGAACACAGTTTAGCCCCGGGGACCCCCTTCTTCAATCCTGTAATAAAATAACAATAATGTTTTAAAAACGCAATGCAGACAGTTCTGCTGCTTCCAGGTGCAATCTCCTTACACATTGTGTTTGTTGTTAAATTCGATCATCTACTTTAATATGATGGCGCTTTGCAAATAAACAATAATCATAAAACACAGCTTAGATGCGTCAAATGTACGTTTTACGTGATATCGTGGCAGTTGGTTCTAGAGAAAACTGGTCCATCCAATTTATCAAAGAAAAACTTGGGGCAGGCGGGTTATCCATTTTAAGACCTTTTTTTTAATGTATTAACCCTTCCATAGCTAGGCCTGCATAATATAGTCCTCTACAACTGGAAATGGCTTGACGTATTCTTCACACAATCGCCCCATCCTCTCTCCCCCTATAAATGGAGATGCCTCCAGACCCTGCAACATTTGGCACAAGAAAATAGGTTCATGGTATTTCCTACAATATATCAATGTGCGTAATGCCGCGATTATAGTGCGCGCGACGGCGCAAACAAAATGCAGCAGCTCTATGGGGCCGCCCATAGTGCGCCCGAGCGATGAAGAGTGATCACGTGGCCGTATTTTTATGCCTACAAGCTATTTAGTTTTTTTTCGCGCGACGGCTGCGTCATGTGAGCGGTTCAGCCAATGAGGGTGCACCAGCCTGGTGATGTCACGGCCACGCCTCCCCATCGCCTCAATCTAGAGTGCACACATCGTTCGGGTGACGCCATGCGCTCCGTCACGAGCGCACACTATAATCGATGCCTTGGAGGAGCTTCCAGGCAAGTGACCCCACTGAAAGAGGCACAATAACACATACAATTTACTATATGCACAGCTATATGGGGAAGGAGCGGCTCAGTGAGCAACGACACTGACTGGCACAGAATTTGAAGTAGGGGAACCTGGTTCAATTCCTGGCGTTGGCTCCTTGTGACCTGTCTCAGGCACCAGAAACATAGATTGTAAGCTCCACAGGGCAGGGACCTGTGCCTGCTAAATGTCTCTGTAAAGTGCTATGTAAAACTAGCAGCACTATAAAAGCAAGAACATGCTATCATTATTATCACATTACCTATCAAATGTGCATTGATAAATTTTTATATACTTAAAAAAGCACACGGCACCCCCCCCCCCCCGTTATCAGAAACATCATCGATCTCTCAGCTGCTTTAATTAGCTGAAGGTTCTGAGCTTGAACCACTGGCAGAAATAGGTACAACAGGTACAGCTGGTGTTAAAAGGTACAGGACATACAAATCAGATACCCAAATAGGGGCAGTTGGAGGGTTTGTACATCTGTAATAATGACTTCTTATGGGAGAATGGAAAGGTAATCCTGCAGGATTTAAGTTGCCATTAAATACCATGTACAAGAATAGGAAGGATAGCTGGCGCTTAATAAACAAAAGTGTCCATAAGGTGCAGTTCTTGAAAAGTCCAAATTAATACTCCCAACCAATGAACCGGATTGTTGTTGATTTTGAATGTCCCCCTATAAAGGGTTAAACAAAAACACACAAATTGCGCAGTATGTCTGGATTGGTATAATAGAGACAATGGGCCTCATGCAGAGAGCAGCGCTATTTGAAATCTCGCCATTTTCCGGAGAAAATCGCGCTAAAAACAGCTGAAAATGGCGAGCTAGGGAAAAGGCGCCATTTTTTTTTTCTATTTCAAAATTTCGCCGCGCGGCTGGCGAGAAACTACATCTCGCCAGTCTGAAAAATATCCGAATTCAGAAAGGCGCGCTCGCCATCTAGCGGCTGTTTTTGGCGCGATTTTCGTCAATTTTCTCCGCCAACTAAAGTTGGCAAGAAGCAGGAGGTCGCCGACTATACGGGAAAAAAAAAAATGCGCGATTTTTTTTTTCCCCCTTTCAGCTGCGCGAATCTCCTCATTTACAATTCTCCACATGCAGTAATGCTAAAAATAGCGGATTTCGCCCATTTCTGCATATGGAGAATAAAACTCTCCATTAAAGCTACTTTTTCTTAAACTCTCCAATTTATTCTAACGCTGCTCTCTGCATAGGCCCCAATGTGAACACAGTGCACCTACTTACAAGATTTCTCTTGTTGCTTTCAGTTGAGAGGATCTGCGCTTTAACCTCTTCTCCCCTGCTGCAGTCACACATCCCACGTGAATTTCCTCAATCTTCTTCCTCTTTAATCTCTCCCGGATTGGATGGTGGACGGTATAGAGGAGGAGAGAATACAGCAGGATAGTGAGGATGGTACAAAACAATTTATTTAAAAACATAAAAAACAGCCAGATGTGCACTCACATGGGGATGTGATACAAGATCAGTACTAGGATGCCGTCTGCTACTTCGTTAAGAAATCCCTTTATCCGCCACTCAGACAGGGCAATGGAGACTCCTCTCAGCAGTACCTCAATGCTTAAAGCTCCCCTCACTGTCCGTGGTGAACTTCGGCGCTGGTTCTGCTGACGTCACCACTTGCGTGTCCTCCGCGTGACTGGGGACTTCCTCTACCGACGGTACCTCTAAGCTCCTCCCCCTAACGCGTTTCGTGACGTGGGGACGTCACTTTCTCAAAGGATCCTTTGTGTTTTGGCACATTCATATTTGTATGCTTATTAATGTTCACATCATTCTGATCATTTGTTGTCACATTTGAGCAATAGTTTAGTTATAGGTCGGGCGCTGTTAGTTTTTGGTGTTTTTAGTTAGCTTAATCACTGTGCCATTAAATACCAGAATTAAAGGGAAGCAAACACGTTCATCGGGGTGAACTCCATGTGTTACTTAAAAATATAAACTGTACTTAAAAGCCAAGGAGGAACTTAAGGCGATGTTCCTTATCTTGCTGGCATCTGAGGCCTGGTTAAGAACTTCTCTGACAGGTCTCAGATAACTGTACACAGAACAGACCACAGACCGACATAAAAACACCCCAATCAATATGACAAGATACAGAAGTTCTGGGTTTATTTACTCTCAAGCAGGGGTGGCCAACCCAGTCCTCAAGGGCCACCCACAGGTCAGGTTTTAAGGATGATCCCTGCTTCAGCACAGGTGGACCTCAGTTGACTAGCCACTGATGCTGAAGAAGGGATTTATCCTTAAACCGACCTGTCGGTGGCCCTGACGGACTGGAGTTGGCTACTCCTGGACTAGATGCATCAAGCAAAAGTGTCATGGGAAGGGATCCGTGTTAGACACTTCCTAAGTTGTGATACCTTTAAAGTGTCCTACTCTTTCTGGGGATAAAACGGGTACCAGCCCCTTTTCCTTGTGATAAGCATTAGAAATGCTGCTGCTTGCACGGTTGTAGTATGAGTTTCACCGGTTCTGCCGCAGAAACGTTGATAAATCCCTGCCACTGTTCTGCTGGCCCTGGGGGTGTAAGTTTCTACGTTCAGTCAGTGCCTTGTATGCGCGTAATTCGCCTCACTAACCCCCCATTATCACGGTAACTTTGTTCCCATATCAAAGAGACATTTTTATAGATATTAAGTATTATACAGAGTTCTTGCTCAGGGACTGGTCAGGGACTGGTCTGGGACATGTGGTCGTGGCTGTTTTGCCGCAACCAAGTCACTGCTGGTGTTTAGCCGCCATTCTCCTCACCGCAGGGACATCTCTCCGCTGCCCATTTCGCCGCCAATGTAAGCCCCTAACCTTACCCTAAAACCCCGTAATCTTATCCCCTAATACTAACACTACCCCCCACCCTAAAAACCTAACCTCATACCCTAAATCTCCTATCCTTAAACCCCAACCCTCTAACGCAGGTCAGGCTTTCAGGCTACCCCTGCTTCAGCACAGCATCAGTCCCTGCTGCAGCACAATCAGACTGAGCCTCTGATTGAGCCACCTGTGCTGAAGCAGGGATATCCTGAAAACCTGACCTATTGGGGGGCTTGAGGACTGGATTTGAGACACCCTGTCCTAACCACCAAAACCCCTGCAGAAAGCCCTGTGTCCAGCTGTGGTGAAGAGTGCCTCGGCGACCGAACGTCAACACGGGTGGGTCTCATTCCGGCAAGGACCCGCGCGTTCTGGAGATATTTTTTGGGGTTTTTTTTGTGCCGCTTAAAAAATAAATAAAATAATACTTCAAATATGACTGCAGGGGTCGCCCGCAGAAAGCAGCGACGGCATCTCCAGGTGATATTGCAGCTTTTCTATTGGCCGCCAGTGCAAGCTCAGGCCTCGGCGGCCATACTCTTTCCCCAGCTTGCCCGCCTCGCTGCTCTGGACCTGGGGGATGGGGGGTGGGGAGGAGGGAGAAGGGGTGTGTGTGATGAGCCCCAGACATTGAAAGAACCACCAGTGAGCTATGGGGAACCCTTTTCAGGAAAAATTAAACATAAAGAGATATTTATACCCAGGAGTCCGGCTTTAAAAAGAATCGTATACAATGTTAACCTTACATCAATATCCCAAATGTGTGTGTATACCTGTATATGTCTGTGTATATATATATATAAATATATATGAGATTATATAATATATATATATATATATAATATACAGTGTCGACAATCACCAAAAAATCTAACTCCGAACAAAAAAATCTACTCGCCACCTAGTACCACACGTGTGCTGCTTGGGCCGGGGGCGTGCAAATGTATAGGTTTGTCGAACACTGTATATATATATATATATATATATATATATATGTATTACGGTTAGCTAATATGCCGTGATAAGTGGATATACATGAAGGAGGTTATGCAATCTCTCTCTGATTTTTGACTCCTGATACATTTCCTATTGAATCTTATATCACATATTGCACTGTTGGTATACAAAGAGCTACTAGTCGTGCCATTGAATATTGCGACCCACTGCTAAAAGTCTGATCACCACATTGGCATATACACAAAACACCACAAACCCTGAGTTCTTACATCACACTTCCCTTTCCTTTCTTTGCTCTGCCGTTTATTGTCCTTTGTTCTCTGCTTTCCCTGGCAGCTTCTGGAGTTGCAAATGCGAATGAACAATGACCAAGCGCTGCTGGGGGAAGCACAGGAGGAAAACCTACGCTTGCACCAGCAGGTAGAAGAATTAACCACAGAGGGGACATTGTTGGAGAAGAAGGTAAGAGTAATATGAACATTTTAACTGCTTGACTGCAATAGATTGATTACTGAGGGATCACAAACACTGTTGATGCTTTGTGCATTATATTTTTTCTGTCATTGTTTATGAAGCAGATCTATGGCAACATTCAGGGAATTGTATGAAAAAGTATCTTAGCCAAACTCAATGACGGCTTAAAACACTTTATTCATACACAAGAATGACAGAGTTGTTTGTAAACTTGTATTATTGTGGATTCAGTTCCACTTATTTATTATTCCGTCCCATTTCTTTTCTTTCTCTACAAAAATCCTCCCACTGAAAATGTATAAACCAGCTGAGAGCTGGAGAAACGGTCATATAACTGCTGCAGTGTTACATTTCAAGGCAAAGAGCACATACTTTGTTTTTTAAAAGTATAATTTCTACACAAGCTGTTCCTCAACGTAACCATCCACCTCTCATGTGAGCCTGTGCAGTGTAGCACGAGTGGATATAGCCAACACATGCCCAGTGGTTGAGCATCTAAGGAAGCCAGTGGAACCAGCGAGGAACCCAACAAATAAACTAGTACTTCTCGCTTCATCCCCAACCATACAGACTGCCAATCACTGCCAATCACTGCCAATCACTGCCAATCACTACCAATCACTCACTATCACTGCCAATCACTGCCAATCACTGCCAATCACTACCAATCACGGCCAATTCACTGCCAATCACTACCAATCACTGCCAATCACTGCCAATCACTGCCAATCACCCATCACGATCACCATCACTCCATCACTGCCAACACTGCCCAATCACATCACTAATCACTGCAATCACTACACACGCATCCACATACCAATCACTGCCAATCACTACCAATCACTACCAATCACTGCCAATCACTGCCAATCACTGCCAATCACTAACAAATCACTGCCAATCACTACCAATCACTGCCAATCACTGCCAATCACTGCCAATCCCGGGATAGTTGCACTTCAAAATGTATTGACAGTGGCGTTAGCAAGGATGGCCCAATGGTATTTTTTTATCAGGCCCAACTAGGACTTCCCATAACTATGCCAATGTGTAGCCAGTGGCGGATTTCCTATTAGGCCCGATAGGCCTGGGCCTAAGGCGGCAACATTTTGGGGTGGCAGAATTTTGGGCAGCATGCGTGATCGGCGTTTGCTGCACGCGCCTACACCAACGGCACTTGCTGGCCGCTCGTGTGCATGCGCGTTCGGCGTTTGCAGTCCGCGCATGCGTGGCCAACAAGTGCCGATCGCAATGCCTGGCTGGCAAGCACCGATCGGGCATGCGCGGCCGGCAACGTGACGTCACACGTCATCGTGTTACCATGGCAACAAGACGGTGCAGCACTGGAGGAGAAGGGCGGCACCAGGTAAGTGCCCAAGGGTGGCATTTTTACAAATCCGACACTGTGTGTAGCACAGCGATTCCCAACCAGGGTTCTGTGGAACCCTGGGGCTCCTTGAAGCAGTCTCAGGGGTTCCTCCTATGGACCACAGGACCACATTTTTGACATTGATCCGCTGAAATCCACGGACCAAGGGATCTGGTGGATCCACTGGGGATCCAAATTCGCCACCAAATATTCGCCCATCTCTACTGGTGAAGAGATTTCCCAACCGCTGCAGAAGGCAGAAATAAGAGCTAGAGTTCTGGAGTCCAGCTGTTTTCAAACTGCTGTATAAGCGCTGTTTTATCGCGGTTTATTGAATAAGCCCCAATGTCTGCCCATTACTGGCGCACACATTGCAAGCAGTTTAACATGAGGCAGGTGAAGGTGATGAGAGCGGGAAACGTAGCAGCATACCTCTGGGTATGAATTGTTGTTGGTTTTACGGCTAATTATCATTCTCAAATACTCACATTTCTGAGATTAAATGGGTAACAAGTGAAAAAAGTTATTAACATAATGGCATTCTGCTTTCCTCTGAGGCTTGAGTTTTGGCTCTCACAGAAATAATTGGCAAAGGACATTTCATTTTCGAGAGCCATGAATTCTGAAAAGAGCCAACCCGGCTTTGACTATAAACTCATTACTACAGAATAATACAGAATAATACAGAATAATTCAGGGTATTCATTTTTCCTCAATGGTTTCTGTTATAGAAGCAATAAACTCAATGGGAGAAAAGGGGAAATTAAACCATAAAACCCATTCTTAGGCATTATCATTTATTTTATGTATATATGTGTGTGTGTGTATATATAAAAATATATATATACAGTATATATATATATATAAATATAATATAACCATGCATCATTTTAAGTTATGGTGTGTGAAAAAGGCGACACAAAACCTCTACCATTAGCATATAGCCAATAAAGAATATCACTTGTGAGCACATTCACATGTCTTAGACAGGTCTGCACCCTGCCTTTCACCATTATCACCCAGCATACTGTGCGGGCCTACAGCATACTTTCTTGCAGGCCTTCTGGCCGAAGAAAAGAAGAGGAGGACATCCAGAACCCTGATGGAGGACGCGTCAAGAAACCCTCAGACCTTCCTGGCCATCAGGGTGAAGATCCTTGGGAGCAGTAACAGGACTTCGGGAGGACAGTCTCAACAAGAGCACCCAAGCACTGAAGCGGCTTCAGTTCACGGGGGAGGGAATAAAAAAAATGTCTGTGAGTGGATTGACTGGCTTTGCATCTAATCCCATGCTGTGCTTAAAAGCTGTGTGAACAGCAGAGCATTTGCTTATATGGGTTCCATGTAAAAATGGATTTCAGGCAAAAGGTGACACATTGTTTGCTCGTTTGCATATCATTTCCCAGAATCGCTTGCTGCAGTGGAAGCACTGTATGCTAGGTGATAAGAATATATATATATATATAGATATATATATATATATATATATATATATATATAGATATATAAAACACAGAATATTGTTATGTCATAGTGCAAACATTCCATACACTTTCATTGTGGCGCTATTTTGCTTTATTGGTCTCCTTCGGATGATTTATATTGTTTGAAGCCTTGTTTTAAGCTGTATATTGTGCTACTATTTTAGCATATTGCTTTCCATTTGACTCTTTGTGACGTGTGATTTAATTTACCCTATGTTCACAGCAGCGGGATATTCTATAGGAACAAGAGCAGAAAGCAAATAACAAATGATTAGCCCTGATAGGAGAAGTTGCAACTTTGTTAGAATTACTTTTCCCCAGTTGTTGTTGCATATAATACTCAGGGACACAAAAGGAAAGAGCAGTGGTCACGTGCTACCTTGTACTTCGAGCTCTAGAAGTAACAAGTCATTGGTGGATGTGAACCTTTAGTCACTGGTCCATGCCTTTATGTTGACGCAGTTGGACTATGAATGTTTTATGTGCAAGACTACCGGTTTGCCTGACGCGGAGGCTCCAGCTTGTGCAGAACGCTGCAGCCCGGAAGCTGAGACGTGTCTTTCGCTTTGAGCACATCACTCCCATCCTGTGCGATCTGCACCGGCTTCCAGTCATCTTCTGTGTTCGGTTAAGTTGTCCGTTATGACCTTTATAACCTTTTAAGGTCAACGGCCGGCCTATCTGCAGTCTCTTTTGGTCTCAGGATACTGGCTAGGATCTCAGGTCATCAGGGAGGTGTGGGGTCGGTCTCTCCGTGCCAAGGGTACTGCGCCCTACGCTGGGTGGGCGGACCTTCTCGTGTGCAGCTCCACAGGTCTAGAACTCACTACCGCCAGAGCTCAGGTGTTTACCGACTTCACCACTGTTTTGGGCTCAGCGTGAGACTTACCTCTCCCTTCTGGCTTTTCCTATCTAAAAACATGAATTACATATCATTTTAGTTTGTTCTGAAACTGACTGTAACGTATTGTGGCGTTCCCTCAAGTGGAGGCGTGTTTTTACTTCAAAAATAAATGATGATGATGTAGAATTTCAGTTATAGATCTCCCCAAATTGTTCAGGGTACAACTTAAGTTGAATACGCTTGGGACTTATTTTAAACGACTGTACTTTCTACACGTGCAGGAAACTAATCTCTATCAAATGAAACCACAACACTATAAAACATTGGAACGTGTTTTTGTTGACCTGTTCTATAGATCAGCGGTGCGCAAACTGGGGGGGGGGGCGTTGTCTGCGGCAGGCGCAGGGTTTACAGAGGCCCCACGCGCTTCTCGAAGGCACTTAAATTAAGTGCCGGGGAAGCGGCCAAGGCCTCTGTAAACGGCACTTACCTTGCTCCTGGAGACACGTCGTCATAGCAACGCAGAGTCAAATGATGCCACGAGGTCATGTGACGTCACGTTGCCACAGCAACGTGACGCCGACGCCGGCGTCAAGGTAAGGGGGGGGCGCAAAGAGAGGGGAAGAGCCGGCAAGGAGGCTCAGGGAAAAAAGATTGCGCTCCCCTGCTATAGATAATAGGACATGAAAAGTCTCTGTGTTCTCTTGGTCTGTGTTTCCTTTTTTCTTTTCACATTTCAGTTTGGTTTCATAAATGAGAAAGGGGAATTTATTGTTGTACTGTAGCACTTGCCGATGAATCCCCTCTGGCTGTGCAGCAGAGCACACAGTCATTTTGCAAGAATGTAAGATGAACAACAAGACTTCTTTTCATGGAAGTTTCACATGTTGCTTTTTGTAGCCTTTGTAATGTTAGGAGCAAAGGTCTGTGAAACGCACAAATTCTTTAAAGGGGCAGTGCTTCCCAGGACCCAATGGCAGAAACGTGTTTACACTTTTAAGTATTTTTTTAATATATTTTTTTAAACGTTTGTAACCATTGTGCGCTGAGACTTGGGAGGGGTTTAATTTCCTCTGGCTAATTCATTTTGTGTGATGTCACTGTATGATGTCACTGTGTGTTCAGCAAGTGCTTGTACAGCCAGCCCATCCAACCCCACTTATCTTGATTGGTACTCTGATAATGACATGGTAAGTTTAGGACAAAGACCCCCCCTTTCATTCAGAGATTTTAAAGAAAACAGATTTGTGCTTAATTTTCCAAAGAAACACAAGCATCATAATACTTGCGTTAAGGATGGTTACATTTGTTTAATGAAGCTCATTTGGAATGATAAATCTATAATAATATGTGTGTCTGTCTGAGCCATAGCTCCAAGACCATAAAACCTAGAAACCTGGAACTTTGTGTGCATACTACGGGGACCCTCTGGGGTCATTGTTTGTTTTGGGATGGTCGTTTTTTTCTCTCTCTCTCTCCTGTTTTTAACTTTTCTGCCTCTGATTGGTTGTTCCTTCTCTGTGAGGCCGCTGATTGGTCGGTTTCTTGGCCTGAGGCAGCCGATTGACCTTTGCTTTATTGGGAGGTATGTGATTGGTTGCCGTGTTGAGCTGGAGGTCTTCCGGACATTCTATAGGGGGAGAGAGTAAACCGCGGAGGTGGGGGTGTAAGGGAGGGAGGGGGAGAGGTGGGGGTGTAAGAGAGGGATGCGAGAGCTGGGGGGTATAAGAGAGGGAGGGGGAGCTGAGGAGGGGAGGTGCATGGAGGGGGGGTGGGGGGGTGGTATGAACAGTGTAGTGTTACCGGTGTGTGGCGTATACTGCAGGCTCACAGGAGGTCTGAGCCTCCGCTATAGAGCCTGGGTGAATCCTCTGCGAATCTTCTTTCATCAAGCGCCTCCACCTGTGTAGGATTCTATGGAAGTGTAGAATGCCCTACTAGGAACCAATCAGAAACCACACACCAGTGAATATAACTAGGACTTTACTAACGATAATAATGATAACCTGTGTCTCTCTCACGTGTGAGACACTAACAGTGACGTCTCGCAGGACGATTCCAAACACTGGTGATCCCACCCATTGTCCCAAGAACCCCACCCATGTCCCGTACTCCTACAGAGATGTCAATGGGTGACTGCTCAGTCACTAGAAACCTCTAGGCCTGTTGGTGCACATGTGATGGTTAATACCTGCCGAGCACTCCTGTGCTCGGGTCAGCAAAACTTCTCAAAGGGTCAGAACGTTTGATGAGTCCGTCTGATCCTCCACCGACTCCTTGCACGTGCGAACCACTAGGGCGGTCCCCACTCTGGATCGTCTCTGAGACCCCAGTGATTCCAACCAGCTTCCAACAGGAACAGCAGCACCGCTTCGTCCCTATCTATATAAATGTATAACGTGACAGGAACCCTAACCTAGGGCCTGTCCCTGTAGTACACAACCTGTAGTGGCTTGGGGAACTCCTAGGGCCTGCAGGGGTGTGACCTGTCCCACTCCCCTTACTACCCAAGTCCCTTCGGTAGGTGATCTGGAATGGACTAGAGTACTCCTTCCATGCAGTACTTGGGCGTCTACCACTGTTGGCTAGCCTAGTGCACGATCCTCCCGAATTTCCTGAACCTCGTTAACAGGCTTCCCTTCAGGCATCCTACCCCTAGCGCTACCTCAAGGTGACTAAACAGCTATAGCCCTTCTCCAGACCCACTACTCTTGACTAGTCCCAGCGCCTACCGCAGCAAGCTGTAACTCACTGGAGGCTGCAGCCAACGTGCTGCGCAACAAGGTGCCTGCCTATCAGACTCACAGCTTTGCTCGCTGTGACCCTGACAATGCAGCACTCTAACAACCACTAAGGGCAGCGTCCCTATCTTGGGCCTCCCTCAGTACTTAACCCACTACGCTAGCGGGGGGTTGGGGCTACCTGGGGTGTGGGTACCTATGGGTTGCAGGAGCTGCTCTCACTCCCCGCACCCTTCTCCCTCAGCATCCTCCCTAGCTCCAACCTCTAACTGCAGACTTTCCTTCTCTCAGCTCCCTCTAATGTAAGTGGCAGGTCCCTAACCTGAGGCTGCCCCTGGCAACACTCACCTTACTGGGGAGCTGAACTAATCCTGGACCAAAGGGGTGCTGGCCTAATACGGGAGTCCCTCTCTCCTGTTACCCTACCTACCTCTTCCTTCACAGGGTCCCTCCGCTGACGGACTAGCGGGTGCAAGCCCGCGAAATGTATCCTTTCCCTCCAGGGCAGTCCTGCGCCTTATTGCTCCTATGAGGCACCTGGTGTGCTTGGCCCTAAGCCTCATGGAATTGTAGTCCCGTGGAGGCCTGTACTTACATTGGGCCCTGTACGCGCCTTTCCTCACTACATAACCCCTAATGGCCGCCACAAAACTCTCACTATCTATCCCTACTCTCGCGCGACTCTCCTGCGCCTTTCCGCGATGCGCGAGGAGCTATAGGGAGCTTCTCAACCTTTCCCTCTCTTGTTTCTGGCCCTCGCGCGACTTTCCCTGCTCTGGGGCTCTAACTGCGCAATGCGCGACTCACTGCATCGTGCGCATGTAGGGAATGGCTAATTAATGGCGGCGCTCTCCTCGCCGGCCGCCGGGACCTTAGAGACGCGACCGCGGCTAGCAACGGCCCGATCGCGTCCCGGCAACCGGCCTGATCGCGGAGACAGCGCACCCGCTCTGCAACGGCCCCCACCCTTGGGATGGCCGTTGGTGTCTGCGCTGGCCCTCCGGCAGTATCCGGCATCGCTTGTGCCCACGGAGGCTCCCGAGGGGTCGCATGGGGCATAGAGGGTGGACACTGGCACATAGTCCCTATCCTTCATCCACTTATTCCAAAAAAACGTGCGCACTTTTTTTCTTTCTTCCTATCTACGTCCCTGCCAGCCTCTCGCCTTTCCTAGTCTATGCCTCTTATTCCTCGTGGTCTCCAGTGGGCACTGTCCTATCCATCACTATCCTACCTGTGAGTGTAACTAGCCCTCGTCTTACTGAAGTGATTTAAGTCTCTGTAAGCGTGCGGTTGTACCCTCTGAATGTCTCTTTAAGAAAACCGGGGCGTTGTGTTGGCTTAGGACTATGCACACTGCAGATGATATGAGGTCCGGCGGAACGGCTCTCCTCTTTAGGGCGTGGAATAATACCCCACCCCCCCCCCCCCTTTTATACCCCCCCATCCGCCTTACTGCTTTCTTAAAAATCCGAGCCCTCAGTTGCCAATCTATAACCAAGCCAACAGCTTCTGGTCAGTCTGGCACCAAACCCCTGCAACACCAATACCATCTGTACCCATCCCAAGGAGAGGAGAAGCTGCCCTCCAGGGTGTCACAATATCACAGGAGTGCCACGTTTGCATGCAGATAGGAAGGCTATCTACCACATTGATGGTAAAATTACCTATGATCAGGAGCGCCAAATCCAGTCCTTCAAAGGACCAGTCAACAGGTCAGGTTTAAAGATATCGCCAGCGTCAGCAGGGGGGCAATCAGTGGCGTGCACGACCTTCCCACTCGACACCATCAGTGATCTAACACAACTCCCCACTTCCCACTCCCTCTCTTACCCCCATCGCTCCCCCCTACATGTCTTTTAACAACCCCCCTCGCCCCCTCCCTCTCTTACCCCCACTCTCGCTCCCTCTCTACACAACCCCACCTCCCCCCCTCCCTCCCTAACACCCCCACCCTCCCCCCCCCGACCCCCCAGCTCCCCCACGGCACACACCCATCCCCCCTCCCGCTTAACCCCCCACCATCTCATCCCCCTCTTACGACATACAACAATACCCCCCACCATCTACCCCCTCCGCTCCCAGAAACACCACCCACCTCCCCCCTCCCTCCCTTACACCCCCACCTCCTCCCCCTTACACCCCCACCTCTCCCCCTCCCTCTCTTACACCCCCACTCCTCCCCCTACATGTCTTTTACACCCCCACCTCTCCCCCTCCCTCTCTTATACCCCCCAGCTCTCGCATCCTCTCTTCCACCCCCCCCTCTCCCCCTCCCTCCCTACACCCCCACCTCCGGTTGTCTCTCTCCCCCTATAGAATGTCCGGAAGAACCTCCAGCTCAACACGGCAACCAATCACTACCTCCCAATAAAGCAAAGGTCAATCGGCTTCCTCAGGCCAGAAACCGACCAATCAGCGGCCTCACAGAGAAGGAACAACCAATCAGAGCAGAAAAGTTAAAAACAGAGAGAGAGAGAGAGAAAAAACGACCATCCCAAAACAAACAATGACCCAGAGGTACCCGTAGTTATGCACACAAAGTTCCAGGTTTCTCAGGTTTTATGGTTCTTGGAGCTATGGCTCAGACAGACACACTATTATTTCGATTTATCATTCCAAATGAGCTTCATTAAACAAATGTAACCATCCTAACCGCAAGTATGTATGATGCTTGTGTTCTTTGGAAAATTAGCACACAAATCTGTTTTCTTTAAAATCTCTGAATGAAAGGGGGGGTCTTTGCCTAAACTTAACCATGTCATTATCAGAGTACCAATCAAGATAAGTGGGGTTGGATGGGCTTCTGTACAAGCCACTTGCTGAAACACACAGTGACATCATACAGTGACATCACACAAAATGAATTAGCCGAGGAATTAAACCCCTCCAAGTCTCAGCGCACAATGGTTTACAACAGTTTAAAAAAATAATTAAAAAAAACACTTAAAAGTGTAAACACGTTTCTTGCCATGGGCCTGGAAGCAACTGCCCCTTTAAAGATTTGGTGCTTCACAGACTTTGCTCCTAACATTACAAGCTACAAAAAGCAACATGTGAAACTTCCATGAAAAGAAGTCTTGTTGTTCATCTTACATTCTTGCAAATGACTGTGTGCTCTGCTGCACAGCCAGAGGGGATTCATCGGCAAGTGCTACAGTACAACAATAAATTCCCTTTCTCATTTATGAAACCAAACGAAATGTGAAAAGAAAAAAGGAAACACAGACCAAGAGAACACAGAGACTTTTCAATGTCCTATTACTATAGCAGGGGAGCGCAATCTTTTTTCCCTGAGCCTCCTTGCCCGTCCTTCCCCTCTTTGCGCCCCCCCATTCCTTGACGCCGGCGTCGGCGTCACGTTGCTGTGGCAACGTGACGTCACTTGACCCGTGGCAATCATTTGACTCTGCGTTGCTATGACGACGTGTCTCCAGGGACAAGGTAATGCCGTTACAGAGCCTTGGCCGCTTCCCGGCACTTAATTTAAGTGCCTTCGAGAGCGCGTGGCCTATGTAAACCCTGCGCCTGCCGCAGACAACGCCCCCGCCCCCCCCCGTTTGCGTCACCGACTGATCTATAGAACAGGTCCAACAAAAACAACGTTCCAAAGTGTTTTATATTGGTTGGTTTTCAGTTGGATAGAGATTAGTTTTCCTGCACGTGTAGAAAGTAAGTCGTTTAAAATAGGTCACCAGCTATTCAACTTAAGTTGTACCCTGACACAATTTGGGGAGACTATTCAAACTCGGAAAGTATTACATCAATCCATCATGTTATTTTTGAAGGAAACAATCCTCCACTGAGGGAACGCCACAATACGTTACGTCATTTTCAGACACAAACTTAAAATGATAGTATTCATGTCTTTTAGATAGGAAGCCAGAAGGGAGAGCGTAAGTCTTCACGCGACCCAAAACAGTGGTTGAAGTCGGTAAAACCACCTGAGCTCTGGGTGTAGGGGAGTTAGACACTGTGGAGCTGCACCACGAGAAGGTCGCGCCACACCCAACGTAGGGCGCAGTACCCTGGCACGGAGAGACCGACCCCACACCTCCTGATGACCCTTGTGTGAACGATCCCTAAGCCAGTTCCTGAGACCAAAAAGAGACTGCAGATAGGCCGGGCCGTTGACCATTAAAAGGTTATAATGTTCATACACGGGCAACTTACACTAACCACACAGAAGTGACTGGAAGCCGGGGCAGATGCGCACAGGAGGAGTGAGTGCCAAAGCGAAAAGACACTTCTCAGCTTCCCGGGCTGCAGCGTTCTGCACATCTGGTAGCCTCCCCGCGGTCAGGCAAACCGGTAGTCCTTGCACATAAAACATGTCATAAGTCCAACTGCTCAACATAAAGGCATGGACCAAGTGACTGAAAGTGTTCACATCCACCAATGACTTGTTACTTCTAGAGCTCGAAGTACAGGTAGTCACGTGACCACTGCTCTTTCATCTTCTTTGTGTCCCTGAGTATTATATGCACAAAACGGGGAAAGTAATTCTAAACAAAGTTTCACTTCTCCTATCAGGGCTAATCATTTGTATTTGCTTTCTGCTCTCTGTTCCTATAGAATATTATCCCGCTCTGTGAACATAGGGTAAATTAAATCACACGTCACAAAGATTCAAATGGAAAGTCCATATGCAAATAGTAGCACAATATACAGTTAAAACAAGGGCTTTCAAAAACAATATAAATCATCCGAGGAGAGCCAATAAAGCAAAATAGCGCCCAATGAAGTGTATGGAATGTTTGCACTCTGACTATAACAAATATTCTGTGTTTGTATTTATATCTATATATATATAGTATATATCTATATTATACTATATATTATATATTATATATATCAATATTATCACCTAGCATACGTGCTTCACACTGCAGTCAAGCGATTTCTGGGAAAGATTGCAAACGAGAGCAAACCAATGGTCACTTTTGCTGAATCATTTTCACATGGACCCAGATAAGCAAATGCTCTGCTGTTCACACCGCTTTTAAGCACAGATGGAATTAGATGCAAAGCCAGTCAATCCACTCACAGACATTTTTTTATTCCCCTCCCACGGATGAAAGCCGCTTCAGTGCTTGTGCTCTTGTTGAGACCTAGTCCGTCCGAGTCCTGTTACGGCTCCAAGGATCTTCACCCTGATGGCCAGGAGGTCTGAGGGTTTCTGGACGCGTCCTCAATCAGGGTTCGGCATGTCCTCCTCTCGTTTCTGTCGGCCAGGAAGGCCTGCAAGAAGTATGTCTGTAGCCCGCACAGATGTATCGGGTGGTATAATGGTGAAGGCATGGTGTCAGACCTGTCTAAGCACATGTGAATGTGCCACAAGTGATATTCTTGGTATTGGCTATATGCTAATGGTAAAGTTTTGTTGGTCGCCTGTTTTCACACACCCAAACTTAAAATGTGCATGGATATTATATATATATATATATATATATATATATATATAGATATATATAATAGTTATATAGTATAGATATACTTGTTATATATATATTTTGATATATACACACACTCCAACATATATACATAAATAAATGATAATGCCTAGAATGGGTTTTATGCTTTGAATTTCCCCTTTCTTCCTCCATTGAGTTTAAGCTTCGATAAACAGAAACCATGAGGGAAAATGAATACCCGAAATTGATTCTGTATATCTGTATTATTCTAGTAGTAATGAGTTTAAGTCAAGCGGTTGGCTCTTGTCAGAATTCATGGCTCCGAAAATGGAAATTGTCTTTGCATTAATTTCTGTGAGACCAAATTCAAAGCCCAGAGAAAGCACGACATGCCATTATGTTAATAACGTTTTTTTCACTAGAATTACCCATTTAATCTCAGAAATGTGAGTATTTGAGAAGATAGATTAGGCCGTAAAACCAACAACAATTCATACCCAAGGTTGCTCTGACAATACTTTCCCCCGCTCTCATCACCTAATCACCTGCCTCATGTTAAACCGCTTGCAATGATGTGGCGCCAGTACTGGGCAGACGCAGTTGGGGGCTTTTCAATAAAACCGCGATAAAACAGTCGACTATACATCGGATTACGGGGGGAGAGGCAGGTTTATGAAAAACACTGGACAACATAGGACTCCTCTATCACACAGACGCTAGCTCTATATTTCTGTTCCGTGCCTCACCCACACTACATATGAGATTGGGTGGGGTGGAATACCCGTTACATTTGGAGGCGCTGCTGAGATACACCTGGGGTGCCCTGTCCATTTTTTTCCAAATTGTCCCGTCCCTATTTTTGTCACCATGTTTGTGAAGTCCGGAGACGAGGTCCTGGCCTGGGCTTTGAGGCAATACCTAGACCCTGGACAGGTAGTGGCGGTAGGAGGCATTCCCGTAACTATACCCAAAATGAAGGTTCGGGAGTATATGTGTAAAATTCCTGAGTGGCCATGGACATGTGTCTTAGATGAGGAACAAGATCCCACATCCACATGGAAGACCATTCTTTTTGTAGTAACCCACATTGAGAATATATGCCTGGCAAAGGCACCGTCCACACTGTTCATGCCCGGGGGCCCCTCAGAAGGGTACCCCCTAGTCTACGCAGACCAAGCAGGATGGCGTTTCCCGCCAAATCAGGAGAGCGCACGTGCTGCTGACTGTCAACCTGCACAGAAAGATGTTGCAACAATCTATCCGGGATTGGCGCGAGAATCAGAGCCCCTCCCCAGTGATGTGAGTGACTCAGAGCAGAGCCAGAACTACTCACTTGTAGAAAGTGCCCTTACTACAGATTCCACCAGGGGGAGCAAACACTGTAATCTGCAACCATACGTTGACGCCGTGCTAGACTGTTTGATTTCTGAAGAGGTGTATTCCGATGTTGCGGACCCTGCTGTGGGCCCGTGTGCCCTTCGATGGTCAGTCAGACCTACTGCAGAGGTACCATCGGTCCTAGGCTTGGGACCAGTACCTACAGATGACAAGGGTGAGTCGACTGCCCCAGGGGTGTTGGGGGTGAGCCTCCAGGTGACCGCGGAGCACGATGGCTCCTTAAGTCTGGTCGCCCGGGCGAAGGGCTCCCCTCTGCATCGCGTCCTGGCGGAGGTGTCCTCATTAGAAGATAGCTGTCCAGTGGTGCGAGTGGACCAGTGCCCACTGCCTATCGTGCCAGAAGAAGAGAAATCCATCGCAAGCCAGCCGAGTGGTAAGGAACCCCCTTGCCCCCCACAGGCTCCGATGGAGGTGGCCGTGAAGAAGGCCAGAGTTGCGGCTTCTGAGCGGAGTGTGAGCCCGTGTGCTCCGACACAAGTGGTCCCAGGACTGGGATCCAACGCTCCCGAAGTTACTTTGCTGAAAGAGAAGCGGCCCATCCGCCAAGTAGTGGACCGTGGGAAAGGTCTTGGCCGCCTGGCCTGCTGTTTCCAAGGCGTGGATGACCAGGTAAAGACCGGGTTGAAAGACACTGTGCTATTCCTTCCACCAGGGGGAGGAAGTAGTACTGAACCAGTGACTGTCACCCCAGAGTGTGCTCTTCAAGAGAATTTTCTGGGAGAGGCTCACGGACGCAAAAGTGAGGTACCCCCACATGATCAGTTAGGGGCACCCCACAAATGGTCTCAGCTAGCCTCGGGAATTATGGGGTGTGATGTGACATGTGTTGGTGAGGTTAAAGCCGATCTGTTAAGTGTACGGGGTATGCCATGCCAATTGTCAGTGTGTGAAATTGTGCCCTGTTATGTCGTTCCCCAAGCGAGGGCGTTGGGTGTTTCACCAGGGGGAGAGTGTAGCCAGGTCACCCTTTGCCCCCTGCGACCCCCTCGGGAGCCTCCGTGGGCACAAGCGATGCCGGATACTGCCGGAGGCCAGCGGCAGACCCAACGGCCATCCCAAGGGTGGGGGCCGTTGCAGGGAGCGGTGCGCTGTCTCCGCGATCAGGCCGGTTGCCGGGGACGCGATCGGGCCGTTGCTAAGGCCGCGGTCGCGTCTCTAAGGTCCCGGCGGCCGGCGAGGAGAGCGCCGCCATTAATTAGCCATTCGCACATGCGCAGTGATCGCGCATGCGCAGTTAGAGCCCCAGAGGCAGGGAAAGTCGCGCGAGGGCCAGAACAGAGTAGGGAAAGGTTGAGGAAGCTCCCTATAGCTCGCGCATGCGCAGGAAAGGCGCAGGAGAGTCGCGCGAGAGTAGGGATAGATAGTGAGAGGTTGTGGCGGCCATTAGGGGTTAGTGTAGGTGCAGGAAAGGCGCGCACGCGGCCCCAATGTAAGTACAGCCTCCACGGGACTACAATTCCCATGAGGCTTAGGGCCAAGCACACCAGGTGCCTCATAGGAGCCAATAAGGCTGCAGGACTGCCCTGGAGGAAAGGATACATTTCGCGGGCTTGCACCACGCTAGTCAGTCAGCGGAGGGACCCTGTGAAGGAAGGAGGTAGGGTACAGGAGAGAGGGACTCCCCTGTATTAGGCCAGCACCCCTTTGGTCCAGGATAGTTCAGCTCCCCAGTAAGGTGAGTGTTGCCAGGGGCAGCCCTCAGGTTAGGGACCCTGCCACTTACATTAGAGGGAGCTGAGAGAAGGAAGTCTGCAGTTAGAGAGTTGGAGCTAGGGAGCTGTGAGGGAAGAAGGGTGCGGGGAGTGAGAGCAGCTCCTGCACCCCATAGGTACCCACACCCCAGGTAGGCCCCAACCCCCCGCTAGCGTAGTGGGTTAAGTACTGAGGGAGGCCCAAGATAGGGACGCTGCCCTTAGTGTTGTTAGAGTGCTGCATTGTCAGGGTCACAGCGAGCAGAGCTGTGAGGTCTGATAGGCAGGCACCTTGTTGCGCAGCACGTTGGCTGCAGCCTCCAGTGAGTTACAGCTTGCTGCGGTAGGCGCTGGGACTAGTCAGAGAGTAGTGGGTCTGGAGAAGGGCTATAGCTGTTCTAGTCACCTTGAGGTAGCGCTAGGGGTAGGATGCCTGAAGGGATAGCCTGTTAACGAGGTCAGGAATTCTGGAGAGGATCTGCACTAGGCTAGCCAACAGTAGGTAGACGCCCAAGTACTGCATGGAAGAGTACTCTAGTCCATTCCAGATCACCTACCGAAGGGACTTGGGTAGTAAGGGGAGTGGGACAGGTCATCACCCCTGCAGGCCCTAGGAGTTCCCCAAGCCACTACAGGTTGCTGTACTACAGGGACAGGCCCTAGGTTAGGGTTCCTGTCACGTTAATACCATTTATATAGATAGGGACGCAGCGGTTGCTGCTGTTCCTGTGGAAGCGGTTGGAATCACGTTGGGGTCCTCAGAGACGATTCCAGAGTGGGACCGCCCTAGTGGTCCGCACGTGCAAGGAGTTCGGTTGGAGGATCAGACGGACTCATCACACGTCTGACCCTTTGAGAAGTTTGTTGCTGACCCGAGCACAGGAGTGCTCGGCAGGTATTATACCATCACATGTGCACCAACAGGCCTAGAGGTTCTTAGTGACTGCGCAGTCACCCATTGACTATCTCTGTAGGAGTACGGGACATTGGGTGGGGTTCTTGGGACACTGGGTGGGATCACCTAGTGTTTGGGAATCGTCCTGCGAGACGTCACTGTTAGTGTCTCACCGTGAGAGAGACACAGGTTATCATTATTATTCGTTAGTAAAGTCCTTAGTTATATAATCACTGTGTGTGTGGTTTCTGATTGGGTTCCTATGTAGGGTCATTCTACACTTCCATAGAATCCTACACAGGTGGAGGCGCTGAAAGAAGATTCGTTCCAGAGGATTCACCCCAGGCTCTCATTAGCGGAGGCTCAGACCTCCTGTGAGCCTGCAGGTATACGCACCACACCGGTAACACTACATGTTCTACTCACCCACACTACATATGAGATTGGGTGGGGTGGAATACCCGTTACAGATATTAAGTACAGGCTGCAGTACAATTAAAAAAAGGAAACAGGACAGGCAGCAAAGAACATGCAATAAGGTCATGAAGGGAAGCAGGGGGTTAAGACCCGTATAAAGTCCGTTTAATCGTTGTTGACCCAGGACATGGTGCAGCCCAACGGAGGTGGGTGTGGGACAAAATAGACTGGACCAGGACTCCGCACAAGGAGCAGCAAACCACGGCCAAACAGTGTCAGAGGTCGTAAGTGACACGCACTACACCTGGTACTTAAGCATGCCAACTCACTGCTGCCCCCCGCCACCTGAATAAACAGCCGCTCATGTCTCAAGAAAAGCCAGTCCCGCTCACTGGAACCTCATATTGATACCTGAATTTCTATGGGAAACTTTTACGGCAGGGTTTGTACTGAAAGGAAGACCAACACAAACACAATAAAACCTGCCCAGGTACAACAGCAACACGCTGGGAACTATCTCGTGTACATTGGCGTTTAAAAAAAAGTTATTATAAGGAAGGACAGTCCGTTACTTGAAATACTCTAAGGTATTTATTTGTGGATATTGTTTTCTGTAAGAATCCCTAAAATCCATGACCTTATTGCATCAATTATATGATAAAACATTAAAAAAAAGTTATGGTGGGTAAAAAAAAAGTGAGAGAAACCGTCCCCCGCACGGTGTGCGGCAAATTAAAATACCAATTCTGGGCACATTCACATCTCTCAGACAGGTCTGCAACCCTGCCCTCCCCCATTATCTCTTAGGCTGCGTCTGTAGTGGAACGCGCTAGCTTCCGCGCTCCTCGGCGCAGCGCACCCTCGCCTGCAGCAGGAGATATTTCCTGTCCTGCAGGCAGAGGTGACAGGGAGGCGTGTTGGGGGGGCGCGGCTGTGACATCACGGAGCTGGTTCGCCCTCATTGGGCGAACCACTCGCGTGACCCGGCCGTCACGCGGGAAATACAAACCTGTTTTCAGCGTGTAGCGCCGGTTTCCCCCTAGCGCACTATGCACAGCTACGTTGTAGTCCTACGTTGTAGCTTGTGCCGTCTCCTGCACTACGGACGTAGCCTTAGCAAACAATGCTTCCACTGCAGTCAGGGATTCTGGGTAATGACATGCAAATGAGCAGTCGCAGTGTGACACTTTTTCAATGATATAGAAGGATTTGGCAGTCAAGACACAGACCTTGACTAGAAGTTTAGCACATTTGAAATCCTTTATTACAATCTAATTGGGAGAGCGAGCATTGTCTCCTAGAGTTTGTTACAACCCACATGTGCCTTTATGACGAGCCTTACATTATAGCAATCGCCTTTGGACAGTGTTTCAAAATCAAGGGTCTTATTTACAAGGCAATGCTATGGAAGACACCTCACGACCCATTCACTGTCGGAAGGCGTCTTTTTGTATAGCACCGCTTAGTAGATAAAGTCAACTCTTTTTGGGAACTCCATTTATCTCATGGTACATCTGAAAGATTTAGACATTTACTGTGTAAGTTCCCCTGTGCAGGGCTCATGGTGCGCATATTCTTTTCTCACGTGCAGCGGTCAATAATGAGGTTATCCTGAACAGGACGATCAATATAAAACTTCTTCGCCCAGCCTAGGAATTATCAATAGTAGCTGCACTCAAAGAGTTAACACTGAAACACAAACCAGAAGAGAAAGAGAGACCCCTAATTATGTGACACTCAGTGCTATTAGAAATATATGTTGTTGGAATGGGACGACCACTGGGCAATTAACAATTTAAAATACCGTAATAGCCCCGAGGGAAAGATGTAATATATAGAGTATATTTCACCGTGGTCTCCGGAATGAATGTGTATAAGACCCAGGGCCGAACTTTGACCTCCCGAGGCCCTAAGCTATGTCAAGTTTAAGAGGCCCCAAAAATGAGAAATAGATTTATTATCCAGCCGGAGGGAGCATGGCGAATATAACCATGAAAGTGAAATGAATGGAAGCGTTATACCGGCGTTGTTATACACAGAGATGACGGTGTGACGATAAAATGAGCAGCGGTTGCACATTACATCGTCTAAATTTAGCATAGGCTGAACTTGATGAACGTACAGTTTGTCTTTTTTTAACCTCGTCTACTATGTAACATTCATTTTAATATTAAAACATTTCCTTTTCGTGACTTTGGCTACGTCCATAGAGGGGGGAGCCGCGCTGAGCCGTGCAGACGCTCCGCGATGAGCCCCCTCATCCTCAATGAGGATGTCTTTAGAGGGGGCTTCAGCGAGCATCCGCAGGCGTGCTGTGGCGCTGGGATTTTCAGCCGACAGCAGAACTGTTTCCAAGTGCGCTGTCGGCTGAAAACCTCCAATCACAGCGAAGTAGCGTCAACGTCATGGCGCTATGACGTCGGCGCCGTGACGTTGACGTCGGCGCGTCGTGGGCTATTGGCCCAGCGACGTCACTTCCCCGCCCCCCGATCGCGCAAGCTGGCTCGCCTGCCAGTCCATTAAATTACTCCTGACCGGGCAGGCGAGCCTCAGCGTCAGCGCGGAGGAACGCGGGCCGAGGCTCTATGGACGCAGCCTTTTGGAGAGCGAAGTCATTGATGTCTTCAAATGATAAGCTACGAAGTTTGTCACATTCAATGCACCTGAGGCTTAAAGTCGTATTTGACTGAAAATTACCATATTTATAGAGAATCTTCTTTTCCCCATTTCTTCTTTATTTATCATCCGATTTTAAAACTTGAAATGCATAACTTTTTTTCTATTTTTCAGGTCCCTCATATTGTGAGACCCTTTTCCAGGGGTGCGCAAACTTTTGCAGCTGTGCCCCCCCTGCCTGCTGCCCCTGGTGCTCGCGCCCCCCTTACCTCTGTTCCCTGCGTTAAATGACGCAGTGGAGCCATGTGACGTCATGTGAACTCGCGCCATCATTTGACGCTGTGTTGCCATGGCAACGCGTCAGCAGCCGTCTGAATCTCGGTAAATAATAGATTACAGAGGCCTCACGTGATCCCCTGGCATTTCATTTAAAGGCCGTGGGAAGAGCATGGGGCCTCTGCAACCACCGCGCCCCCCTACAAAAATCTCCCACCCCCCTGTTTGCGCACCCCTGACCCAAGCTGTAGCTTAGCTAACTTGTGCGTAAGTCCGGCATTGATAAGACCCCTCGATATACACAACAAATGATTACTCAAGGTTTATAATTTATTATAGGCTAAAGCTGGTAAATTCCGGGCATTATTGAAATCCCTGCTCTGTGATTGGTTAAAATTCCGGGCATTATCCAATCAGTAATGGGCCGGAATTTTTGGCAGCTTGCCAAGTTTTTCAGCCAATCAGCTTTCAGCTCATTCACAAAGAGTGAAATTTGCTCTTAGACAGGGGAGGTGATTGGACAGAAGGCAGCAGCAAGGCACTGACCCCTCCCTCTCCCTGCCTGCAGTCAGGCACTGACTCCTCCCCCTCCCTGCCTGCAGCCAGACACTGACTCCTCACCTCCATTCCTGCAGCCAGGCACTGACCCCTCCCCCTCCCTCCCTGCAGCAAGACACTGATTCATCTCCCACCCTGCCTGCAGCCTGGCACTGACTCCTCCCCCTCCCTGCCTGCAGCCAGGCACTGACTCCTCCCCCACCCTGCAGCCAGGCACTGACTCCTCCCTCTCCCTGCCTGCAGCCAAACACTGACTCCTCCCCCTCCCTGCCTGCAGCCAGGCACTGACTCCTCCCCCACCCTGCAGCCAGGCACTGACTCCTCCCCCACCCTGCCTGCAGCCTGGCACTGACTCCTCCCCCTCCCTGCCTGCAGAGAGCTCTGCACAGGAGAGTGAGGGGAAAGGTTTCTGTGTCTGTGGGTTTTGTGGGTGTAAAGGGGGCAGCAGAGTGTTTTATTGGTGTGTGTGGCGTCTTTTGGTATGTGTTTTGTGGGTGTAGAGGGGGCAACAGAGTCTTGTTGGGGTGTGTCTGGTGTGGTTTGTTGGTGTAGAGGGGTAGCTGCAGTGTGTGTCTTCAGTGTGTGTTTTGTGGGTGGAGGAGGGGTGCAGAGTGTTTTGGTGTGTGGGTTTACATGGGGGGTGTAGAGGGGGGCTGCTGGTGTGTGTTTTATGTATGTAGAGGGGGCAGCAGTTTGTTTTGTTGGTGTGTGTGTGTGTGTCTGCCGTGTGTTTTGTGGGTGTAGAGGGGGGGTGTAAATGGTGGAGGAGGGCTGCAGTGTGTTTTTGGTGTGTGTGTTTTGTGTGTTTGTGGGTGTAGAGGGGGGCTGCTGTGTGTGTTTTATGCGTGTAGAGGGTGGAGGAGGGCTGCAGTGTGTTTTGTGGATGTAGAGGAGGGGCTGCACATTGTGTAGGGGGGACTGCAGAGTGTGTGTTTGTGTATATAGAGGGCGGTTGCAGAGTGTGTGTGTGTGTGCGTGTGTGTGCGTGTGTGTGCGTGTGTGTGCGTGTGTGTGCGTGTGTGTGCGTGTGTGTGTGTGTATGTGTGTATAGAGGGGGCTGTGTGTGCACAATTTTCTTTTAATAAACTTGCAGTAAAAGCATAAGAATGTAGACAATCATGCTGATAAAAATCAATATGACTACAAAAATTTATTTTTTTAATGAAAAATTAAACAAAATTAAAAATAAGCCTACATTTAGCCTATAACAGTAATAATCCCCATCAGAACAGGGCATTATTGGACAGTAATGCCCTGTTCTGAGGGGATAATTACTTAAATATATATCACTTCAGTGATTAGTTAGGAAAACATTGGAAACCCAGATACATGACAGTATACAGGAGATAGGGAAATGAAACCAAATCGGAATAAAGGACAGCTCCAGTACTAGTAGCAATTTAAATCAAATCCTCTCTATTTATAATACATTTATCTGTAACCCTGACAGTAATAAAGCCCCACGGTAATGTTATACTGATGTGAATAAATCCCCTCAGGGAAGAAGTATAGGGAACAGCCAAGAGCTTTCTGGATTTTTTTTCGTGTGTGGGTATTGTGGAATAGGGATATGGTGGCGGTATTGTAGGGGAGGGTTGTTTTGTGTGGGTATTGTGGTGGACGGGGGTTTTGTGTTCATGTGTTTGTATTGTGAGGGGTAGTGTGTGTGTATTGTGGGGGAGGGGGGCAGTGTGTATGTGTATTGTGGGGAAGGGGGGTGTTGTGTATACTGTGGGGAGGGGGATATCATGTGTGCATGTGTGTGTATGGTGGGAGAGTGAGAGGGGGGGAGAGATGGAAAGGGGGGGAGAGAGTGAGAGGGGGGTATGAGAGCAAGGAGATAGTCACATAGGGGAGAGAGAAGGAAAGAGAGGGGGTGGGGGGGGGGAGAGAAAAAGAGACATTCTCCCTCCCCCCTCTCTCAGAGCCACTTACCAGGATTCGGTTTCCTCTTCTCTAGATGGGGAGAGGGGAAAGAGAGAGAGAGAGAGAGAGGGGATGGGGGGGCGGGGGGGGGGGGGGGGGGGAGAGATACCAGCAATGTTGACATATTTGTAACATAAAAAGCTCATGGGTACATTGATTAACACAAGTACAAGCCATATCTGTAAAGTGTATGCATACTGTAGTAGGTTATAGTGACCATGTATTTTATTTTTTCCTGGTGCGGCTCGAGCCCGGCAGTCAGACTTAAGAATCGCCCCAAAGTTATTCTGCGTGTGACGAGCTGCTCTAGCGATAGCCATTTTGAAAAAATCAATAAAACATACTTGGCTCCCAATGAAAACTGCAGAATCGTTTAAATGCCAGAAGGTAAAGCTTATAAATGTATGTCAACTACCAAGACCGTCTCACACTGGAACAGCACCAAACACTTCTATATATTCGGAAATGTATTAAATGTCAAACAATATGCTCGTAACAGGAAAAATATGTGAGCAAAAAACAACGCCAGTTGAGGCCTGGGTCCTGGAGCACGATGGGTCAATAACAAATACATTTGACACACCGGTTGCAAGAGAAATGAATGATGTGCATGATGGAAATATCGCAGGTCTTTAATTCATAGGTATCGATCAGTTAACAGTGGCTGTGAAAAAAGCAAAAGAAAATCCAGGTGCATATATACCCATCAGAGATTATACCCTACAGGGTTATATGAGGGTTTTGTGTTCTCACCTTTTATTTATATATTTAAATAGCTGAATACAATGACTTCATTTCCCCCCCAGAACCATATGTTCCACAATGGGGGGGTTATTGCATAGAGTTCTGCGATCCTATGGATAATGCATATGACTATAATTGTCCTGCTCAGGAGGTAACGGAGCACAAAGAGTATTACAAATGATCATTTTAACTCATTAATACAGTGTGTCAATGTGTTCCATCTATATTCAGTGTGCTTAGTATCAACGAGTTACATTTTGATAGTTTGTTTTTTCGTGTGGGCTAAGCATGGTGAATCTAAGTTTATACGTATCAACACGTAGAGTGAGTATCCATCACTTAATGAATATGGTGCAACCACTGAGTGGAGTACAGAACATGTTCCTACATAATACATGGTGTAGTTTCACATTACATATTTGATCTGACTATTGTTGCGGTTAATGTGTTTTCAGTTGTACTCGCCTGGTTTCTTATTCCCAAAAATCATGTTATCCAGCAGATACATTGTTACTCATTCAGTCATTGTAGACCGGAACACAAGTGGTTATTCCTAATGATTTGATTTCTCAATCCTTTATAAGCTCCCTTTTTCGGTTGGTCTAAGGATTGACTCTCCGAGGAAAAAGTGTTGTTAAGCGAAACGCGCATCTGTTAGGGTCAGCCGCCACCGATGATGTCATAGTGCCGAGTGGACGACACGGTTCTTGATGGTGTTTCCTTCATTTTCCCCCTCTCCTTTGGCTTTGATCAATACGCCTATTGCATAGCAGCACAGCTGAGAGGAGGACATGCTTCTCGATGGTGTTCCTTACACCTTGCACCTCTGCCCCTGCTCTGATGGATATATTGATTGCATAGAGGCTTGGTACTGGGGGTACTAGAGGGGTTTGGGCATGCTTCCTGAGGGTTCTTATCGCACCATGCGTCCCCTCCTTATCCGAAACCTCTCTGACTATTAAGTCCATTTTAATTGCACTTGTGTATGTTCCTATGATCTCTAATAGATGGCTGTATATATAGTTCCTCTTTACTGAGACATATCTAGTATGGAGAGTTTCGCAGGAAGCTCTTTGCTGTGCCCTATAACTCTTCCCTGAGGGTTTTTTTCACTTCAGTATAACATTACCGTGGGTTACTCTATTATAAATAGGGAGGATTTGATTTAAATTGCTGCTAGTAGCTGTCCTTTATTCCTATTGGGTTGAATTTCCTTATCCCTTGTATTCTGTCATGTATCTGGGTTTCCAAGGTTTTACCAACTAATCCCTGAAGTTATATATATATATATATATTTACCAAGAAACCTGGAGTAATTATATTTGGTGTATAGGGGTCTCTTACAGATTCATTCCAGAGACCACAGTTACATATACTCTATATAGTATCTATTCCCCCCTGGGACCATTATGGGTATTTTAACTGTTAATTGCATTGTGGTAGTCGTTTACTTTTAATTTGTAAATAAAGGTTATGTTTTAATTACATTTATTTGAAGTGATACTGAGGGAAATACAGGTTATCTCCCAGTTACATTTGTTTCTAATGGTGCCATGTTAAGGGCCTCTCTCTCTTTTCTTGTTTGTGCATCCTGAACAGAATACTAATTGGAATTATTATAAAAAAAAGAACTAAAATATAGGTTAGAAACGCTAAGATTTCTTCTTAACTGGTTAGACGTAGGAATCAGGCTAAGAAGCAACAGCATGTCAGAATTAGCACAGCTTACGTCTAAAATGCAGATTGAAAACCCTTGATTCAGGTCTGATGGTGGTTCCCAATGTAACTGTCCTTATCTAGAGTTCTGTGATCAGTTCTGGGGACCATGTCTTCCGAAGAACATTATTCCATCTACGATTGTGCAAAGCAGGTCTGCTAAACCGGTGATTCACCTACAGCATAGGAGTTATGAAGGGAGACTAAAGGACCTGAATATGTACATTTCATATTATATAAGGGAGGGGGGATGTGATCGAAACGTTCAAATACATAAAGGGTTATAACAAAGTACGGGGGGGAAGTATATTTCACAGAGAGAGAAGTGTTAGAACAGGTCAGGCGCTTAAGGGCTGCACAGGAGGATTGCAAGCTAAGGGGAAATGGGAGGAAGTACTACTTCCAGGAAAGAGTAGTGGATTCGTGGAATAGTATCCCAACAGAGGTGGTAGGGGCTGTTATTGTAAGGGAATAAAAAAAATGCTTTGCATAGACATAAGGCTATTCTAACTATGGAAGAGAGCCAAAGATCAAATGGGGTCTGTGGTTTTACAGCTGATGGGGAAATTGGCAATATAGCTGGGTCAAGCGGTGCTTATCTCTCCCGGAGAAGCCATACAATAGTAAGTACGGTTACAGGTGTGGAGGTGAAAACACTGCAATAGATCCGCACGAACACACGACCTCTTATTCAGTTAGGGGACCCTGCCAAATAACCTGCCCTGTCTGGCACTCTAAGGCTGGTCCATGAACATTATGATAAAAGTATGCTCCTCTGGATTTTAACTGCAAATGAATGCCAGCTGTAAGCAGAGGGCTGCCGACATGGAGCCGCGATGTGCAGCTTTTCAAAAGGTTCATTTCCTAATCAAAAGCCCACTAAAATTAAATCTGAATCAAAGACCAAATTGCATTAATGTTTTAATTCATTCAGTCCTCGGGGGGAAATACTAAACAGAAGACTGAAGTAATAAGCATAATGTTCTCTTCTCTGTTCAAGTAAAATCATTAGTCCTGTTTTGCTAATCTCACGAATCCAATTGAAAGGCTGTTAATGGATTTAAAGTGGATTTGATGTGTGGTAGGTATTTTTACCCAGCTAGTGCACAGAATGTTCTGCCGCCTGACTATATGCCGTGGTTAGTCCTACTAAAGTATGTGCCTGTTCTGTGGCCTCAGTGTGGTGAGCGCTCGGCTCTTTGATCTTTGTGCAAATGGTAATTGTCCAAGAGACCATATTGTTATTGTGAAAGAAGTGTCTAAAAAGGGTGCATTTAATGTGAGGTAAGTAAATTCTGTTTGTTATGAATAGCCCGGTAATCTTTTTTTATGAAACCCTTATATTGCTCCATCTGATTTGTAGTAAAAAAATAAAAGAGAGAGAGAGATACATAGCAAGCAAAAGTTCTTTTGTGTGTAAAATACTGTAATTATGTTGCCATAGTCAAGTCAATACTCAGAGTACCTACACACCCTTCCTATGCACTGTATTGTATTATATGTCTTTATTTATATAGCGCCATTAATGTACATAGCGCTTCACAGTAGTGATACATGTGGTAATCAAATAAATAACAGATAATATAAATAACAGATCATGGGAATAAGTGCTTCAGACATAAAAGTAACATTAAGGAAAAGGAGTCCCTGCTCCGAGGAGCTTACAATCTAATTGGTAGGTAAGGGAACGTACAGAGACAGTAGGAGGGAGTTCTGGTAAGTGCGTCTGCAGGGGGCCAAGCTTTATGTATCATGTGTTCAGAATATCCACAGTGCTATTCATATGCTTCTTTAAGTAAGTGTGTCTTAAGGTGGGTCTTAAAGGTGGATAGAGGGGGTGCTAGTCGGGTACTGAGGGGAAGGGCATTCCAGAGGTGTGGGGCAGTCAGTGAGAAAGGTTTAAGGCGGGGAAGATGAAGTGCGCATGTGCACGAAAGGCGTAGGGTCAGAGTGTAATAGTTCGTCATCCACAACAGTCGCAGGCGACGCAGTAGGGCGCAGTGTTTGGCAGGAGCAAGACCCCGGCACACCTCCAGTAAAGGACTTTAGGATCCAGGAGAGCGTGGGAGTGTCTGAGAAAGGAGTCAGACACCACCGGAGGACAAGCTGTTCCTAAGACTGCTATTCACTGTGATTTTTCTCACAGCTTCTTGTGAGTAGGATTCCAGTTTAACACCAAACTGGACCAGTTGCCTGCATATTGTTTTTATTTGTCAATTATGTGTTTTATTTTGTATTAAATTAGCTCTTCTTTTTCAGGCTTGCTTTTCATTGTCTATTGTTGTAAGTGGTGTTTGTCCTGTGTTTGTGTTACATGTCTGTTTGATCTACGGTACTACACTATTATTTTTTTCTTTATTTCACATATCACGAGTCAATTGGCAGTGGACTCATCCAAGTTTGGAAACACAGAAGTTGAAGCGCATCTTTGACGTGTTCACTTCACTTGGACTCTAATCAGACTGATTCCGGACACCATTGTTTAGGCGCCGGTTTGCATTGTTTTTGTTGTAAGGCTGGGATTATACACTTCGCTTGCTTGTGAGAGGACGAGCCCATACCGTGCAGCACGGCTCTAGCACAAGCGTTCCGTGAACTCTCCGGTGAACTCTCCGGTGAAGTTTGGGCATGGTGGGGGCATGGCCGTGATGTCACGCAGCTGATTCACCCTCATTGGCTGAACTGACGCCACGACATGGCCAGTGTCACGGGAAACCAGTACTTTTAACACCTTTACCTACTGGGATCATTCACTGGGCAGGACAAGGTCGTGGGATAAAATGAGGTTTATTCTGGGGAGACCAGCAGACATACAGATATTACACAGAATACAGAGAATATACCCTTACTGGGAGTCTGGGGGAGATCAAGCCTAACTAGGTGCAGGGCGCCTGCTTCACAAGGCTTACCCTGTCCTCTCCTGGTCCGGAAACTTCACAGTACCTTCCTCCGGGGAGATACCAGCCTCTATACCTTAACCGCGAGCAAGGCAATTCCTAAAACTTGGTTGCAAAATGTAGTCTCAGCTAGGCATGCTTCTCCGGCTAAAAACGTAGCCGGCTCCTCTGCTATTCGCAACACAGCCATTTTGAAAAGCCCGCCAGCGCCTCACCGACCTAAGTCTGACATCGTCTGGTCCTCTGGTCGGCCAGTCCCCTTATATAGACCTCGGAGTTCTATGTATAACATGGAGAAGGGGGTGGCGACCAATCAGAGGACGGAGCGTAACTTAGCCAGCCAATCAGAATGGAGGCTCGTCTGGCTGCTGACGTCAGAGGAGTGGGTGTGTCGAGCCGGCTCAGAAAGCAGGGCGAGCGGTAAATATAAATTGGCCAATGGGAATCGTGCCTACGAGCAGCGGCTTCCCCCGGCCAGCCCATTGCCTCCCGCTGGGCAGGCTCCACCTGGTCTGGCAGTCCAAGTATCTTCCCTCTGGGAAGCCTTTGTTCTCCGGACCCAGTACCCTGCCCTTCCCCGCTCACCAAACTGTTCTGACACCTCTGGACTTCCCTTCTCCCCTTTGATCCACGATCTCTATACAGACATCCCGGCACCTATGCAAATGCCCTGGCTGACTGTAGAGAGATTAATACATACAGTATAAAACATAATACATTGTTTTTATTAAACTTTTATCTCTTTGGGAACATCATACATATAAGGGAAATGGGTGTGAGATACTTGTGGTCGAAAACCAGGATTCTGGGGTTCACTGTGTAGCCCCAGTGTAATTCACCTCTTGTACCCGCAGATCCTGCCTGCACGTCTGGGAGAATTACGGGATTACTGGTAATTTTGTCCCCCAGACTCCTACACAGAATCAGAACACACTATGACCCAAATATCCCCCTTGAAACTCCCACTCCTGAAATCCCATGTTTATTGTATAAGGGGAAAAGGTAAAACAACACATAATCAGGACAGGTTTTTGGTACACATACAGTGTCCTTGGCTTATGGTGCTACTTGGCTTCCAGGGACCCACGGTTTTCAGGGGTAACCAGTCGGGCTTCACTTTTATTATGTAGACTGGCTACCCCCTAACGTCACAGCCAACGCTCGGCCGCCAAGCAAAGAGACAAAAAAAAGCTTCTCTTTTGAAAACGCTGCCGCTTCAACGTGCTACTTCGGCTGCACTCCCGCAAGCAGAAGGAGAACTCACATGGGAAACAGCGAGAGTGTGCTTGTCGCGCACGCACATGCATGCAAGATCTCTCCGAGTATGAGCTCGGCCTAAATCTGATATCCTGTACTTTAGTCTATAACAAGCTGCACAACACACCAGCAGAATACCCAAACTGTTTGGATTAACTCTTATTTTCTGTGAATTTCTTTTTCTTTTTATTTCAAGGAAGCTGTTTGGGCAGCAAAAAAATGAATGAGGTGGACATGGCAAGATATACCCATTATCACTATGCCCTAGATAAGGGGTGGCTAACACCAGTCCTCAAGTCAAAGACTGGGCCACTGATTGAGCCACCTGTGCTGAAGCAGGGATATCCTGAAAACCTGACCTGTCGGTGGCCCTTGAGGACAGGCGTTGGCCACCCCTGACCTAAATTGACCAAACTTTGATAATGATATTACAGTGCGCTAATGGTAAAATAAAAGAGCTATGTTACAGTTGTATTTATGAAATGCATTGATAGCTCTTTATCACAGCGATAAGTGTGGGCTAAATTAAATGTCAGGATCGCTAATTAGCATGAACATTAGTATGCATCCCCTAATTACATATGCAAGAGCCTGAATTTAATGACAGTATCGGAAACGGCAATATCGGGCTACTGCCAAAAAAATATTGCCAATTTCCCTCCAATTCCAGGACGTCGCGAGGCCTATCTTGCATATGTACAGTTAGGTCCGGAAGTAATTGGACACTGATACAATTTTGTTATTTCGGCTGTGTACCAAAATAAATTCAAGTTACAGTTAAATAATGAATATGGGCTTAAAGTGCAGTCTATCAGCTTTAATTTGAGGGTATTCACATCCAAATTGGAGGAAGGGTTTAGGAATTACATCTCTTTAATATGTAGCCCCCTCTTTTTCAACAGACCAAAAGTAATTGGACAATTGACTCAAAAGCTGTTTCATGGACAGGTGTGGGCTATTCCTTCGTTATTTCATCATCAATTAAGCAGGTAAAAGGTCTGGAGTTGATTTCAGGTGTGGCATTCGCATGTGGAAGCTGTTGCTGTGAACCCACAACATGCGGTCAAAGGAGCTCTCAATGCAAGTGAAACGGCATCCTTAGGCTGCAAAAAAAAAGAAAATCCATCAGAGAGATGTCAGGAACATTAGGAGTGGCCAAATCAACAGTTTGGTACATTCTGAGAAAAAAAAGAACGCACTGGTGAGCTCTGCAACACGAAAAGGCCTGGACGTCCACGGAAGACAACAGTGGTGGATGATCGTAGGATCCTTTCCATGGTAAATAAAAACCCCTACACAACATCCAGCCAAGTGAAGAACACTCTCCAGGAGGTAGGCCTATCATTGTCCAAGTCTACCATAAAGAGAAGACTTCACGAGAGCAAATACAGAGGGTTCACCACAAGGTGTAAACCATTCATAAGCCTCAAGAATAGAAAGGCCAGATTAGACTGCCAAACAATATCTAAAAAAGCCAGCCCAGTTCTGGAACAGCATTCTTTGGACAGATGAAACTAAGATCAACCTGTACCAGAATGATGTGGAAGAAAAAAGTATGGAGAAGGCTTGGAACGGCTCATGATCTGAAGCATACTACATCGTCTGTAAAACACTGTGGAGGCAGTGTGATGGCATGGGCATGCATGGCTTACAATGGCACTGGGTCACTAGTGTTTATTGAGGATGTGACAGAAGACAGAAGCAGCCGGATGAATTCTGAAGTGTATAGGGATATATTGTCTGCTCAGATTCAGCCAAATTCAGCGCAGTTGATTGGACGGCGCTTCACTTTACAGATGGACAATGACCCAAAACATACTGGGAAAGCAACCCAGGAGTTTTTTAAGGCAAAGAAGGGGAATATTCTGCAATGACCGAGTCAATCACCTGATCTCAACCCGAATGAGCATGCATTTCACTTGCTGAAGACAAAACTTAAGGCAGAAAGACCGATGAACAAACAACAACTGAAGACAGCTACAGTAAAGGCCTGGCAAAGCATCACAAAGGAGGAAACCCAGCGTTTGGTGATGTCCATGCGTTCCAGACTTCAAGCAGTCATTGCCTGCAAAGAATTCTCGACAAAGTATTAAAAATTAACATTTTATTTATGATTGTGTTCATTTGTCCAATTACATTTGAGCCCCTGAAATAAGGGGACTGTGTCTGAAAATGGTTGCAATTCCTAAACGTTTCATACGATATTTTTGTTCAACCCCTTGAATTAAAGCTGAAAGTCTGCACTTCTATTGCATCCCGGTTGTTTCATTTCAAATCCATTGTGGTGGCGTACAGAGCCAAAATTATGAAAATTGTGTCAATGTCCAATTATTTCCGGACCTAACTGTATATAATAACCACTATATAAGATGAGGTAAGATAAGAGTAGCCAACCTAGAATGGATGATAAAAAAAAGCATACAGTAGTCTCAGCAATGTTCAACTTATTATATTCATACACTCACCCCTTAGAAACCCATGTGGCCAGTAAGTAGCTGAGCACCCCGGGGGTCCCGGAGCTGAAAATAATGCGGTTCAGCCAGTGTCGGATTTAAAAACCAAAAAAAAAATGACGCCTCTACGCACTTACCTGGTGCCGCCCTCCTCCAGCGCCATGCCGTTCTGTTGCCATGGCAACGTGACACTGTGTGATGTCACGTTGCCGGCCACGCATGCGCAATCTGTGCTTGCCAGCCGCGCACGTCCGATCGGTGTTTGCCGGCCGCGAATGCGCCTCAAGGGGCTGGCAAGCGGCGATCGGACGCATGCCGCCCCAAAAATTTTGACGCCCCAAAATCTTGCCGCCTTAGGCCCCCGGGCCTATTGGTCCTAATGGGAAATCCACCACCAGGTCCAACCCCGGTTCTAACTCTGGTTCCAATCCTAGTTAGTTACGGCGGAATATTTATTTTATTTGGATTTCTACGTGTTAAACACTTATTTGTATCACCAGCATTATATAAAGCTTTTTTTGGGTGTATGCAAATTAGGTGGAATATTGCGTTCCCCTATGAAACATCATTCTCAGTAAATATGGCGGAATTACGAGAGAAAAAAAATAATCGCCGGGATCCATGTTTTTCATAACACAAATTTGTAACGTTGCTTTAGTAATTCTAGATCTGCATGTTCATTTCCAGGGAGGATATAACATGTTTTCTGTTGCACCTGTGCGCACCTTGTAGTGTCAGAAATGGTCCTTTTTTATAAAACCCCACTTGGAGAAACACTCGTAGCACAGACATGGAAATACATTGGGTTAATTCCCCACCCTGAGCTCGGGGAATACAGCACACCTCCTGCACTGGCTGTCCCGCACCCTCCCCTGCTTCAATGCCTGTTGCTATGGAAGGAATCACAATTCAAATGACATCACAGTCCAAACAACTTAGTTAGGGGACGAGTCAAACCTAGGAAATACAAAGGCTTTAACAGGAAAATGTATAAACGCAGCCAGGATCCCAACCATGGAGAGAATATTTGCCCACAAATCTGGACATGATCCCCACATCATCCAGGTAATGGTACGCCCATTTTTATCTTAAAATCAGTTGTCTCGAAACCTTCATTTCAAGTTATAAATGTAGCATATCCTCACAGTCTGGTACTTTTGGGGGGTTTCTCTTGCGACTGGCACCCTCTCTATCCACCTTTAAGACCCATCTTAAAACCCACCTCCTTAACGAAGCATATGAGTAGCTCCGTGGCTGATACTTTGCACCTCATACATAAACCTTGGCCCCTTGCAGACGCACTTACCAGAACACCCTCCTACTATCTCTGTACATTCCTCCTACTTACCAATTAGATTGTAAGCTCTTCGGGACAGGGACTCTTTTTCCTAAATGTCACTTTTATGTCTGATGCGCCTCTTCCCATTATGTGTTATTTATATTATTTGTTATTTAAATGATTGTCCTGTGTATTACTGCTGTGAAGCGCTATGTACATGAATGGCGCTATATAAATAAAGATATACATACATATATGCATACTTTACATACATTAGTAAGATCTTAGTTGGGGCAGAGGGTAGAAGTGACGATGGGCGATTCATTTGTAAACTCAAGAAAAAAAATAACTGAAAAATGTTTGCACATTACATTTAGCTGATTTGGGGATTTTTCTTGAAAACCCATCGTTATCCATAATTTATGAAAACTGCCAAAAGTCAGTAAGTAGTCCCAGATATGCACAGTATTTCTTCATAAAGCAGCATGTTTATTGATTGGGTCATAGACTCATAAATTGCTCTGGCATCAGTTTTACGATTCTATACATTTTACATATTTCATGTGTTATATGGTACAGCGGTTTTAATTGAAGTTAATTTCCTTTGGATGCTGGACATACAGCACCATGTATTTTCCACGGAGAGAGAGTCTTAAGTCATATATCTAATGTATGTGCAGCTGTGAGGGGTTTATCCTTACATGCTGTTTTATCACTTTAGAAACCAAATATTCCACAGAATAGCAATTGACTTGTCTGGGATTCAGATTGATAATACAACACTCAGTCTTAAGAGCCCTTCCAAAATGACTTTGAGACAGAGGTAAAGTTTTGACAAATAACCCTGACCCATAAAATATATGCAGCATTTTCTAAGCAAAGTTTAACAGCTCCCCAGCTGTCCTGGAGTTTTACCCTGTGATGTCTGAGTACTTAACCCAGTATTACAGCTTCCGGGGAATTATTATCCCCTATACTCGGACTCTAATAAACATTTTTATTGTATGCAGTATATTACAGTATAAGGTATTTTTTGTCAATTAAGTCACGTGGCTATTCTTTAATATTGACATATCTCATTGATGGTTTATAATGAATAGCTTGTTATAACTACATATTCTTTTTCACTTCTTCTCATTGTAATACACTTCTTTTTAATTCAAATAAGCAAAATACTTAATTGAAGTTTCTTTTCTTTTTGTTGCTATTTATGACCTTAGCACTTTTACACATAGGAACATATTTCCTGAAGATTGTAGCACATTACTCTTTAAGCGCTCCAAATTCCTTTTTCCTATTTACAGCTTCACGCGTTCTGATTAGTCATAGCAACTACAACAAAAGCAATCATTTAAAAGGGCAGATAACATCCACAGTCATAGATTGAGCCACTGATTGATCCACCTGTGCTGAAGCAGGGATATCCTGAAAACCTGGCCTACTGGTGGCCATTGAGGACTAGCCCACCCCTGGCGCAAGGTTTCAGTACTCTGTGATGTGCTGCTGCAACTTGAGTTTTGATTCATGTATTTGGCTGCCCGCCAGACGATTTGGACGTCCCTCTCCTCCCTGCAGGTTAAATTAAGGTAAGGCCCCGAAAGGGGGGGTCAATCCTGGGCACTCCCCCCTCCTGTATAGCCGCGATTTTTGAATCGGCGGTGAGGGGGGAGGTGGGATGCAGGGAGGAGAGGGAACCCTTAGTGTAGCGGCCCGTCCCCATCCTCCATCTGCGGCGCGCAGCATGGAGCTGGGGGGGCCGGAGTTAAGCCTGTGCCATGAGGGGGGTCGGCGGCTGCAGGCGGGGAGTGGTGGTCTCGGGACAGAGGGGGTCTGACGGGCAGAAGGGGCCTGACGGGAATTTTCCCGCTTCTTTCCCTGGGGGTGGGGACTACCTGCTCCCGCAGCGTTGTGCGGGCGGGTGCCTCCTCCATCCGCATAGCCCCGCGGTGGCTGCCATCGGTAAGGGCACCCCGGCGGGGAGGGGGGGGGGATCCGGCCGAGGCATGCAGCCCGCGCGGAAATTCGCCGCGTGTGACTCATGCGGCTGCTCGCGGCCCGCTCGGGGGCTGGGGCGCAGTCCCACGTGGTGCGGGCCTTCCGTCTCCCGATGGGGAGTGTAGCGCGGGCAGAGGCCCCTCCTACCCCTCCCCCCTTTCGTTAGTGGTCTCGGGGCACGGGGGTTGGGGTGGACCGGTCAGCCATGCGGCTGGAGAGGCGGCTGCTCCCGCGCCCCCCCCTTCCCCCACACTTGTGGGGTCGTTAAAATGTATGCGTGAGGTGGGCTGTACAGGGGGGGCCGGCCGGGAAAAATCTATAATAAATAAATAACGTTGTATGGGTATATATGGGTGTGATATGGGTGTGTATATATATATGTATATGTATATATATGTATATGTATGGGGGTGTATATATATATATATGTATGTGTGGTATGGGTATATATATGTATATGTGCGTGGGTATATATGTGGATGTACGTACAGGTATTTATGGGTTATGTGCAGGTATGTGGGTGTGTATGTACATGTGTATATGGGTATGCACGTATACGTAAGTGGAGATATACGCATGTATAGGCTAGTGCAGCCGCTCTTAGTGGTTGCGGCCCTAGGCCGGGGGTAAGCGCAAAGAGGGGGCGGCCAAGGTTGGCGCTTCACGGTCTGCCCCCGCAGTTAGTTTCGGCGCGGGGACACACGCTGATGCGCTCGGGGCGATTATGTGCAGGTATGTGTGTGCGGGTATATATATGTGTATACGGGTACGTATATATGTGTACATGGGTACAGGTAAATCGGTGTACGTGTATGTAGGCATGTATACTATAAGCTATATAAATATACTGTAGTTCGGCGGGGGGGGACACGCTGAGGCGCTGGGAGCGATGGCAAGTGGATGCTTGACTGCTCCCAGCGGCCGCTTCCTTCTGGTATCCCGTGCGGGGGTAGCAGTTGCCCGCCCGTGCGGGGTGGGGGTATGGCGAAGTTGGGACAGAAAGGCTGGCATAAGATTTGCATAGGAGGGAGCGCGGTCTGACTGGCGACGTGTCCCCCCCACTTATGGTCTCAGACGGTGCAGAGAATTATATAATGTCAATAGAGCTCTTTATCTAGGGACATTATAGACTATATAGATATATTGTGGTAATTATTAGATGATAAATACTTGTTAATGGGAATCGCAATGTTTAGCATTTATGCTTGGTTACTTTATCTGAATTCCCCAATTAATTCATGGATGGGCGCATGGGGAGGCGTGCGTGCGGAGGCGCATGTGTGGGGGATAGGTGTGTGGGCACAGGTAGTTGGATATATGGATATACGTGTAGGCACATCAGAAGTATGTATGTAGGCACATGTGGATGTTTATATGTGTAGGGGCACACGTAGAAGTGTGCGGATGTATAGGGGCACACGTAGATGTGCGCTTGCGTGTGTGGGCACACGTAGATGCGTGCGGGTATGTATGGCCACACGTAGAGGTGCGCGAGTGCGTATGGGCACACGTAGGCAGGTGCACGTGGATGCACGCGTGTATGAGCACGTGTGGATGCGCGCGTGTGTAGGGGCACACGTGGATGCGCGCGTGTGTATGGGCACACGTGGATGCGCGCGTGTGTATGGGCACACGTAAATGCGCGCGAGTGTATGGGCACTCGTAGATGTCAGTAGAGCTCTTTATCTAGTGACATTATAAACTATATAAATATACTGTAGTAATTATTAGATGATAAATACCACACGTAAATGCGCGCGTGGGTATAGGGGTGCATGTAAATGCGCGCGTGTATGTGGACATGCGTAAATGCGCGCGTGTATGTGGACATGCGTAAATGCGCGTGTGTATGGGCACACGTAGATGCGCGCGTGTGTATGGGCACGCGTAAATGCGCGCGTGTGTATGGACACGCGTGGATGCGCGCGTGTGTATGGACACGCGTAGATGCGCGCGTGTATATGGACACGCGTAAATGCGCGCGTGTGTATATGGGCACGCGTAGATGCGCGCGCGTGTGTATATGGGCACACGTAGATGCGCGCGCATGTGTATATGGGCACACGTAGATGCGCGCGCGTGTGTATGTGGGCACACGTAGATGCGCGCGAGTATATGGGAACACGTAGATGCGCGCGTGTATATGGGTTCACGGAAATGCGCGCGTGTATATGGGCTCACGGAAATGCGCCCATGTGTATATGGGTACACGGAAATGCGCGCGTGTGTATATGGGCACACGGAAATGCGCGCGCGTGTGTATACGGGCACACGCAGGGCGCGCACGTGCGTGGGTAGAGGGGCACACGCAGGTGCGCGCGGGTTTATATGGGTGCGCGTGGATGTATATGGGTGCGCGCGGGTGTGTATGGGCACGCGGAAATGCGCGCGCGTGTGTGTATATGGGCACACGGAAATGCGCGCGGGTGTATATGGGCACACGGAAATGCGCGCGGGTGCGTACGGTTTGCTGTGCGGGGAGAGGGGCTGGCGGAGGCAAGCGGTCACAGCGCGTGAGGCCCTGGGTTGCTAATCCTGGGGCAGGCAATAGTCACGACCCGTGCAAGCAGGGCCGGGTAGGGACGGGCCGGTGCCCCGTCGCGCAAAAATTTTGGACAGGCATACGGGAAGCGGGCTGCATGGCATCAATGGCAGAGCAGTTACGCCTTCTTCAAGTCGAGGCGGAAAACCATGACGAGGCATGGTTGGATCGGTGGTTGCATGCGTTGTTCTCTGCGATATACGTGTAGGCACATCAGAAGTATGTATGTAGGCACATGTGGATGTTTATATGTGTAGGGGCACACGTAGAAGTGTGCGGGTGTATAGGGGCACACGTAGATGTGCGCTTGCGTGCGTGGGCACACGTAGATGCGTGCGGGTATGTATGGCCACACGTAGATGTTCGCGAGTGTGTATGGGCGCACGTGTGTATGAGCACGCGTGGATGCGCGCGTGTGTATGAGCACACGTGGATGCGCGCGTGTGTATGAGCGCGCGTGTGTATGGGCACACGTAGATGTCAGTAGAGCTCTTTATCTAGTGACATTATAAACTATATAAATATACTGTAGTAATTATTAGATGATAAATACCACGCGTAAATGCGCGCGTGGGTATAGGGGTGCACGTAAATGCGCGCATGGGTATAGGGGTGCACGTAAATGCGCGCGTGTATATGGGCATACGTAGATGCGCGCGTGTATATGGACATGCGTAAATGCGCGCGTGTATATGGACACGCGTAAATGCGCGCGTGTATATGGACACGTAGATGCGCGCGTGTGTATATGGGCACACGTAGATGCGCGCGTGTGTATATGGGCACACGTAGATGCGCGCGCGTGTATATGGGAACACGGAAATGCGCGCGTGTATATGGGCTCACGGAAATGCGCGCGTGTGTATGGGCTCACGGAAATGCGCGCGTGTGTATATGGGCTCACCAAAATGCGTGCGTGAGTATATTGGCTCACACAAATGCGCGCGTGTGTATATGGGGACACGGGAATGCGCGCGTGTGTATATGGGCACACGGGAATGCGCGCGTGTGTATATGGGCACATGGAAATGCGCGCGTGTGTATATGGGCACACGGAAATGCGCGCGTGTGTATATGGGCACACGGAAATGCGCGTGTGTGTATATGGGCACACGGAAATGCGCGCGTCTGTGTATACGGGCACACGCAGGGTGCGTGTGTAGCGGGGCACACGCAGGTGCGCGCGGGTTTATATGGGTGCGCGTGGATGTTTATGGGTGCGCGCGGGTGTGTATGGGCACACGGAAATGCGCGCGGGTGTATATGGGCACACGGAAATGCGCGCGCGGGTGTATATGGGCACACGGAAATGCACGCGGGTGTATATGGGCACACGGAAATGCGCGTGGGTGCGTACGGTTTGCTGTGCGGGGAGAGGGGCTGGCGAAGGCACGCGGTCACAGCGCGTGAGGCCCTGGGTTGCTAATCCTGGGGCAGGCAATAGTCACGACCCGTGCAAGCAGGGCCGGGTAGGGACGGGCCGGTGCCCCGTCGCGCGAAAATTTTGGACAGGCATACGGGAAGCGGGCTGCATGGCAGCAATGGCAGAGCAGTTACGCCTTCTTCAAGTCGAGGCGGAAAACCATGACGAGGCATGGTTGGATCGGTGGCTGCAGGCGTTCTCTGTGAAACCAGCACGTGGCACTAAGGCTGCTCCCCGCGGGAAGGGGAAGCAGAGGGCGCTGCAGCACAACGCGTCAGGCGACAGCCCTCAGGCAGCATTGCGCGCTAGACAGGCGGCATGTAGAGAAGCCGCGCTCCACAGGAAGGGAGCGCGGAGGGTGCTGCAGTGCAAGGCGGCAGGCGAAGTTCAGCAACCGCACGCAGGGCGGCAGCCCTCGGTCACGGTACCGCGAGGCAGGGCGTCACAGCGGCCTGGTCGGGCCTCAGCGAAGGTGGGGAGGACTTCGACCGCTGGGACGCAGGACACGGCGGATCGGCGCGCAGGTCGGCCCGCCAAGGAGGGGCGGCGACTTCCAGCCACCGTGACGCAGAACAGGGCGTCACGGCACGCCACACGGCCGCCCGTTGCTGACGCGGGCGGTGTCACTGTCAGGATTTCGCCTGCAGAGTCGGCAGGGCCAAGGAGACAAAGACGGCCAACCGCAACCGCGGTTGGTGCCAATGTGTTTCGTAGAGCAGAGAACCCAGCAGGGTTCGACTACGTGGAGCCGGCATCGGGTGAAGGGCGAACCAAGTCGCAGCCCAGGTCTCTTCCTCACGGGAAGCCACAGATGGCCACGGCCGGGGTCACTGGCACCGCGAATCCCATTCCAGTACCAACAGCCATCAGCCGGACCCCGGTGTCTTTCAATTCTTCAGCCACGGCCGGGGTCAGGGGCGCGGTAGCTGACCCACCCGGCAGCATCACGCACTGCACAGATGGTGGAACAGCCCCGGCAGGCGGTTGATGGCGACACGCCGTGGAAGGACGGCATATGGCGTATCGGGTAATGGTAAGGAGTCGCGTTTAGGGCGGTATCGAGGAGATGCGTCAAGGCTTGCAGTGGGCGACACAGAGCGAGCAAGGGAGGAGGCGTGGCCCAGTCCACTGCCAGGGTCGATTCCCTAGGGGTCACTGAGGGCGGGTAAGAAGCCTGCAGCAGTAAAAAAGGCGAAATCCCAGATAGCGCTGGGCAAAGGCGGCCTGCGGCTCCGGAGGTGGGTATGTCCGGGACCGGGTGAGGGATAGTGCAGCGAAAAAAAGCGATTCTCAGGGCATCTTTAAAAAGCATGGCAAGTTGAGTAACTACTGCCCCAGGCGCGATTGGTAGCCCCAGGTGGAATGGAGAGGACAGGCTGGGCCGGTAGAGGAGCATCGGTCCCGCTGCTAGGCATGCCAGGCGGGGTAGACTTATTTGAGTTTCCGGGAGGGCTTCGAGAGGGTCTGGAGGGTTGGCGGTACGGGCCTAGTTTAAGGGGGGTTAAATAGACCCGTCGGTGGCGGCTCTTGGGGGGTGGGTGCTTGTTCTTGCCAGACTGGGAGCTGGGCCGTTTGAGCCCGGGGGGAGTACGAGTGGGCAAGGTCAGTTATCCATGACCTCGAGAGCCCGCTCGCGTAGGGGACACGAGGTCAGCGGTTCGAGGGCCGGCTGACCGTCCCCTCCCCCTCCTGTCAAAGGAGCACACTCTGGCAGGGAGTGATTTACCCCATTAGGTTTTCTGTATAAATAAATAGCCGCGGCCATTTTACCTCCAGCTCCCGTTTCCTGTCTTTATTTGTACGTGCATGTGGAGTGACAAGGCGGGGGGAGAGGGGAACCGCCTGGAACCTCCCTGGTCAAGCGGCCCCCCTAGCCATAGGCGGGGGGGCTTCATGACCGGGGGGGGTCCGGCCTTCCCCTCGCTGGCCCGCCCCCACACCTCCCTCCCCAGGACAGGGGAGGAGTTCCAGGAAGGCCTACTTAAGGCCAGGCTGGCGGGCAGCACATCCTCTTTGGCTGCCCGCCAGACGATTTCCCACCCACCCATCCCCTTAGTTAGTGATTGCAATCATGTAATGAACGGCAGCAGAAGGTTGAGCAGGGCAGGGTATTCCCAGGAATGTGGACATATGCATTGTATGCCGTGTTAATGGTTCTTTGTTCCGTTACAGCACGAACAGCTGATACTGTGCTGAGTGAAAGGACGAGGTTCCGAACAGGAGGGGTCATTGACCAGTTTTGCCTTTGTCGCGGCGGCTCTTGGGGGGTGGGTGCTTGTTCTTGCCAGACTGGGAGCTGGGCCGTTTGAGCCCGGGGGGAGTACGAGTGGGCAAGGTCAGTTATCCATGACCTCGAGAGCCCGCTCGCGTAGGGGACACGAGGTCAGCGGTTCGAGGGCCGGCTGACTGTCCCCTCCCCCTCCTGTCAAAGGAGCACACTCTGGCAGGGAGTGCATTTACCCCATTAGGTTTTCTGTATAAATAAATAGCCGCGGCCATTTTACCTCCAGCTCCCGTTTCCTGTCTTTATTTGTACGTTGCATGTGGGTACAAGGCGGGGGGAGAGGGGAACCGCCTGGAACCTCCCTGGTCAGGCTGTTGGTAGCAGAGGGGTTAAATCAAGCATGCGTATATATAATATATATAGATATATATAGATCTGTTGTTTTAGTTCAGCTTCCCACAGACTTACCATTTCTGTATGAACACAAATCTGCACAAGCTTCTTGAATACGTGATGCTATATTCGGCACTTATCTGCAGATGACAAGGTTTTATCTCGAAAACTAGGACAGCTCATATTTTTAGAACTGGAAAGAGAACAAAACCAAAGCGCTAACTTTTTAATGGCACGCTGCAGATAAATTAATTTAGGTCGTTTTAATATTTAATAAACGATTTGTAGATCAGTGCGACCTCTAACTATGGAACTACCCTTTAGCTATTAAATAAATGTAAGTTTGATATTGTAACCCCCCTTTGTATCTATAAAGCAAATCGCTTCAGAGTATATAGTATGTACACGTCCGGGAATTGATTATATTAGGTTTATTCCAAGAACAAAGCAACGAATGGACAACAGACAGGTGAAGCAGGTAAGGGAGAATTCTCTATTGAACGAACTAAATACAAAAGCAAGAGGCAGAGATTCTCAGAGACTCAAAGATCAGGAGACCTGCACAGGCTCTGCCTACTGTAGTTCAGATGGAAGATGCTGGACCTTGAGAAGGGTGTCTAGCCTGTAAATAGACTGAATGCTGTGCATGTTCTCATGGGCAAAGAATAGGGTTGTCTGAATTTCCATAAGAAGCGGCTTATTCATTTTGTTTTGCTGGGGGACAGAAAAACAATGAGTTTTGCAGTAAGACATCAACCCAACAAGAGCGGACTTTGGTCTGCTCTCAGGACCGCCCTCGTGTGATTAAACCAGACTGAATATCACTGTTTGAGGCAAAAAAAAAAACCTTCATACCGAGACATGAGCTCATAATAATATGATACACGTTAAAGCAGGAGTGGCCAACTGTAGTCCTCAAGGGCCCCCAACAGGTCAGGTTTTAAGGATATCACAGCTGGCTCAGTCGAATAATATCCTTAAAACCTGACCTGTTGGTGGGTCTCGAGGACTGGTGTTGGCCACTCCTGCCCCAGGGGAATGAAGTAAATGACCGCTCCACATTCTAAAAAACTAGACTTGCTTTTGTGTATATAGGGCTCAGAAAGCACTGACCCTGATGTGCACATGAGAGGGGGGTAGTTAGTTAGTGATAGCAGCGACAGTATATTGCAGGGATACATGGAGGGCCAATGTCAGCGATTCTGCTACCATTCATTGTGAGGGTGTGGGCAAAAGAACGGGTGTGCACGCTCATCCAGGAAGGAATATATATGAAAACAAAAAGAACACAATAGTGCAAGACAATACACAACATGAGAGACAATTCAAAAGAAACTCCGAAGTAATCCTACTCACAATTTTTGTGAGTGGTAAAAGCCTTGTGTTTGTTAAATAGTAACCAACTCAGGTCGCAGATGGTCAAGAAAACCGGAGAGAGATTTTCAGGATATGGTAGAGAGGACACAGATATTTAGTGCAGATAAACTAAATATTAAAAAGTATCAGAAGCAATCACAAACATTGGTGGGTTTTGAGCATTGGGACCACCCTGGGTCAGGCAGCGAGAGAAAGTCCAAAACTCCCTTTCTCTCAGGGAAAACGCTATGTCGGCTGTCCACAGCAAATTCACTAGATGCAAGGGGTTAATCCTAGTTGCGCAATCTTTCACTGGACACCAGCGCTCAGCACACCATCCACTTGTTTGAAGAGCCACCCTACACGTTTCGTCTAGGGGCATATACCATATACCATATACTATTTATTGTGAGTGTGTTAAAGCTGCAACAAACTGATGAAGTGCAACGTTGGTCAACTTTAACTTCTACTTCCCAGAATCCTCTGTCTGCCCTGGCTCTTACTGTAAAAGACGTGCACAATATCTATATACATTTTTAGAGCACTGCACCATGGAAGCTTGTTATTTTGGCTCTCTGTTACCCCCACACTCTTTCACAGCCCCCTACTCATTTCGCCATTTTTCACATGGCTTTGCATTTCAGGGTAAGGCTACAGTATAATCTATTTGATGTACAGTAAGAAGATGCACTGGATTTGCATGATATTGTATTTATATAAAACCAACCATGTACGCAAAGCTTTACAGAGATAATATTCAAGATAGGGAGAAACAATACAAATAGTGACAGGTACATAACAGTAAAGCATGGGGGGTATGTGAGCGTGCCCCAACAGCTTACTGTCTAACCAAGGAAGGTTAAATGTAACACCCTTTCCTTATCACTGCCACGCCTATATTCATACATGTTTGTATCCAGTGTTGTATACTGTATGATTTTCAGTTCTCAAATGAAATATAGCGATAGTGCCTTACACATGTATTATAAATATAGCGATAGTGCCTTACACATGTATTATAAATATAGTGATAGTGCCTTACACACGTATTATAAATATAGCAATAGTGCCTTACACACGTATTATAAATATAGTGATAGTGCTTTACACACGTATTATAAATATAGTGATAGTGCCTTACACATGTATTATAAATATAGCGATAGTGCCTTACACACGTATTATAAATATAGTGATACTGCCTTACACATGTATTATAAATATAGTGATAGTGCTTTACACATGTATTATAAATATAGCGATACTGCCTTACACACGTATTATAAATATAGTGATAGTGCCTTACACATGTATTATAAATATAGTGTTAGTGCCTTACACATGTCTTATAAATATAGTGATAGTGCCTTACACACGTATTATAAATATAGCGATAGTGCCTTACACACGTATTATAAATATAGCGATAGTGCCTTACACATGTATTATAAATATAGCGATAGTGCCTTACACATGTCTTATAAATATAGCGATAGTGCCTTACACACGTATTATAAATATAGTGATAGTGCCTTACACATGTCTTATAAATATAGCGATAGTGCCTTACACACGTATTATAAATATAGCAATAGTGCCTTACACATGTATTATAAATATAGCGATACTGCCTTACACATGTATTATAAATATAGCGATAGTGCTTTACACACGTATTATAAATATAGCGATAGTGCCTTACACACGTATTATAAATATAGTGATAGTGCCTTACACACGTATTATAAATATAGTGATAGTGCCTTACACATGTATTATAAATATAGTGATAGTGCCTTACACACGTATTATAAATATAGTGATAGTGCCTTACACACGTATTATAAATATAGCGATAGTGCCTTACACACGTATTATAAATATAGCGATAGTGCCTTACACATGTATTTTAAATATAGCGATAGTGCCTTACACATGTATTATAAATATAGTGATAGTGCTTTATACACGTATTATAAATATAGTGATAGTGCCTTACACATGTATTATAAATATAGTGATAGTGCCTTACACATGTATTATAAATATAGTGATAGTGCCTTACACATGTCTTATAAATATAGTGATAGTGCCTTACACATGTATTATAAATATAGTGATAGTGCTTTACACACGTATTATAAATATAGTGATAGTGCCTTACACATGTATTATAAATATAGCGATAGTGCCTTACACATGAAGTAGTGATAGCTACCCTATTAAGTGATAGTGCCTTACACATGTTTATAAATATAGTGAGAGTGCCTTACACATCTATTATAAATATAGCGATAGTGCCTTATACACATGTATTATAAATATAGGATACTGCCTTACCATTATGTATTTAAATTTAGTCGCTAGTGCCTTACCCATGATATAAATCTAGTGATAGTTGCTCACCTGTATTATAATATAGGCGATAGTGCCTTTACACATCTATTATAAATCTATGCGCATAGTGCCTTACACATGTATGATAAATATAGTGATAGTGCTTTACACACGTTATAATATAGCGATAGTGCCTTACACATCGTATATAATAAATATACGATAGTGCCTACACACATGTATTATAAATATAAGTGCTTTACACACGTATTATAATATAGCGCTAGTGCCTTACACATGTATTATAATATATGGCGATATGCCTTACACATTCTTATAAAATATGATAGTGCTTACATGTATTATAAAGTATGCGATAGTGCCTTACACATTCCTTATAAATATAGCGCAGTGCCTTACAACACTTAATTATAATATACGCAATAGTGCCTACACAGTATTATAAATATAGCATACTGCCTTACACATGTATTATAAATATAGCGATAGTCTTTACACACTTATTATAAATATACGATAGTGCCTTACCACGTATTATAATATAGTGATAGTGCCCTTCACACGTATTTATAATATAGTGATAGTGCTCTATCACATGTATTATCACATATAGTGATATGCCTTACCACACGTATTATCCATATAGTGATAGTGCCTTACACACCGTATTAAAATGACGATAGTGCCTTACACGTATTATAAATATAGCGATAGTGCCTTACACGATTTATAAATACGATAGTGCCTTACACAGTCATTATAAATATATGATAGTCTTTATACACGTATTATAAATATAGTGATAGTGCCTTACACATGTATTATAAATATAGTGATAGTGCCTTACACATGTTTATAAATATAGTGTAGTGCCTTACACATGTCTTATAACATATAGTGATAGTGCCTTACACATGTATTATAAATATAGTGATAGTGCTTTACACACGTATTATAAATATAGTGATAGTGCCTTACAACATTATTATAATATAGCGATATTTGCCTTACACATGTATTATAAATAGAGTGATAGTGCCTCTACTACACGTATTATAAATATAGTGATAGTGCCTTACACATGTATTAAATATATGATAGTGCTTACACATGTAATATAAATATAGTGATAGTGCCTTACACATATTATAAATAAGTGATAGTGCCTTACACATGTATTATCATAAGCGATAGTGCCTTACACTGTATTAAACTATAGCGTACTGCCTTACACTGTTATTATAATATAGCGATAGTGCCTTACACATGTATTATAACATATAGGAGTGCCTTACACATGTATTATAATATAGGAGTATGCCTTACACATGTATTATAAATATAGCATAGTGCCTTACACATGTTTAAAATACTAGCGATACGTGCCTTACACATGTTTATATACATATAGCGATATGCTTACACAGTATTATAAATATAGTATAGTGCGCTTACTGTATTATAAAGATAGCGATACTTCTCACCATTATTTATAAATATAGCGATTAGATGCCTTACACATGTATTATAATATTAGTGATAGTGCTTACCACATTATTATAAATATAGTGATAGTGCTTTCACACCTGTATTAATCAATATAGCTGATAGTGCCTTACACATGTATTATAAATATAGCGATAGTGCCTTACCATGTATTATAAATATAGTGATAGTGCTTTACACACGTATTATAATATAGCGATGTGCCTTACACATGTACTTATAAATATAGTGATAGTGCTTTACCAACACAGTATTATACCATATAGTGATAGTGCCTTACACATGTATTATAATATAGCGATAGTGCCTTACCACACTTCTTATTCGTAACTCAGCACAGACAACTGACCCTTTAATATGTTATTTATTAGTCACTGCACTTATCCCTGTAACAGAGGCAGCCACTCCACTATCGATTACATGACTTTTCAATAGACCTTTATTATTTTAGCTCCTTTAACTGACTCAAATTCTGTAATCCTACTGGTAATGCGGGCTTATGTACTTCTTGTATCTGTACTTCTGGTCTGCCTTGCTGGTCCTTGAATGAGCCAGCATGACGACACAGCTTGACAACCTTATTAACCTTTTTTGAATAGTTTTTTTTTTGCTCACATTGAACCAGAGTCTCAACAATCGCTACAAATGTGATGCAAAGAAATACAGTCTGCAGGCTACTGGTACGTCCACTACACTTCGAGAGGGAAGATCCTTCAGCGCCATATGTATTATTTCACTTACCGTAATGACGATTATAATAATTGCCAGTTACAATTATAGATCACGTTTAGACGAAATCGACTGCAGAATTCGAGTCACGTCACATTATGACTCAAGAGCTTTCCTTTGTTAGCATCTTATTACTTATTAGTTGAAGCACTGTCATGCCTTCCTGCCTGCCTGCCTGCCTGCCTGCCTGTCCTGGATTTCCGGTGCCCTATGGGAAATCTATTGGTCCCTGGCCCCCCCGCAACCACCCTCTCATTGGCCTGAGCGGAGTTATTGTCCAATGGACAACACAAGGGACAACAAACACCCACACCCAGGGACCCACATCACACACACATGGAACCACACACACACACACACACCCACAGTAGGGGGGTGTACCTTGCAGCATTATAAACCCAGTGGGGTGTGCTCACATACCCGCCGTTCCCGGAGGCCTCATCCTCTTCCTCCCCGAACATCAGCCTCCACACGCACCTGCGCGCCCCTCTTCCTCTCCCCGTGTTTCCACATCGCTTTCATCCCCCCCCCCCTACTGCGCCTCTACGTCAGCGGGGGAGCCGAGTGCCCGGGACAATACAGCGGGGTAAGCGGCGCACTAACAAGCTGCCTCCCCCTCAGATCCACGTGGTAGCTTCCGGACGGGTGAGTGAGCGGCCTTCACACCGCCCTTCACTCCACCCCTCACCCCCCCTTTCCACCTCCCTCACCTCCTCACCCACCCCTCCCCCCCCCTTCACCTCAACCTCCCCTCCATCCCTCCTCCCCCCGGCGTCGGCTACAGTCAGCGGTGGAGCGAGCGCCCCGGGACACACGGGGAGCGGCAACAACAAGCTGCCTCCCGACTCAGATCCACTTGGGAGACTTCCGGCCGGGCGATGAAGCTGCGGACGGTGTGAGTAGTGGCTTCACCCCCCTTCACCCCCCTCACCCCCCCTCACCTCACCCACCCTCACCTCCCTCCACACCCCCCCCTTTCATCACCTCCCCCCTTCACCTCCCCCTCCACCCCCCTCCACCTCACCCTTCAACCCCCCCTCACCTCCCCTCCACCCCCCTTTCACCCTCTCCTCCACCCCCCCCTTCACCTCCCCGCCACCCCCCCTTCACCCCCCGCCCCCCCCCCCTTCACCTCCCCTCCACCCCCCCTTCCCTCCCCTCCACCCCCCCCTTCACCTCCCTCCACCCTCACCCCTTCAACCTCCCCTCAACCCCCAACCCCCTCACCTCCCCCCCTTCCACCCTCCCCCCCTTCCCTCCACCACTTCCCCCCCCTTCCCACCACCTCCCCCCTTCCCACCACCTCCTTCCCACCCCTCACCCCCCCTTCCCACCACTTCCCTCCTCCCCACAACCTCCCCCCCCCCTTCCCCCCTCTCCTCCCCACCACCTCCCCCCCCCCCCTTCCCACCCCCCGTCCCTCACCCCCCCCTTTCCCACCACCTTCCCACCCCCCATCCCCCCCTCCTCCCCACCACTTCCCCACCACCGCCCCCCCCTTCCCCCCCTCCCCCCGTCCCCCCTCCCCACCACCTCCACCACCTCCCCCCTCCACCCCCCCCTCTTCCCACCTAACCTTCCCCCCCCTCTCCCCACTCCCCCCCTTCCCCTCCCCCCCTCCCCCTTTCCCCCCCCCCCCTTCCCTCCCCCCCCCCCTCCCCTCCCCCCTCCCCTCCCCCCCTCCCCCCCTCCCCCCCTTTCGCCCTCACCCCCTTCCCCTCCCCCCCCTCCCTCCCTTCCCTCCCCCTGTCCCTCCCCCCTTGCCCCTCCCCTCCCCCCCCCTTTCCCCTCGCCCCCCTCCCCCCCTTCCCCTCGCCCCTTCCCCCCTCCTCAGCCACCTCCCCCCTCCCCCCTCCTCACCACCTCGCCCCCCCCTCACCTCCTCCCCTCCCCCCACTTACCCACTCTCATTTGGTCCCTTGGCCCGCCCCCCGCCACCTCCTTCATCATAGGCGGTGACGGCGAGAGAGAGTGACCGGGCCAAACAGGACAGCACAGGGACACAACAAACAACAACACCACACAAGGGACACACACACACACACGTAGACACACCACACACACAACAATCAGGTTCTACGACACCACACTACACGAACCAACACCGTGACACACCACCACACGTAGACACTACACACAGTCACAAGTCATACACCACACAAGTATACACACACGTATCACACACACACACGTAACACAACACACACACGTATACACACCACAACACACAACACGTATACACAACACCAACACAGGATACACAAACACACACCCGTAGACACACACATAGACACACCACACACAACACACGTAACACACACACACACAAACACGTAGACACACCCACGTGACACATCACACGTCAGCCCAACACACTACACACCACGTACACACACACACACACACACACACACGTAGAGACAACACCGTACACACCCGTTACACACACGCACGTGACACACACATGTACACGTATGACACCACAAATCTGTACACGTAGACACTACACAACACACAACACACATGTACACATATACTTCAACACATGCCTTAACACTACCACACACCATGGCGACATCCTCACCACATTACACACACACACGTATAACCACCAGGTATACATACACATATGTAATACACACACATGTATACACACACAACACCACACACGTATAACACACACACGGGTACAACACCCGTGTATACACAAACACGTGTATACACACCACGTGTATATACACACACACCCTTGTATACACCACACACAGTGTATACACACACTGTATCAACAAAAATGTGTCTACACACAATATGATACATACACACAATGTATACATCCACACCTGTATACATACACACACAGGTATACACACACACGTACACACACCACACACACCACACATACAATGTAATACCACAATCATGTATACGCACACACCTATCCCCAGCACCACCACATCAGCACACCGGTATCCCATGCCCCCCCCAGCACACTGGCATTCTCGGCTCCCCGCCATTCCCAGCCCCCCACACACCATCAGCACCCACACACATCCCACCTTTTCACCTCCCCATTCGGCACACCCACTCCGCCACCCCCACATCAGCACCAACCTTCCCAAATCACACCGATACAATCACCATCTAATCAAGCCACGATCACTACACCCGCACATGGGCCGTGTGGACCACTCCCCACCCAAATGCCACAACCCACACCACACATCCCGGACAACCCGGGGCTCTCAGCTAGTCATTAATATTCCACTGGAGCGATGTAACACTTGCTGTGACTCCAGGGTGTTTAGCAACACACACCTTCTCCCCCTCACTGTGTCTAACTGAATAACTGTAATATCTCTTTTATAATCCAAGGACATTTATATGTATATGCTCTATATTATGGTCCATGCATTGGTAAGCAGGATCTCATAAACCCTCGTCCTCCTACAGACACCGCCCTGTTCCTCTTTTTATTCCTGCACTGAGTCTAGACCCCTTTTTTCCCCAGGTGACTTCCTACAAAAGAAGGAAAAGGGGACACAGGGCCCGCGGTTTTTGCTTATGGTTGCCAATATATTAATTGAAAGCATTCTAATAGAAACAAATCCTTTTTAATAAAAGAAAATGAAGAGGTTACAGTATGTTATTCAGTGAGAGGATAACCAGTAAAAAGTGGATCTACCGAGCTCGGTGTAAAAAAAAAAAAAAAAAAAAAATGTATTTCCTTGATTCCTCATTCATTGTAATCTTGGAGATACTGGTAATCACAGGTAGGTGCAGGCTGCAGACAGCTTTCCCAGGGCTATAGCTTCACTGCCCCCCCCCCCCCACCCCCAAGTGGCCTTGTGAGACAGCCCCTTATTTCTCACTACTCTATCCTCTCCCCTCCTTCTCAGCCTTCCCCTGCCGCTCTCCCACCTGCCACCCACCTCTCTCTCGCCTCTCTCCCTCTCCCCACCTCACTTTCCTCTCCCACAAACTCCTCCCCCCACCTCTCTCCCACCCCCTTCTCCTGCTATCCCCCTTTTCACCACTCTACCGAGGCACTCCCTTCCACACCTCGTCTCTCCTCTCTCCCCTCTCCCCATTTACCCCTCTCCGCACTTCTCCTCACACTCGCTCTCTCTCCCTCCCCCAATCCACTCAGTCGGCCAACCTCTCCGACCCTCCTCTCACAAACACCCTCCCATTCCTTTCTGAGTTCAGGAGTCTCTTCTCCCCCCTCTGTCCTCCGCACCCTCATCCAATCCCTCCTCTCCCGTAGGTCAATCCCTCCCTAAATCATACCTCTCGTGTTCGTCCTCCACTCCCTCCCTCTTTGTTATTCCCTACCCCACCTCTCTCTCTCCCCCTCATAATCCCAACCTCTCTTCTCTCTCGTCGCCTCCTCCCACATCCAATACCCCTCCTAACCCCTAACCCCCTCCTCCCAAATCACAACATAACCCTTAACACCTCCTCCCCATATCCGTCAAATGCACACAATAACAATAACCACCCCCCAGAGCAACGCACTCCTTCCTCAAATCAGCACAATAAAAACCACGCAAAACCACCCCCCATACCTCAACACCCCCACTGACACATCATACCACTAATCATCAGATAGACCCACCCACACCCCAATACGACTCGTCCCCTCACAAATCATCTCCCCCCCCACCCACCCAACCCGCCTCCCCCCCCTAATAATCCCACTCCGCTTTTATCCCCAAAGTTACGACATAGAACCCACCCTCGTCCTCCCACTACCCCTCCTCGACCCCCTCCCCCCACCACCGTCCATAACGCCCCCCTCCACCAAATACCCCTTCTCAACCCAAAAAAAAAAACCCCCCTCCCCAAATACACATAATAACCCCCCTCCACAATACACACACAAACCTTGGGGGGATGCCTCCGGCACCACACATATCCCACGGGCGGATGCCGAAGTTGGACCCAACTTCTGAGTGGGCCTAATTTCTGGCATGTGTGGTGGTGGGTCTTACACTGGAGGCCGGGCCGCAGCAGGGGAGAGAGGCCAGCTCCAGGGGGGAAGAGCTGGGGCCTGCAGCCGCCAGGCCCGGGACAGTGGTCCCGGTGCTCCCTCCCTGTTGGCGGCCCTGGGAAAATGTAAACGAATATCTCAAGCATAGAAAATAATTAATTTGTTATATAATTGCTCCAGCTTTTCAAGTTGCACGATGACATTGGATTTAATTGGTACTGCCTTCATGGCTTTTAATCTTTATTCCCATCATTCCTAATGTTTCATACATTTATTAAGCTGCTGCTGCTTCTTAATGGTTAAGTAGAAAACCCATCTAGTGTTACAAAATGGGGACTCGTAGCTTTGATCTCTATGTTATTATTGTAAAATATACCTGTGGGATTGAAAGATAGCAATGGTCAATTCCTTAATGCAGGGGTGGGCAACTTCTGGCCTCAAGCCCCCCTCCAACAGGCCAGGTTTTATGGATATCCCAGCTTCAGCACAGGTGGCTCAATCAGAGGCTCAGCCGACTGAGCCCCTGATTGAGCCACCTGTGCTCAAGCACAGACTGATTGACCCACATGGGCTGAAGCAGGGACTGATTGACCCACCTGTGCTGAAGCAGAGATATCCTGAAAACCTGACCTGTTGGGGGTGGGGGTCTTGAAGACTGGAGTTGGCCAACCCTGCCTTAAAGGACAGTCCCTACAAGGACGGAAATGGACTAGAGGCAGCAGAACATTTAATCTAAGAACAGTTTGTGCGGATGTTTAAAAATAACTGCATGTTTTGTTTTGTTTTCTAAAATGCGCTTTAAACTCAGTGATTACTAGAATTTTGGAATTGGCTCCGTTCTTTTCTCAGTTACCTGTAGATACGGGACTGTATTATTATTATTTTTATGTATTATTCTATGCACAGCTAAACAGACCTTAATAAATATCGCACGTTATCTCTCAGTACAATTTTACTGCATGTAATTTATAAGATTACAGCTGGGGTATCTGTTATTTTTAAGCCCTCAGTCACAGTTTGTCGCCTTAATGAGCGGGCCCTTTTTCTCACATGGGCCTGGTTTCAATCCAAGATAATTTACGACACGTTTATTATTTCACCTTTCTTTCATGTTACCATCGTATATTTCCGGTTCTTGCGAAACGGGCAGATTATATTGGATGTCCTATAAGTTTGTTCCAGGTAGTTTCCCACCAAGTTAAAAGATAATATATATATATATAGCAACTTTATGCTTTACTGTGGAGGGTTTTAGTCACTTTTTTTACCCACCATAACCTTAATATATATATATATATAATCTCTAACTGTGCATGCTATGTCTTGTATATAATACATACCCTGTTCGCTTATGTAACTATGTATTGTAACCATGTATTATTTGTCATCTTAACTCTGTGCCCAGGATATACTAGAAAACGAGAGGTAACTCTCACTGTATTACTTCCTGGTAACACATTTGATAAATAAATTAATACATTTACGCGTACGCTAACTAAGATTCATCTTAGGGCCTCACAATATGATGGGCCTCTGAAATAGAAAAAAATGACTGCATTTCAAGTTTTAAAATGGGATGATAAATAAAGAAGATATGGGAAAAAAAGATGCTCGATAAATAAGGACATTTTCGTTATAATATGGCCCCAAGCATCAGGTGCATCGAAAGTGACAAACTTCGTAGCTTATCGTTTGCGGACATCATTGCTCTCCAAAAATCACGAAAGAATATGTTTTAAAATTATTGTGATGCGCAAACTGTTCATTTTAGCTTTATACCGCCATCTCTGTATATTACAACGCTGGTATAATGCCTTCAGCCAGAATAATAAGTCTGTTTCTAATTTTTGGGGCCTCTTACACTTGGCATCGCTCAGGGCCTCGGAAGGGCCAAGTCCGACCTTGATCTCAGTCACGCTCTTGTTACGCCGGTGCTGCCCGCAGACCAGACCCGTCCCCTGAGCTGAAGGGGGAAGTGGTAATACACGCACCCGCAGCAAAGGGAGCGTGTCCGGAGTGTGGTATGAAGCGTTGCCAGGCCAGGTATAGTAAGGTAGACAATACTTGCCGGTACCGGTTGTAGAGATAGAGTGAAGGATGCCTCGCCGAAGTCAGGGAGTGGAGAGTGGAGATAGGTCGTTGTCCAAGCCGTCTTCAAGGGGTTACCAGAGTGAGCGTTGTCCAAGGAGTGCCGAGATCGAGAGCTAGATGGGGTAGTCGTATGAGCCGCGTCAGAAGCTGTGATAACACTGAGAGAATCCAGAAGTACTTCCATGCAGAGACTATGTCGAGCAAAGACTGGGAGCAGAGAGGAGCTAGATAAAGCAGGAAGGTCCAATTAGGAACGGAGGCGGGACAGGAAGAGCTACAGGGAGACACTGCAGATTGGTGCAGGCATAACAGGCCAGGTGAGTCTTGTTGGTAACCTGAGTATGCCCGTGCAGTGTGCGGGGGTGGAGCCTGAGGTCCGGGGGACGGGAAGAAGAGTGTGCAGACTGAGCGTGCTCCGTAACTCGTGTACGCGCATGAACCGAGCCAGTGGATGGTGCAGGTGTGCGTGCAGGAGGGCGTGGGCGCGCCCGGCGCTGAGCAGAGGAATCGCCGAGGGGAGTGATCCCGCGACGGCGGCAGGGGCAAGGAGCCGTGGAGGCCGGTAAGGCAGGTTTGTTTTGTGTGTCCAGGGACTCCCTGCGGGAAGGGGGTGCTCTGTGTGGGGAGCGTGGAGAACGCCGATTCCTGACAGCTCTGAACTTAGGCCGTTGTTTGACATTTGCGATTCTCACAGCTGAACTTTTGGGTTAAAACAGAGTGTTTGGAGAGCCAAACACCGAATCTACCGCATAACATGCAGATATAGCCAGGCTTACTCTCCCCGAAGCCACGGCAAAGAAAAGTGAAATGCCGCGACTCCGGAGAAGGTAAAATGCTGCCGTGAGTCCATACTGCCGAATCGGACCTCCTGCTGTGTTAATCCCTGCTGGCTATCAAACGTCTCAAGAATACTAATATACCATTAGCTGGATTGCATTATTTCATTCCTGCTCATGCAATGTACATATGACTTATTATATAAGCAAATATTAATAGATTGAATAATAATTTGACTAAGGGATACACTTTATCATATTAGCCCCTTTATTGTAAACCCAAGATAAATATGTTAAGTGGTAGCGATGCAAATGATACCTTGTGCTTTGCATAGTAATATCAAAATAAAAGGTTACACTGTAATAGCTCTTTCATGGGCCAGATACAAGCTGAATCTTTCGGAAAAACAGTCTCTGTGATATGTAACATGGTTGTGTTTTCATAGAAACAGAGTCATATTGAACGGCAGTTATCAGGATTATTATACCTTCCACCTGACCAGAAATGAGTGTGTGATATTTCAGGAGGCCATTAAAACAAATGCAAAATGGTGCACTTTGCTTTTTTGCCATGAACGGCTAACACCAGTGGTGGCCAACTGCAGTCCTCAAGGGCCACCAACTGGCCACGATTCAGGATACGGCAGTGAGATTAATGTCCCGATTTTGCTGTTTGCGATTGGTGTCTCTTGCAGAACGATGCTCACAAAGCAACCACGATTTGTTTCTCCCGCAGGCGTTCTCAGAATCGCACAGAACACCACGGACATGCGCTCTGCCACGCTGCCAGACCACGTATTCTTGGACAGGCGCAATAATATACACATTTATTCACATTTCAAAATCGTTTCAAATCTATCTGTTATTATTTTTGTTAATAATAATAATTACATTCTAATTGTTTCATAAAACATATAAAAAATATGTTTTTTTTAGATTATCACAATAATGCTATAAAATTTACCATGTGGTCTATGTAAAATCTGTAACTTGAACCACACCATAAAGTTCGGGTGACCATACGTCCTGGATTTCTTCTTTTAAATGTTCCGGGTTTTGGCCGTTTGTCAAGCGCCGGCTGTGCACATGTAATCGGCGCGGCCAGTGCCCATCGCGAATGCGCGTGAGCGGTTGGCAAGTGCACACCTCGTATGCGTAGGTAGCGGGCAAGTGCGATCGGTGCTTTCCAGCCACGCGTGCGCAATGGGCACTGGCCAGCTTCTCATGCACATGCATGATGGGCACTTGCCGTTCGCGCATGCGCAAAATTTGTCCCGGGAAAAATATGGTCACCCTACATAAAGTGAAAGCAAATTCAAAGATGGCAGCCACAGTTGTCCAGTAGGAAGTCGCAATGTCGCAATGTCACAATGTCACAATGTCACAATGTCATGACTGTTGTGGGAGTAAGGCTTTGAGGGCCTAATATTGTAAAAGTGTTAATTGTAACAGATTTATATTGAATATTATTATATTGTATTCTGGGCCGATAGAAAGATGCAATGTCACTGACGCATACTGTAACTTGTCTGCTTTCTATTGTTTTGTTTATTTTTTTTTAATTCCCAGATAGAAAACGCTAAGGAACAGATACTCTCAGCTCCATTAGGCTATTTAAAGTAACGTTAACATACTATCAAATAACGTCATGTTAATAGTTAGTATCACTTATCCATTAAAGTGAGTAACGTAATGTTTACCCAGTGTTACTCATTTAAATATCACAGCATTCAGTTTAACGGACGTCCATGATGATAGAAACGCAAACGATGCGTTTCCCCCTAACGTTGCATAAGCGCTAAAGGAGTTTGTTACGCTCAACACAGGGACATAACATTCCGTTAGTTAAGTCATACCTAACCTGAGAGAGAGAGGTACCCGAGATACCTGGGAAATATGCAAATGTAAATCATTTGAATATAATTTTCATATTTAAATGGGTGTATTTTCCCAGGTATCTCTAGTGTATTCCCAGGCTACTCTCTGCGTGTTGCATAGATGAGTGTTATGGGCGGTATATACTGTAGGTGAGTTGGTACACCTCTCTCTCTCCATGTTATTGGAAGCATATTATGCCAATGTGACACTAAGCCGATGCTAAGGCGATATAATATATATATATATATATATATATTTTTTTTTTTTTTTAGATAATTAGCTTTGTGGGTGTGCATTAACCTCAGGGGAAATAAAGAATTCAATTTAGGTAACGTTAAGATATTTGCCCTGATCTAGCAGCGCTTAGTACAGCTTGCCCTAAATATTTTGGGAGACCTGGACTTCATGAAGCTAAAAATACTGTAACTTAAAGAGATAAAGTGGAGATTGAGAATTTACTTTTGAGTCCAAGGTTCCTCATTAAGGGCCTCATGCAGAGAGCAGCGCTATGCAGAATTGGAGAGGGGGAAAATTTTTACCTTTTTTGGAGAGTTTTTATGTCCATATGCAGAAAGGGCAGAAAACTGCCTTTCTGCATATGGAGAGTTTCAACCAGCGCTATTAGCGCTGTTGAAACTACTGGGGAAAAAATCGCGTTTTTTTTTTTTTTTTCTCTCCCCCGGCCGCGGGGCGCCCCGCGGGCGGTGGAGAGGGAAAATGTTGAAAATCGCGCCATTTTTTTGCCGCGAACAGCCACTAGATGGCGATCGCGGCTCTCTGCATACGGCAGAGAAAAAAACTGGAGAGAATTTAAACTCTCCAGGCGCGCGGCGAATTTGAAGGGGAAAAAAAAAAAAATGGCGCTTTTTTTAAAACTTGCCGGTTTCTGCCTTTCTGAAGGCAGAATCCGCCAATTAATGCCGCTTTCACTTTTTGCGCTGCTCTCTGCATGAGGCCCTTAGTCTTATTGCAAAAGAGATTAGTTTTGAGATCATAAATAAAAGTCCAAAGCATTTTGTTATTAATGCTGCATTCAAAGTTAATTACTTTCCTCCTTTTTATATGTAAATCATGTGACAATGTATAATTCTACATTCTTACCTAAGTGGGCAATCGTTTGGTGCGCCTGTTATAAATCTGTCAAAAAAAATCCTGATTGTGTGCGTCTAAGATAATGGTTGCCTTTCAGTTTCAATCAACATGATCTATTGTTACAGTTTGCAGCTCAAACTGCTGGGAACATTAGCAACAAATAATCACAAACAGGAAAGTGTTGCAAAGATCTTGCACTGCTGGGGAAGTGGGCTAAACCTGCTATAGAAATCACAGGATGATTTAAAACTCATTAAAAATAGCATTAAGAGTAAAGAATAAAATAAATAGTCACTACTGTATCTAATACTCAGAACTGATTTATTTAAAAAAAACAAAAAAAAAAACATAAGATTTAATACGTTTTGCTGCTTTAAGTGTCTGTTTTAAAAAGCCCCTAATCTGCAAAGACAGATATGTAAAACAATACATACTTGTTCCTAAATGCGCAGGTCACTGATCACCCTGTATCTATGTAATAATATAGCAGCAAAGGGCACAGCCCAGACATAGCTGCAGATTAGATTTCAAACATGCCTGTCTCTCATGCGTGGGACCTGTTTGTATCGTGTTGGTTTCATCCCGGTCACTTAATATTAAATATGTCATTAATGAAGGCTTAAGGCATTGCTCCCCTCCACATATCTGATGAGAGAATTGTATTGCTATTAAAGCCCAAACCATGTAATTTCCTGCTGTAAAAACAGGGAAAGTGCATCAGTAAAATCAGTAACCTATAGTACTTTAATTAGGGGCTAGTGCGGGGGTGGCCATCTCCACTACTCAAGGGCCACCAACAGGTGAGGTTTTAACGATATCCCTGCTTCAGCACAGGTGGCTCAATCAGTGGCTCAGTCCCTCTCCTCACATACTACAAGATAAATAAAAGTATTTATAGTTAACAGGTGCTGGATCCTGTTCACAAGTACCCAGGCCAATGAAATGGTCTTAAACAGGGGTCACCGAGTTTAGTCCCTGAGAGCAACCAGCAGACCAGATCATGTTTTTAGAGCAACACATACCTACGCTAAGCAACCTGTCTTAGTGATCATCTGAGCTGGGTTAATAAAGTGTTCTTTAAAAACAAGACTCAAAACCAGGCCTATTAGTTGCTCCTAAATCAGCAATCCTGGGGACACTGTTTAAAAAAACAAAATGAAAGAAAAAATAGTTTGAAGCAGGGGGTTTCCAGAACGGAACCGCGTTGCTTTCAGCTCTGGGGACGTCCCGGCCTACGGGCGGCAAAAGGATAAATCCGCCACTGCCGGTTGGGGTTGACTCTGCTGTTGGACGTGGTGGTTGCTGGCCTTTTGGCGGAGACATCAATCTTAGTTTCACAGACACTACACAGGGATCATTTATCAGGCAGTTGAGCATAGCATCCATATAGCAGTGACAGCCAATCCTTAAATGAATACATCACAAAAATAAACAAGTTCATTAGCACCTGAGAAAGCTCAGAGGATGGGTGATAACGCACAACGAGATCAGTGACACTGAGAGGCAGCTTCCTGTCTCGGTTTCTTGATGGCAGTGCAGGTGGTTGGAAGTTCCCATTCACTGCACACAAAACTGGAACGAATCTTGTCAGCGATTTTATAATATGTCATTTCATGGCCCTCGGAGCATTTGTCTTAAGGTCTTTAGCTGAGATGTGGCATTGGGAAAACTACACATCAAGAAGAGAAACACACAGGCATGCTGCAGTAATATTGCTGCTTTGTCCACTTCCCGCACACAGGCAGGAAGGATTGGTCGGAAAATGAAACTCGAGAAGAGTCGAAGTCGTAAGGCCATATCTGCAGCATGCTTAAGTGGTTTCTATGCATTTGTAACACAAAGCACTAATTGCATTAAAAAAGGGTAACAGGGAGATAATCAGCCCTAAAAGGCTGGTGTACTTACCTAAAACTGTGCTCCGAACAAACTCATTTATAGCTGCTTCCACTGATTAATGTCTTGATTATCATGTCTTGTAAAGAAGGGTATAATGAGATTTTACGGTCACTTATATGTAAATCACGCTCCATTGTTAAGGAGCAATCAATTCAGCCATATCTACTCTTAAAAAAAGGTCTCCGATGGGGTATAATCTTCGGCAATGTTTTCCTTTCTCACTGTTTTGTCGGTCACATTACAATCTGCATAGCCAATAACCCGAAAACTCTTCTAGTGCTGTAAAGGCGTGAATGGCTTGTGGTCTATGCAAATGATCTCTGCTTCCAAAGCCGTTAGGCCTTGGACATAGTAAGCGCTTAGGTGCTGCCGCTCGCTCTCGCTTGCTGCCGCTCGCTCTACCAGGAGCTTTTTGCTGTCCTTGCAGAGGAGACAGCAAGCGCTTGGGAGGCGGGTATCACTGTGTGTGTGTGTCACTTTGAAGTGATCTGTGTGTTTGTGTGTCACTGGGGAAGTGGGGTGTTGGGTGGTGTGGGGAGTGTGGGTGTGCGCTGGTGTTGTGTGTGTGGTGTGGGTTGTGTGTGTGGTGTGTCGTGTGTGTGTGTGGTGGTGTGTGTGGTGATGTGTGGTATGATAATAATATTTACAAAATTTAACAAAAAGACATGTAGATATAATATTTTAGACCGTTGGACAACTTTGATAATCTATTCGTCCACACAACACACACCACACACAACATACACATACACACTGTTACACCACCCACACATACACACACATGCACACACATACACACAGGAAACCACACATGGCAGCACAAGCACAAGATAGTAACCACATACACACTCACTACACGCTACCATACACACAGGTGGTACACAACACAGCACACACTAACACACATCACACTGGAACAAACACATAAATGCACACACCCGACACACCCCGCTACACACACACACATACATACACACAGCACAAGTATAAATACATACACACACACCACACACACACGACAATAAACAGGCATGCACCTGCACACAGACACAGCACACACACCTACATGCAACACACACACATACATGCCACACACACACAGACACACGGTGGGAAGAAGGGGGCCCATCACCCGCCCCCCGGCAGCGCCAAGACCCCATATCTCCGAGGCTGAACAGCCACAGTGGATCGGGGCCATGGAGGCAAAATCACCGCTAACCCTACCGCAGCGCAAAAGCCCCCTCCAAATCTCCGCAGGTGCCAGCCACAGGAGGCGGGCAGAATGGTGAGGAATGACTCAACACGCTTCACCCCCGGCGGCTGAGTCAAGCCCCCTACATCTCCGCAGGCCTGACGCCACAGGGATCCGGGGATAGATAGTGGAGGCACATCCAACCGCTGCCAGCCCCGGCGAGCCGCACGCCCCACTCTCATCTCCCGCAGGCTGACAGCCACAGGGATCGGGCAGATGGAGGCACATCACCCGCTCACCCCCGGCAGCGCAAGCCCCCTCCATCTCCCGCAGGCTGACAGCCACAGGGATCGGGCAGATGGAGGCACATCACCCGCTCACCCCCGGCAGCGCAAGCCCCCTCCATCTCCCGCAGGCTGACAGCCACAGGGATCGGGCAGAAGGTACACTCACTCCGCTGGCGCCAGACCCCGTTCACATTTCCCTGCTCTCCTTCCATTGGTTGCTGAGGCGTCACGTGAGCGGACTCAGCGCGTGAATTTAAAATTTCACTGTCGGCTCTGTTCAAGCGCGCCTCAGCAAGCAACGGAAAGCATGCGCGAGCCCCTACTAAAGCCGCTTTAATTGCGACTGTAGGGGCTCAGTGGCAAGCAGCAGCAAGCGAGAGCAAGCGAGAGCAAGCAAGCAGTAACCATGCCCTGGGCCTTAAGCTGGATTTCCCTCGGAACAATACTGCAATGAAATTGCAGGATAATAACATTTGTGTGTGAATTCCGTTGTCCAACAAAAGGAGCATTTAGCCAATAACTTATGGAACATAATTCTTTGAACAGCGGAAACCACAACAGTCTTTATATTGCTAGAACTATGAGACGGGAATCATAAAGAGCAGGAGTGGCCAACTCCAGTCCTCAAGGGCCACCAACAGGTCAGGTTTTAGGGATATCCCTGCTTCAGCACAGGTGGCTCAATCAGTGGCTCAGTCAAAGGCTGAGCCACCTGTACTGAAGCAGGGATAGCCTTAAAACCTGACCTGCTGGTGGCTCTTGAGGGCTGGAGTTGGTTACCCCTGATATATGGGGTACATAAAAGTAAGCAGGAAATGTGCAACCCTAAAACCATAACACTGTCGCCCCGCGACTTTGTGAATAGCGCTGGAAAGAAAAGGTGAACATTTTATGGGGCAATTGATCGTTTGAATGCGTGAGACTTCATTCCAAATGAATGAGCCCTGGCAAGTCTGGAAGTTTCCGGCTCCCCTTTGTCAGGTTTCGGGGAGTTTAAAACCACGTGTTAGGAATTCGCTAAGTTATTGAGCCCCCCAGCTTTCCCATGGTGTATTGAATACAATGGGCTACAATCGTAGCCATTGGTGGACGTTACTTTTGGATTGCACAACACACTTATGCCCAGTAAAGAGCGTTGGTGTGAAACACATAGGTTATGAATCAGCTACAGTACTTATTATTGTAGTTCTGAGTGCAAAATGTAGCAGGTAGCAGCATAATGTACAGGTTGATACCAAGAAGCATTCATAGATTTAACCTACCAAAGGTTGTGATGTGAATTATAACATAACCCTCCAGCATTTCCCAGGTGAACAGAGGTACACATGCATCTATTATACACCTCCACACCCCTCGTATACACCTCCACACCCCGCATATACACCCCCACACCCCTCATATACACCTCCACACCCCTCATATACACCTCCACACCCCGCATATACACCTCCACACCCCTCGTATACACCTCCACACCCCGCATATACACCTCCACACCCCTCGTATACACCTCCACACCCCTCATATACACCTCCACACCCCTCATATACACCTCCACACCCCTCGTATACACCTCCACACCCCTCGTATACACCTCCACACCCCTCATATACACCTCCACACCCTCATATACACCTCCATACCCCTCATATACACCTCCACCCCCTCATATACACCTCCACACCCCTCATATACACCTCCACCCCCTCATATACACCTCCACCCCCCTCATACCTCCACACCCCTCGTATATACCTTCAAACCCCTCGTATACACCTGCACACCTCATATATACCTCCACACCCCCCATACCTCCACATTCCTTGTATACACCTCCACACCACTCATATACACCTCCACACCCCTCATATACACCTCCACACCCCTCATATACACCTCCCCACCCCTCGTATATACTTCCACACCCCTCATATATACCTCCACACCCCTTGTATACACCTCCACACCCCTCATATACACCTCCACACCCCTCATAAACACCAGAACACCCCTCATATGTATACCTCCACACCCCTCGTATACTTCCAAACTAGCTTCATATGATACCCCTCACACCCCATATATATATACCCCTACACCCTTCATATACACACCCCTCATATATACCCCCACCAGCTACTCATATACACTTCTCCACCAGTAATACTGTGTATATAACCATAACACCCCTCATATACACTAATATGTATGGTACTGTATATCTTGTGTTATATAGAGCCATTTCTTCTAGAAAAGAGTATCCGACTTATTTAGGAAGGACATACTTGCTTATCTGCAAGACAGACCCAACAGGTGGCCAATTTATACGATTCTATTACAAGAGTTTGATGTGTCTCTGTGATTGCTGTCCAAATTAATGTTCCACCTTGGAGCAGGATTTTCTTGGATGTCATTTTATATCAGGACCACATGGTAACTTAACACTGTTCAATTTTTATCACAGCAGGGAACGTCAGATGAGCTGTTCTACCTTTACTTGGGAAGAGCACAGATGTGCCCTTGCAGCCAGCTACCCAGCTGTGATAGCAAATATAACACCAACAACCTGAAGGAAATATAACCCAGACACTTATCAAGGGCAAAACCAGGACACATTGAGGTGTCCTATCCCAGTATTACCCAGTTGTGGATCATCGCTGCTCTGTTGTGTTGCACACATATTTTCCGAATGCGTCATCGCATGGAAAATGTAGTTTGTTGAGCAGTCTGATTTATTTGGCTGGAATGACTGTTCGAGGGTAACAAGTTGGGAGTTCCGGGTTACAGTAATTGTGCTATTATTTGCAAGGACTCAGAGTTTATATATAGAGAAGCATACACAAAGAGCGTGTAACATAAAATAGGCTGAAACACAATCACCAATGTATACCATATAGTCTGCTATGTGTCAAGGCACAAATATACAGGATTGTGTGATGACACATTGCACCATTATATCATCCCTTTATATTGGGCTGATTTCTTGGCACAGATAGAAGGGAGATGAAGGGACACAGAGGGGCACACTTTGATCCACCCCATGTAACGTCCCCTAACTCCTCCGTTTGGTACTTCCTAAATCGCAAGCTGACGCATATGGGGCAAAATATGGAGCAAAGTGCTTGATACATATGTAACCCTCCCTCCCTGCCCGGCTTCTATGGAGATTACATGGGGGTGTACTATACGGCTACGCCGCATGGGTTACTGTGACTCGGGCGCTGGATTCAGGCGGCTGGGAGATGAGGTAGCAAGGTTGTAGAATAATGGGGGCCAGGCCAGGGACCTGTGTAGTACAACTGTTATTTATTCGTGTCCCCAAACATTTTAACAATGTTGCACTGTATTTTATATCAGACAAACATGAATATGGTTCTTCCATTTGTGCCCTCTCTTAACACTCGAATGGAGGTGCATTTACTTACTTATTTATTTATAAAATGTTTTACCAGGAAGTAATACAGTGAGAGGTACCTCGTGTTTTCACATATGTTCTGGGCACAGAGTTAAGATGACAGATACATGGTTACAAATACAGTTACATTAGTGAACAGGGTTATACATTATATACAAGACATTGCGTGCACAGTTAGAGATAATATATGTTATCGGCGTATGTAACCGTTACAGGCCAGATTAAAATGTGAAACAGCTTTAGTTTTGGAAGACCATAGACTGGTGGTGGATGTGAGAGTCTCCGGTAGATTGTTCCAGTTTTGGGGTGCACGGTAAGAGAAGGAGGAACGGCCGGATACTTTGCTGAACCTTGGGACAATGAGCAGTCTTTTGGAGTCAGATCTCAGACGATAAGTGCTGCGTGTGGTAGGGGTGAGGAGCTTGTTCAGATAGACGGGTAGCTTGCCCAGAAAGTATTTGAAGGCAAGACAGGAAAGATGAACTTTGCGCCTAGACTCTAGTGATGACCAATCTAGTTCTCTGAGCATTTTGCATTGATGTGTGTTGTAGTTGCATTGGAGAACAAAACAGCATATTGAATTGTAGAGGGTATCAAGTTTGCTAGGGTGGGTTTGGGGTGCCAAGCCTTATACTATGTCCCCATAGTCGATCATTGGGATCAGCATCTGCTGTGCGATACTGTTTCTGACCAGCAGGCTTAGGGAGGATTTGTTCCTGTAAAGTACACCTAGTTTGGCATAGGTTTTGGATGTCAGGGTATCAATGTGCATCCCAAATGTTAAATGGGAGTCAAACCATATGCCCAAATATTTAAAACTAGTATCAGGAGTTTGGGTGGTATTAGCGTTGATTCTGATCTGGAGCTAGTCATTGGAAGCTTTAAAAATGTTGCCTTGGTCCCAAATACTTGGTTGCTCTACATAGAGGTGGGACCTGGCCCCCCTTGTTACTTCGAGATATCAGTATATCAGAGTTGATCCAAGAAGGGTCAAAAGACTTCCCATATACATATATATTTTTTTGGTTACTTCAAGATATCATCGGTATTAATCTGACTTCACTAGGCCCAAACGGGTGTTCTGCAGGTCTTTCTTATGTGACCCGATACCTTTGGGCTGTTTGGGACTGTCACTTCCATACAAACTGATGGGGGATATTAGTGCAGATCCACGGTTAGAGCTGATCCGACGACACCCAGCAACCCTCTTTCCTGATGCCCTCGGTGTCGTGCCGTAGTCTCTTTCCTGCAATATCCTGGACTCCATTCCTTCTTTTCTTTTATTCCTTCAGGATAGAACCCGATGAAGGGCCCTGAGAGGTTGGAAAGCTTGTAACGTATCAACTACTTGCTGGTCCAATAAAAGGGGTCATACCCACTCCTCCTCCTCCCTCCTGTGTTACTACATGGAAGAACGGACCAACCCGGCCCCCCACCCGTCTCTGCAAGTTATTAGAAGGGCATTGATGAAGCTGCAACGTAATAATAACATTTACCAATCTGATTTCATTATTCATTTCCAGTAATACTGAATCCAACTACAGAGAACGCCCCACAAAACCCATAAGGAAAGACGTGTGCAACGCAAAAGAGAAACCATGTTCCCTTTCCAACATAAAAACAATGTGTTACTGCACATCATACAGCGATGGGCCAGGGCCGCCACACGCTCTCCTGTGAGCCAAGACTACCGTCTTTGACATTGTCCCCTGGGTTGGTGTGTAGAGGGAGGAGGGGGGAGTGGTGACGGCAGAATCTTCAAGGGGGATGGGAGGGGGGCGGCGGATTGTGGAGCATCGGGAGGAGACCGGGGCACTGTCTAATCGAGTCCGGGAATGGCCCACAAGTGTAGCGCATAGTTCGTGGTCCGTGGCCCAGTCAGGACCCTTGTTCATGCTCTCCCCCCCCCCCTGTAGGCAGCACTTTTTGGGGCTATTTTTGGACCTGAGTTCTAGCACCATTTTAATTTTTTTATTCTGACATCCTTTTTATTTTATTTTTTTAGAGATCAACAAGGAACTCCATATAGTAATTAGGAAATGATTGGGAAGGGGCTGGAATACGAACGTTCGGTATCAATGTTTTTCTTCTACCATAGTTCTTTATTTAAAACTGAAACCTTTGTTGTAGTTGAGATATTATCTAATTAAGCTTTCGGGCAGTTTTGCTCCTGCGGGCGCACCAGTTACATTTCATCTGGCAATAATCAGCAGTGAGTTACAAATCTAAATAAAATCCATTTCTTCAGGAGACTTCTGTTAGACTAGGGGTTCTCAACTCTAGTCCTCAAGGCCCACCAACAGGTCAGGTTTTAAGGATATCCCAGCTTCAGCACAGACTGAGCCACTGATTGAGCCACCTGTGCTGAAGCTGGGATATCCTTAAAACCTGACCTGTTGGGGGGTCTTGGGGACAGGAGTTCAGCCCCCCTGCACGGTGAGACTGTACACTGTGGAGCAGAGGCAGCTATAACCCATTATAATAGTATGCGTTATTGGTACTGCTAAATGTCTGTGTTATGTTCTTGTTCTCACCCTTTGTACTGCACATCAGAATATGCTGGTGCCTTGTGACTGCATTATAATAATAGTATTTTATTTTTCCATTGTCTTGTCAGTTCATATGTGGACCACGACTAGGTTATGTCAGTTAACCCTTTCCCTGCCGGTGCGGCCAACAATGCGTTCCAGGCCCATCTAGCAGTAAAAGGATTCAAGCGACAATCCAAGCAAAACTTTTGTTTTAATATATACAGCCTTTATTGAAAACTAACTTAGGCTGACAATCGATGAGTTCTCCAGTGATCGATCAGAAAAGATCCCGCTTCCAGCGTTCACTTAATGGCTACAGGTTCAATAAATCCTTCAGTCACTGTAACTCAGCAGCTACAATGTATTCTTATATTAGTATAATAATAATAATAATAATTATTATTATATTACTAAGGTAACATTATCTATTGTTACAGTTTGCAACTCAAACTGCTGGGAATATTGGCAACACATTATCACAAACAGGAAAGTGTTGCAAAATTTTACACTGCTGGGGAGGTGGGCTAAAACCTGCTATAGAAATCAAAGGATGCTCAGTATATTAAAGCTGCCTTTAAAATAAATAAATAATTTAAATAAAAATAATTCTCCATTCAATATGTGCATCGATACAATCTGCACACTGACAACTGATTAACTAAGTTGCAGACCGATCAGTTCTTCTGTGATCAATCGGCAAAAATTCAGCTTGGGGGATCACTAAATCACTGTCAGTACTGCAGAAGAGTACCCAAGATGCAAAGTTCTGAATGGAAGATCATGTGACCAGGCAGGCAATAGACACAATTGGTTCACTGCTAGAGAGAGGGCAAAAGGGGTGTGCCAGAGCGTGCCTCAAAAGAGGAAGGGGAGGTGACTTTGTAAATGGTTGCTATAAAAACAAAAATGTTTGTTACATTAGAATACATTAAAAATGTCTTCATTTTTTTTCCAAAAAACAAAATGCTACAAGAATTTTTTCATAGTATGGAACTGATTTATTAAAAAAAAAAAAAAACACACATGAAATGCAGCTTTAAAACTCATTAAAATGGCATTAAGAGTTGAATAAAAATAATAATAATGTAGTAAGTATTTTCTAATACTACAGAACTGATTTTTTTTTTAACACGCGTAGAATATTACATGGCTTGCTTCTTTTTAAGCAATCTGAGTGTATGAAAATAGAACCACCAGTGTGCATTGGTACAGCCCAGAAAACAATTATTGTACATTGTTCCACAAATAACTTGCAATCAAGATTTCGTTACTTGAAACACAGAGGGATAATCACCTGCAAAAGTAATCTGTTCTCTAAACCAGCGGTGCGCAAACTGTGGGGCGCGACCCCCAGGGGGGGCGCGAGACTGCCGACGGGGGGCGCGGGGTTTACAGAGGCCCCGTGCGCTTCCCGAAGGCACTTAAATTAAGTGCCGGGGGAGCTGCAGGGCCTCTGTAAACCTAACTTACCGTGGCTCCGGCGGCTTCCTCCCTGTGTCGCCATGGCAACGCGGCGTCAAAATGACGCTGCGAGGTCATGTGACGTCACGTTGCTATGGCAACGTGACGTCATTACGCCGGAGCGCGGGTAAGTTGGGGTTGGGAGGGGGGCGCGGGAGTGAGGGGACAGCCGGCAGGGGGGCGCAGGGAAAAAAGTTTGCGCCCCCCTGCTCTAAACCATGACCAGCGCTATCCGCAAGAACAGGGGAAATAACCCGTTATTCCTCTTACTTTGCTTTTGGGAGAAAGCTCCCGTCTCCGAGCACACCACTCCGCATTTATTGGCTCCGTATTTTGCAACAGTTACTGATTAAAATGTTTCTGAAACAATCATTCTTTTTTTCTTTCGCTCACCTTTGACCTTCTTCCTCCTGCACCTTGCAGCAAAGATTAACTGTTGCCGTAAGTAAGCTCACAATGGGTCAGTTGTTGGCTTTGGCAATCGAATTCTGATACCGAAGGCCCGGGGGCCCTACTCAGAAAGAAAGGGATTCTTTCTGTAAGCATACAGGCCCATGTTTACTAAGCCTTACTATTCCTTACCATACCTTGTGCATCTAAAGCCCTCTCCCGCCTTAAACCTTTCTCACTGACTGCCCCGCACCTCTGGAATGCCCTTCCCCTCAGTACCCGACTAGCACCCTCTCTATCCACCTTTAAGACCCACCTTAAGACACACTTGCTTAAAGAAGCATATGAATAGCACTGGATAATCATGGACACACGATACATAAAGCTTGGCCCCCTGCAGACGCACTTACCAGAACTCCCTCCTACTGTCTCTGTACGTTCTACCTACCTACCAATTAGATTGTAAGCTCCTCGGAGCAGGGACTCCTCTTCCTTAATGTTACTTTTATGTCTGAAGCACTTATTCCCATGCTCTGTTATTTATATTATCTGTTATTTATTTGATTACCTCATATATTACTGCTGTGAAGCGCTATGTACATTAATGGTGCTATATAAATAAAAACATACAATACAACACCTGAAGACCCCTTGTGATTCATGCAAGTGAATGTGTATGTAAATACTTGGCTATTACTGTAGTAACTGGACAGGAATAGAGGGCGAGAGATGTAACCATAGGGTTAAATTATTGTACGTTTCGCTGACATGTTCTTTTCCTTTTTTGTGACAGAATATTCTGGATTCTAACAGATCCCCACAGTAAATCTCGCACCTCCACCATTGCTGTGTGTACATGTTGGATGTGAGCCAGGTCTGACCAGGCATACAGAGTACTCATTACCAGCAGTTGACGAGCGTGCGTACGGGAGTCTCTCCGGGTTGTTCGGCATTAGCCAGCCACTTGTGCACAGCTGACACTCCTGTTAATCTCTTCCCTCCCCCACTGAGAAATGCAGAGTCATTTTGGAGAAACCATTTGTCCTCACATTATATTAAATAGATGCTATAAATACAGCATTCATGCTAACCTCATCACTTAATGCCTTCTGGGACACATGAGTGATACATTGTGTTGTAAGGTTTGAAGTCCAATGATGGCGCACCTGTGCCTGCCTCAGAGTATACATACATTATGAAGAAGGGGGAGGGGGGGGGTGAGGTTTCCATTTTGATTCATTCTTTGATAAAGTGGCAGGCCAATTAATCTAACCACAGCCACAGGTGCACATCTCAATAAGTCCTAATGGACTCACCAGCCAGAGCGCAAAATGCTGTACTGAAATAGAGAAAGCGCCACAAGACCTTCTCGGTGTAACGTGAATGTTCGATGACATAAAATACAAGCTGAAAAATAGCAAAAAGGTACGGGAGACAGAGAGACGGTCTCTATTCCTGGTCCTGCTGCGGCCATCTGACAGGACAGGGCAGATATGGTAGTATCATAGCAGCATGGTGAGAGTATCATAGCAGCATGGTGAGAGTATCATAGCAACATGGTGAGAGTATCATAGCGTGCTGAGAGTATCATAGCGTGCTGAGAGTATCATAGCGTGCTGAGAGTATCATAGCGTGCTGAGAGTATCATAGCGTGCTGAGAGTATCATAGCGTGCTGAGAGTATCATAGCGTGCTGAGAGTATCATAGCAACATGGTGAGAGTATCATAGCGTGCTGAGAGTATCATAGCGTGCTGAGAGTATCATATCGTGCTGAGATATCCTAGCGTGCTGAGGGTATCATAGTCGGCTGAGAGTATCATAGCGTGCTGAGAGTATCATAGCGGCTGAGAGTAATCATAGCGTGCTGAGAGCTATCATAGCACGTGCTGAGAGTATCATAGCGTGCTGAAGTATCATAGCGTGCTGAGAGTATCATGCTGCTGAGAGTATCATGCCGTGCTGAGAGTATCATAGCGTGGCTGGAGTATATCATGCGTGCTGAAGACATAGCTTGCTGAGAGTATCAAAAGCGTGCTGAGAGTATCATAGCAGTGCGTGAGTATCAATAGCGTGCTGAAGTATCATAACGTGCTGAGAGTATCATAGCGTGCTGAGGTATCATAGCGTGCTGAGAGTAGCATAGCAACTGGTTGAGTATCATATCTGCTGAGAGTATCAATAAAAGCGTGCTGAGAGTATCAGTCGTGCTGAGAGTATCATAGCGTGCTGAGAGTAACATAGCGTGCGATTAGACGTATCATAGCGTGGCTGAGAGTATCTAGCGTGCTGAGAGTATCATAGCTGATGCTAGGCGCTGAGAGTATCATAGAGTGCTGAGAGTATCATGCGTGCTGAGAGTATCATAGCGTGCTGAGAGTATCATAGCGTGCTGAGAGTGACTGATATATTCTGACACCATTTGAGTGTAAAAATTCTTTGATATACCTTCTGATAAATTTTATATCAGTCTACGCCAGGGGGGGCACAAACTTTTTTCCCTGCGGTCCCCTCAGCTCTGCGCCCCCCCTCACCCCTGCTCCGGCGTCATTACGTCACGATGCCATAGCAATGTGACGTCACATGACCTTGCGGCGTAATTTGATGCCCCGTTGCCATGGCGTCGCGTGTGAGAAGCCGCCGGAGCTAAGGTAAGTTAGGTTTACAGCTCCCCCGGTACTTAATTTAAGTGCTTTTGGGAAGTGCGCAGGGCCTCTGTAAATCCCGCGCCCCCCCCACCCCGCTCTCAGTCTCGCGCCCCCCAGTTTGCATATCGCTGGTCTACGCTATTGAGGCTTCTATTTTTTTATCCATAAGGTTACCACACACCTAGAATTGCTATCGTGCTTACATACATAGGGCCTGCACTCCTCCCCACAGCAGTGGAGCTGATGGTTGGGGGATAGATCGAGGCCTCAGTAAGCGAGCAGCCCTCCTTCACCCGCATCGTGGTGTCATGTGATGCTGCGTCATCATGGTGACGTGTTGGTACATTGCCATGACAATGTGCCATCATGTGACGTCGCTGCATCATGTGATGGTGCGTTGCCACGTGAGGTCGTTACCTCATGATACCGCGACTGCACTCCCAATCACATTTTCTGATTGTGCCCCTCATTTTGGCCCATTTAATTTGTAAATCGCCTGTTTATTTTTGATTGCCAGATACATAACTTTACCTGTTTTTAAACCGCATCTGCCATTTACCTGCCCAAGTTTCCAGTCTATCCAAGTCTTTCTAGAGAGAAATTACATCTTGCTCTGATTCTACTACCTAACATAATTTAGTGTCATCAGCAATGATGGAGACTTTGCTCTCGATGCCAACCTCAAGGTCATTAATAAATAAGATAAAAATCAGGGGTCCCAGTACTGATCCTTGAGGTACTCCACTCACAACGTTAGCCCAACCTGAAACTGTTTAATTTATGACATCTCTCTGTTGTCTGTCCTTCAACCAGTTTTCAATTGAGGTGCAAATATTTGTACCCAGACTAATTTGCTTTATTTTGTACACTAACCTCTTGTGTAGGCCACATAAATTGCATTACCCTGGTCTAAATTCCTACTTACCTCCTCAAAGAAAATAATAAGGTTAGTTTGGCACGACCATCCATCATAAATGCATGCTGACTATTACTAATAATTTTGTTATCCATTAGGTATTCCTGAATATTATCCCGTATTAAACCTTCAAGTGGCTTCTCCACTATTGATGTCAGGCTTACAGGTCTGTAATTCCCTTATAGTGATATAACTCCCTTTTTAAATATAGGCACCCCATCTGCCTTATGCCAATCTTGTGGCACTGAAGCTGTCTAAATGGAGTCCTTGAATATTAAATGAAATGATTTGGCTATTACTGAGCTTAATTCCTTAAGGATCCCTGGGTGCATGCCATCGGGGCCAGGTGCTTTATTTACAGTCAGTGAGCTATTCTGGAATCAAATTCACATGTTAAATATTCTCTCTGTTTTATCCAGTCGGGGATATTATTTCAGCTTCTTAGTTAAGTTCGCCTGTCTTGCATCTGTGACTGAATATTCTGTATTATTTATGCCTGTCGTTCTTTTTGGAAGTTCTGTTCTCCCGTTCCTTTGTGAGGAAACACTTTACATTTTGCATGAGATCGGTGCCCTTCGGATACCTCTGCAGAGCTGAGCTCAGTGAGATAAACAGAAACAAACACCTGAAACAGAGTTGTTCAGTGCACATTAGTCATTAATATGGTATATCAATTGTATCTACATGTTTGTCGAATGTGTGTAGCCATAGCCGGTCGGATTGGCTCACCGGGAAACCGGTGCAATGCTCGTTGTACCCACAGCCCTGGTGAGCAGGTAAAGCATTGGCCACCAACAGGGGGGGGGGGGGAGCCGAGACAGTTGTCCTGAGCCTCGCGGGAGGAAGGGAACCTGGGCAACAGGCTCCAGCCGGCAGCACCCCTCACCCGGAGGGTAAAGGGTTCTGTGGTGGGGGAGAGGGGGTCAGGTGGAATCGGGGGAGCCTACAAACAAAATCAGATTGTTTTCAATGGCACCAGTATATCACAGTATATACGCTTATGAGGGTCTGCGTACCTTTGTTCATGTGAGTGTACATGTGTATATCATTGTATGTATCAGTATATCTGTTTTTAGACTGTGCCTACTGGTATGTGCCAGGCTAGTCTGTTTTAAATGTCATACCCTTCACTGCCGTAGGGACCAGCAACTACTGTGGTGCAATACTCCCCTTAGCTATTTGTAGCTTCTCACCCATAATGTCTGCACTTAAAGCAGCAACACTACATTCCCCTCCACCGTTCGTTTAAAAAAAAAAATTATTTGTATATGTAAAGGATGTGGCAATGTATAATTCTACATTCATATCTAAGCTGGTATTCGTTTGGTGCTCCTGTTATAAATCTGTAAAAATCCTGATTGTGTGCCTAATGAAATGGCCGCCTTCTAACTTTGTGCTGCTGTCAGTGAAATGCTGCAGCTGATATGTAACATAATATTACTGTTACAGCTTTCAGAGCAATAGACAGTCTGGTGTTTGGAACACAGCAACAGATCTGTTTGTGATACTTTGTTGCCAAAGGGCAGAACTCATAAAGGTGTGTCAGAGCCTGTTTCAAAAGAGCAAGTGGATGTGACTTTCTAAATGGTTGCTCTAGCAACTAAAGGATGATGAGAACATTAAAAATAATAATAATAAAAAAAAGGACATTAGGCAGTATTATCTAATACTACAGAACTGTTTTATTTAAAAAAAAAAACCTTTGGATTTTTCCTGTTTTGCTGCTTTTATATTCTTCAACTTCACTAATACACACTGACAGGGCCGCCGATAGGAGGGGGGGGGGCGGGGAGAGAAAGAAGGGGGTGAGAGGGAGGGATTATAAGACATAGAGGGGGGGGCTCTTGGTCACCAATACAGGGGGCCCTGGTGGGAACTGTAGTCCTGGGCCCTGAGAAGGCTGTCGGCGGTCATGCTAGCCGAACTTTGCCTAGGTCGCGATTTTTTTTTTCCACGACTGAAAAAGGGCACATTTCTCCTGGCTCACAACCTTTGCTGAGCGTTTTGCACGTCTCTTGTGTTCAGGGGACATTTAGGATAATCATGTTAGGACACACTGCTGCAGTCTGTCACACTTGTGGGCTCAGCGCCTTCTTCAGGCTGTCTTAGCATCACCTTGGAACCCAGACAGATTTGGAGGGGAATAAAGTAACTTTTGATGCAGCTTATGCAGCCATGTGTAACTGAGGTCTGAGGCTCCAGATGGTGAGGGTGAATTTCATTTACTCCTGGAAACAAACATGATTTCATAAGCAGCATGTGCATTTTTTTCATCATTTTCAACTCTCTGGTCTGCGTTGAGAAATAACAGAGAGATGCCCCTGTGAATATATCATTTTTTATGAAGAAAACATTGTTTTTAACTTGAAATCGATCACCAATAGAAATAAAGAATATATAATTCACAATTAATGATCCATCACAGCAAGTGTTTCTGAAATGTAGGAAACCCAGATTTTCAACTAATGGGGAATTTCTGACAATATAATAACTTTAATAATAACCTTATTTACATAGTGCTTTTCTCCCAATTGACTCAAAGCACTTCACACATTTAAAGCGACTGTAACAGTTATAAAAAAAATGAAAGGAGAACTTTTAAAGCTATAACATATCTAATAGATTGTGGTTCACTGATCAAATGCCTTTTGGAGCTTTTTGTCAGCATATCCATCTTGAAACAGAGTTGCCATGTTACAGGCAGCCAGGACAGGGGACAGGTGTCAGTCATGTGGCAAGAATGGGTCTAGTTAGTTAACAACTTGGCCGCAGTATTCTGCACCAGCTGCAGGCGGCACAGCTCTAGTTCCAGAAGACTCAGGAGAGTCAGTAGGAGGAGTTGGGGGGAGTTACATCTCAATGTAATCTGTGCACCATGTAACTCTCCCCAACTTCTCCTACTGACTCTCCCCAAGGTGCAAACTGGGGCAGAGAGACACAGGCTGTGATACATCTTATTATAATCTGTGCACCATGTAACTCTCCCCAACTCCTCCTACTGACTCTCCCCAGGGTGCCAACTGGGGCAGAGAGACACAGACTGTAATACATCTCATTATAATCTGTGCACCATGTAACTCCCCCCCAATTTCTCCTTCTCTTCAGTAGGAGGAGTTGGGGGGTTCTGCAGCTCTCTGCACCTTATTTTTTTGCCAAAAAAGCCACCCATATCTGAAGTAGCGTAATACTAACAATCTGCATCAGATGCGAGAAACAGTTCTTGCGTATTCTGCAGCTCTGCTCCAAAACTGGTGCGTGCGTTTAAACACTTGTTACGTTGATGACTCCTTTGCTGTCTTTTTCAATTCCTCCTTTTCAACCCTTGAGGAACCAAGGTTAGAGCATATACACTAGTGGGCATTGTGCAAACCTTTCCCCTGGAGAAAAAATAGCCGGACGGTAATTACCCAATGTGTATTTTCCAGTATATACAATACTCTCATTAGCATATTTCACCTTCCGACCCCTGTTTTTGGAATGCTGCCATTACACGTACACATGGCAGGAAAATATAAACTTTGAAATATCAAACTAAAAAAAAAACAGTTCAAATTAATTATGGCAATGAATTTCATATATATATATATATATATATATATATATTATTATAATATATCTATAAATATATATATATATTATATATATTATTATATATTATATTATATATAAGTAGAGAGAGAGAGGACCCCGCATCCACAAGACATGTAAACACAGCTAAATACCAACACTGGAAAAATCCAAACTACAATGATGTGTCCGGTGGTGTATAGGGCATGTATAATAGATTGAGAGAGAGAAAAAGGCCCTAAATAAAGCACTCTAGTATTTGTATCAGTACAAATCACATAAAGTTTATTAAATGTATGTCAACAAAAGGTTTAAAACAAAGCACAGAAATGTTTAAAATACAGCATGGATCCCCTGTTCATTACAAAGCTAAACAAACTCCCTCAATGAAGATGCCCAAAATACACTCAGATAGTATTCTGAAACACCTGACAAAATATACCTGGTGTGACACCCAACAGACTAAATAGTCACGGCTAGGGCTATGTGATCATCTGCAAAAGGTGCTGATATGCCTACTAACCCCTGCAGTGTAGGGTTTGTCTAGACGACAAAAAGTAGCAGTTAAGTGACAGCAGAGATACACAGATTAAAGCCTGCAAAGCACATATAAGCCTATAGCTAGAAAGAGTCACTCAGTGTATTTTGGGCATCTTCATTGAGGGAGTTGTTTAGCTTTGTAATGAACAGGGGATCCATGCTGTATTTTAAACATTTCTGTGCTTTGTTTTAACCATTTTTGTTCTGTGACAATACATTTAATAAACTTTATGTGATTTGTACTGATACAAATACTAGAGTGCTTTATTTAGGGCCTTTTTCTCTCTCTCAATTTATATATGTATATATATATATATATATATAAATATATATAAATATATATATATATATATATATATACACCAGTCCAAAAACCAGTAAAGGAGACAGCATACAGCAGGGAGTAATCCAAAGCCAATTGTATTGAAAACTAGACTTACACGAAAGCCAACGTTTCGGTCCCACAGGGAGACCTTCCTCAGGGCGGCGGTTTGTCACTCCCCTGTCTGCACAGGATCTTGCAAAACAGTTCTAATCCATCCAGGAGTGGGGCGCCAGAGTGAAGGAGAGAGCACGAGTCTACATCTCTTTTAAGTAAGGTCATATTTAAAACCCTGGATACAATTGCTCTGCTGCAAGGCGCCGTGATCTTCCAGCTGTAGTTGAACCCGCCTATTGTTTGGCCGCTCAAAATGTGGTTGAATATTAATGTGGCTGAGAATATATGTGATTAAGAGCATATGAAGACGCAACGTAGGGCTGGGTGGTAGATAACAGAGTTATATGAAAAGCAAAACTGGGCAGAGAAACACAAATTGGAAAGAAATGTTGGCATTCTCATAACGTCAAACATGTATTGCTAATTATACGGCCACTGCCTTTTATTCTGAGACTGGGACGAGGTTTTCTCCCCAATACCTACTTTTCTACCTGTACTCAGGGCCGGCGCATGCGTGTTTAGGTCGCCTTGTGGTTGTACCGGCTCTGCCTGTACTGCAGTATCAAAATCAATTCCCTTTCGCTATAGTACTTTCCTTCCTGTGATTTAGCTTAGGTGAACCATTAATATTTTGGTTAGTGGTTCTCAAACTATGGTCCCTGGTATCTAAAGTCCACTAAATAAAGATAAGCGAAGCCAAATGCCGTTACTTTAATTAAGTGAATTCACTTTACAACTCAATTACTTTACACTATCTGGGCACATACATACAATGATTTACTTATCCTTTACTGCTGTTTGTGTCTAATTTTTAGATTTATAGTTGAATCAATATACAAACAGAAATATTCAACATAGCATGAACTATAGCTACTATAAACTAAATATCTCAGGGCTCCTATAACAAGATATCGGGCCACATTACTAAGTGGTGCTATTTTATAGGACACCTTTCCGGCACCGGAAGTTTCCTTACTGCTCAGTCACTTGAATGAGCTATGAATAGTCTTCCAGCACTAGAAAGTGTTTTATGGAATAGTCACCTAGTTAATATTAATATGTGCCATTATGTTCTTTACAACTAACAAAGTAACAATGTGCTTGTATTTATATGTTAAAACATATCAGTACCACAGGCCTAGATACGGTATACAGTAGCAGTCTATTTGTTGTGAAGAAAGGCTGGTGTATATATATATATATATATATATATATATATATATATATATATACACACAAATATAGCTGTATGCTCATCTGCATGTCTTAGGCAGGTCTGCAACCCCGCCTTTCCCCATTATCACCCAGCATACAGCACTTCCACTGCAGCAAGGGATTCTGGGAAATGACATGCAAATGAGCACACAGTGTCACTTTTTGCCTCAATAACCATTTTTAACATGGTTCCCTATAGGCTTAAGCTTGCTGCATGGTCACAGCTTTGAGCACAGCCAGGGTTAAGGTGCATACCCAGAAAACTCACCATAACTTAACTCAGTATTATGGTTTAGCCTATCCCATAGCCTCTCTTGCATTCCCAGTAAAATCAACCCCACACTGATGAGACCCATCAAGGTCGAAACAGCTGTCTGTGGGTGGTTTTCTGGCATCTAAGACATGCAGATGAGCATACAGCTATATTTGCATATTTGCTTTCCTGTGGAGGGTTTTTGTCACTTTTTTTACTCACCATAACTTAACTATATATATATTAGGTATATATATATATTAGGTATATATATATATTAGGTATATGTTTTTGCCATGCATTGCAATGAGTAAGACCGGTGTATGTATTAGGTATGTGTTTTTGCCATGCATTGCAATGAGTAAGACCGGTGTATGTATTAGGTATGTGTTTTTGCCATGCATTGCAATGAGTAAGTCTGTTTTGGTATTTCACAACTGCTGAAAGATTTGGCCATGTGCTGGAGTTTATCTACAAAGCAGCTAATTTTCTTTATTGAGGAATTCTTACACTTACAAAGAACCTTCATTTCATTGAACAGCTCCACTCAGAAGAAGCCAACAACAGAGCAGTCACTGAGAAACTGGAAGCAGAACATATGAGAGGTTTGCAGCATATTCGGGGCCTGGAGGCCAGGCTGGAGGTCAGTGTCTGTCATTTCTCCGATAATTACACTGCTGCTTTACTACAAAGGGAACTCTTAGCAACTGCAGATGTTGATTTCCATTTAATATCCCCTTACACAAAAAAAAATAATATGTTTGATTGTAACATTTCTAGCTCTTAGAAAATACAACCAACAAAGCAACCATTCAGAGCCATGGAAAAGTTCAGATTGTTTCCTGCCTTTCTGGTACTCAGAGTTCTAAACTTAAGGGTTCTATTGACTAAAGTTTCCTAACTGCGAGAGTAGAGCAAACCCAGTGCAAGAAAACCCCAGTCCTATTCGTCAAAGGAATCCCATTGAAAGCAACGGGAGTTTTTCCTTCGATAAATTCGGTGCAAATCTCTTGCTTAGATTTTGCCCCAGTTTTTGCAGTCGGGAGACCTTGGTAAATAAGTCGGGAGACCTTGGTAAATAAGTCGGGAGACCTTGGTAAATAAGTTGGGAGACCTTGTGAAATAAACTCCTATGACTGGAAAAAGAGCTGTGATTTTGCCCTGGACATTTTGGGGATTCTAGAAACCCCCTTAGTTGTGTGTGCCTGTCACGCCTGAAACTCGAGATCTCTCCGTGTGTGGAAGCATTTCTAGAACTAGAAGAAAGACACATATATTACATTTCTGTACACATTTGTTTTTAGATTCTTATAGGGACCGGTTAATTTTTTAACCAACGAACAGAAAATTGTCACCTTGGTTTTTCTAAGCAATGCATTTGCTAAAAACCCACTATTTCTAAAAGGCTCTTTTTTTTTTTAAATGCGGTGTTGCCGAGTCAGATGCATTGACAAGGGAAGTTGCACAAGTGCACAGCCTATTATCTAAGTGACTCCAGATGCTGAATTTTTATGTAGTCATATTATTAGAAAATGTTTGTGTGCCAAATCCTACATTAGATTACGGTGTCTGACCTATTTGTTTTTTGGTTTAAAGCAGCAAAGCCAAGCGTTTGTTTATTTTTTTTTTACATTGGATTGAAGCAGGGGGTCTGCGGAGCTGAACCTCATTCATTTCAACTCCGGGGACCCCCTGCTTCTGGAGATACAAACCTCCAAAGGGGGTGCCGGTAGCCACTTTGGCTTGCTAGCTGGGGTTCACATAATGGCCGTTTTTCAAAGCTTGTGCATCATGCGGGCCAATAGGAAGCTGTGACATCATCCGGTGCGGCTTCCTATTGGCCCACGTTATACGGGAGCTTTAAACTTGCAGGAGATACCGGGGTCCCCCGAGCAGAAATGAAGGGGGTTCAGCTATGCAAGACCCCCTGCTTCAAACCTGTGTAAAAAAAAGTTACAAATAAAGTTAAAAAAAAAACAACCTGTTGGATTGCTCATTTAGAGGAACCCCACCGCTATTATTGGGGCCAGCAACAAACCAGTGACAGTGTAACAGTTTTCTAAGCAGCATGAGCTTTCTCAATACTAAAAATTACTTTATTCCATAAAAGTGCATGCCATAAGATTCTAAGTTATGCCATTCCTTAACTGATTCTGTGATGTCACTTCCTCAGTGAGAGCGTCCTCCACACCGTCCCAATCCTATATCCCCCAGCATTAACGGCTTCTTTATCTTAATAACTTTAGGCACTCAAATGCACTATATACTGTATATATGTACATGTATATATATATGTATATACGTTTAGTAAAGTTATGGTGGGTAAAAAAAGTGACAAAAAACCTCCACAGTAAAGCATATAGCAAATGGAAATATTTCTGTATGCTCATCTGCATGTCTCATCCACAATAACTTTACTAAGTGTGGTGAAACCTATCCCTGATTCATGTTGCAAAGCCAGTATAACCAACCCCACACTGAGGAGACCCAAGTCTCAAAAAGGGGTGTGCCAAAGCCTGTTTCAGAAGCGGAAGGGGGTGTGGCTTTGTAAATGGTTGCTATAGAAACAAAAAAATGCTTGTTACATTATAATAAATAAAAAATGTCATTCAGAGTTGTTGTTTTTTGTAAATGCTGCAAGTATTTTCTCATGGTACAAAACTGATTTATTAAAATAAAACACACATGTAGGATATTGCTTGGTCTGCAGCTTTAAGACACTCCCTAGCTCTGATGGCTCTTGCTTTCCTTCTGGCTGTACCTCTCTCTGGCTGTCTCTTGAGCCCACTCAATCGATCTGGCAGTCCCTCTTCCTCTTTCTTTGGCTGTCTCTTAAGCCTTCTCTTTCTCTCTGACTGTCTTTGTCTTCGCCTTCCCCCTGCTGCTGTCTCTCTTGCCCTGTCTTTCTTTCTCTCTCTGTAAGTGGGGCTTGTCTGCTGAGCAAGATGAGGAAAGAGAGGGCTGAGCACTGCAGGATAAATCGGGCTGGAGGCGAGTTACAATCACAACATTTTATTAGGCACTAGCTGATATACCCGGCGTTGCCCTGGCGTGGAAGGGCGGGGGGGGGGGACAAGGCGTGCGGTTACGGCAAAGGGTCAGGGAGGGCAGAGGGGCTGTCAAAGTGCCGGGTACTGCTACAGGCAGGGACAGGGCGGGGGTCAAAGGGCCAGGGATGGGCTGGCAGGCGTCGGGCACGGGCAGGGTGACTCGTCGGGGGGGGCAAAGGGCAGGGAGCGGTGCGGCGGAGCGGGCGCAAAGGGCAGAGGGAGTGGGGGGAGCAAAGGGCAGGGAGTGGCGGGGGGGGGGGCAAAGGCAGGGAGGGCAAGAGGACAGGGAGGGCAAGAGGGCAGGGAAGGAGGCAAAGGGCAGGGGGGCCAAAGGGCAGGGGGAAGGGGGGCTAAGGACAGGGAGGGGCAAGAGGGCAGGGAGGGGCAAAAGGGCAGGATGGGCAAAGGGCAGGGAGGGGCAACAAAGGGAAGGAGGGGCAAAAGGGAAGGGAGGGGCAAAAGGAAAGGAGGGCAAGGAAGGGGCGGGGGGTGGCAAAGGGCATGGAGGAGCGGGGAGGCAAGGAGGAGGGAAGGGTGGCAAAGGTCAGGAGGGGCGGGGTGGCAAGGGCAGGGAAAAAGGGGGCAAGGGTGCCAAAGGGCAGGGAGGGGCGGGGGCCAAGGCAGGAGGGGCAGGGTGGCCAAAGGGCAGAGGGGGGGCCAGGGGGGAGGGGCCTGTGGAAGGGAGCCGCGTGGCGCGTATGTGCTGGTTGAGGGAGGGACGGGGGAGCGCTGTGTGGAGGGAGAGCCGCGTGCTATGTGGTGTGGGGCGGGGGGAGGGGAGAGGCTGTGTGAGGGGAGAGCCGCGTGCTCTGGTGTGTCGGCGGGGGGGGACGGGGAGAGCGTGTGAGAGGAGAGACCGAGTGCTCTGTGTGTGTGGGGCGGGGGACGGGGAGAGGCCGGTGTGAGGGAGAGCCGCGTGCTCTGTGTGTTTGGTGGGGGGGGGGTGAGGGAGACGCCGCCCGGTGAGGAATGGCTACGGGTGGTGAGGTGAGAGTCCCCCGCTGTGTCCCGGGCGCTCGCTCCGCTCCCCCGTGACTGTAGCGGGCGCCGGGAGGGGTCTGGGGGAGGAGGAAAAAGCGCGGGAAAGCGGGGACCCGGGGAGAGGAGGAGGTGCGCGCGGGTCCGATGAGAGCCGCAGTGTGTGTGTGGGTTTTTTTTTTTTTTTGCGACCTTTGGCCCGTCACTCCGCCTCAGGCCAATGAGAGGTGTGGGGCGGCGGCCAATGGGGGTGCGTGTGAGTGTGTAAGGCCAATGAGAGGCTGTGCGGGGGCGGGGGGCCAAGGGACCATGAGATTGCCGTCAGGGACAGGGAACACAGTGAAACATACATACATACAAGTCTTTCAAAAATATATAGTAGATAACGCCAACTACAAAACAGAGAAAAAGATCCTCAGACACATTTTCTGCCGATGGCGCTTTATCAATATTTATCAATTTATTAATTGATAAAGCGCCATCAGCAGGACATGCGTCTGAGAATCTTTTTCTCTGTTTTGTAGTTGGCGTTTTGCCTTATAAAATGTCTTGCTTGTAACTTGCCTCCAGCCCGGTTTATCCGCTGCAGGCTCATCCCTTCTTCTTCTTCATCCTACCCACCCACGGGACTGAAGCACGCACCGGCAAGCTCTAAGAAACGCTCAAAATTAGCACATTGTTACTATATATATATATATAAAGATATATACTAGTGTAATATATATATATAATATATATAATATATATTATTGTGTGTGTGTGTGTGTGTGTGGCTGTGTGTCAATTGGAGTTACTGGGCGTTGGTCAAATGTATACAACAAATAACAAAGAATCCCACAGCTACTCCAATACTAAAAAATATACAGTGAAATACCATACAGTTAGTCCGGAAATAATTGGACACTGATACACAGTTTTGTTATTTCGGCTGTGTACCCAAATAAAATTCAAGTTCAGTTAATAATGATAATGGGCTTAAAGTGCAGTCTATCAGCTTTAATTTGAGGGTATTCACTCCAATGGAGGAAGGGTTAGGAATTACATGTCTTTAATATTAGCCCCTCTTTTCAGGGACCAAAGTAATTGGACAATTGACTCAAAAGCTTTTGGATAGGTTTGGGCTATTCCTTCATTATTTCATCATCAATTAAGCAGGTAAAGGTCTGTAGTGATTCCAGGTGTGCCATTCGCATTTGAAGCTGTTGCTGTGAACCCACAACATGCGGTCAAAGGAACTCTCAATGCAAGTAAACAGGGCATCCTTAGGCTGCAAAAAAAAAAAAAATCCATCAGAGAGGTAGCAGGAACATTGGAGTGGCCAAATCAACAGTTGGTACATTCTGAGAAAAAAAGAACGCCACTGGTGAGCTCTGCAACACAAAAAGCCTGGACATCCGGAAGACAACAGTGGTGGATGATCGTAGGATCCTTTCCATGGTAAAGAAAAACCCCTCACATACCCAGCCAAGTGAAGAACACTCTCCAGGAGGTAGGCATATCATTATCCAAGTCTACCATAAAGAGATGATCACAAGACAGCAAATACAGAGGGTTCACCACAAGGTGCAAACCATTCATAAGTCAAGAACAGAAACAGATTAGGCTTTGCCAAACAATTATCTAAAAGCCACCCAGTTCTGGAACAGCATTCTTTGGACAGATGAAACTAAGATCAACCTGAACCAAAATGATGGGAAGAAAAAAAGTAGGGAGAAGGCTTGGAACCTCATGATCCGAAGCATACCACATCATCTGTAAAACACGGTGGAGACAGTGTGATGGCATGGGCATGCATGGCTTACAATGGCACTGGGTCACTAGTGTTTATTGATGATGTGACAGAAGACAGAAGCAGCCGATGATTCTGAGTGTATAGGGATATATTGTCTGCTCAGATTCAGCCAAATTCAGCGAAGTTGATTGGACGGCGCTTCACTTACAGATGGACAATGGCCCAAAACATACTGGGAAAGCAACCCAGGAGTTTTTTAAGGCAAAGAAGTGGGATATTCTGCAATGGCCGAGTCAATCACCTGATCTACCCGATCGAGCATGCATTTCACTTGCTGAAGACAAAACTTAAGGCAGAAAGAACCCACGAACAAAACAACAAGAAGACAGCTGCAGTAAAGGCCTGGCAAAGCATCAAAGGAGGAAACCCAGCGTTTGGTGATGTCCATCAGTTCAAGACTCAAGCAGTCATTGCTGCAAAGGATTCTCGACAAAGTATTAAAAATTAACATTTATTATGATTGTGTTAATTTGTCATTACATTTGAGCCCCTGAAATAAGGGGACTGTGTCTGAAATGGTTGCAATTCTAAACATTCATACAATATTTTGTTCAACCCCTTGAATTAAAGTTGAAAGTCTGCACTTCTATTGCATCTCGGTTGTTTCATTTCAAATCCATTGTGGTGGAGTACAGAGCCAAAATTATGAAAATGGTGTCAGTGTCCAATTATTTCCGGACCTAACTGTATATATCTCTTGAAAAAGGGTCATTTAGTTAAACCCTTTGGCCAAAGCATTTTAAGCTTGCAGGCCACTTCAAGGCATGACCAAATATTGCAGGTCATAACACTACCTGATTAAAATTCTTACCTCTATAGTTAGAGGAAGAATGATCGCATTGGATCTGTCCCAACCAGCTGCATGAAAAGGAACTGCTTACTTGGAAAGTGGGGAGGGGCGAGCTTAAACCCTGGGTGAGAGGAGCCACTAACCTCCAAAACGGCCGAGTCCAGCTTTGGCCAAAGGGTTTAACTAAATGACTCTTACTTATATTGAAGTATTTCACTATGTATTTGTGTCACATTGGATCTAGCAGTGGACTTTTCTGTCTTTGTTTGTAACATATATATATATATATATTATATATAATTTATATATATTATATTATATATATATATATATATATATATAAGACACACGATGAAAAGAACAAAGACAATCCCCTTAGTAGCACTCAATACACCTAAACTAATCTATAAGATAAAGATGGTTAGAAAGAAACAATGCTCCGCCAATTCAGAAAAAATGAACAAGATTTATTGATTAAACAACAAGACACACTAACTTAAAAACATAAAAATACTAAAGACAGCCTATGAAAATATATATGTATCAAAAATATAAAGAGAGGACTACATCAAACACACTATCAGTATTACAAAAAGAAAAAAACTAAAATGTGTCTAAATAAAGTTTAAATAATGCAACAAGTAGTTTAGTCTAACATAATAGGCAATCAACTAATATTCCCACTGACATATGCATGAAAGAATAATAAAATCATTGCGTTGGAAAAAGTATATAGTCAATGACCAGTATATAGCCAGGAAAAATAGTATGTATAACCAAAAACAGAGGGAAAAAAGAGATAAAGCAACCAGGGAAAAATAATAAACAATATATAGTTTATACCTGAACAGCATTTCCCCAAAATGAAATCAATGAGAACTGATGCAGCAAATAAGAAAATATGACTAAAAAGACATATAGCAAACAGAGTCATACATATTGAAAACACCACAAGCGCAGCACTGCAAGGACAGGTAATGCCCAAACAGTAAGGAGGGCAATACTCAGCGCAGCTAGTATTGTGTAGAGTTTTGTGTCCATATTGATTGTACAGAATGTGTTTCCAAAGTCTCTTATAAACAGGAACAAAAATAAAGTCCAAAATGCTGCATCAGATCCATCATAAGTCCCTCAAAATAGAAGATTACATAAAGGCTGTATAAAGTAAACACTCAACTTTATCTTTTTTTCCCTCTGTTTTGGTATCATACTATTTCTGGCTATATACTGGTCATGACATATATCTTTTCCAACGCAATGATTTATTACTTTCATGCATATGTCAGTGGGAATATATTTGTTGCCTTATGTTAGACTAAACTACTTGTTGTCATTATTAAACTTTTTAGACACATTTTTTATTTGTTTCTTTTGTAATACTGATAGTGTTGATTAGTAGTCCCTCTCTTTATATTTTTGTACATATATATTTTCATAGGCTGTCTTTAGTATTTTTATGTTTTAAGTTAGTGTGTCTTGTTGTTTAATCATAAAATCTTGTTCATTTTTATGAATTGGCGGAGCTCTGTTTTTCTTTCTAACCATCTTATCTTATAGATTAGTTTAGGTGTAATTTAAGTGCTACTAGGGATTGTCTTGTTCTTTTCATCTGTGTGTCTTATATAGTTTTCACTATCCCCTAGCACCATCAGGTCCTATTTAATTTATATACTGACTTTATTGGGGTATATATTTTATTTTACCCTATATAGTTTTTTAAAGGGCTTGAGTTAACCTTATATATTATGTGTTGAGCAACTTCTCCTTTTGTGTGTTCTATATATATATAAACAACAAAACAGGTAGCGCTAACCGCAATGTGTGTGGTGTAGTAACTATCACCTTATATATTAATTAAAACTATACATAAGGGGCTGCCTAGGACACAAAGCCTGACCCCCTGGTCAGGAAAACAGTATGGCAGGGAATAGTCGTGGGCGCCTATAAAATTTTACACTATAAAGGATATCGAAAACCAAGCATGTTGGTTGTGAAGATTGTTGATCTCACGGTGGGCTTGAAACAAAGAGAAAGCACACACATAGCGTAATACTTTGTGAAACATTAAACAAACAACATATAAGACAACAATAACAGCTGAATACTGAAATGGTATTTTAGGACAATTAAAATCATTTAATAACAATTAATATTTACTATATGCCAATTTGCATGGACATATAGATTTTAGCATTAAAAATCTGAATAGGTGGTTCAACTGCTCCGTAGCACCAATGTTGATGATAGCAATGCCTACTCACCAGATGGAATAGGTTTGCAGGCAGTGGATATTTTAGAGAGTATCCCCTCTCATCTGTGTGCTGCTCTCTGCTTAGCTGGCGTCTCTGTCGGCTCGTGGGTGCAGCTCATCAGCAGGGACTCCTGCAGCTCCAGGAAGCACGTCTGAGCAGATGGAACTCAGCTGCAGCTGATTCAGCACGATGTCAGCCACGGACCACCGTGAGCTCGTCTATCTGCTGCTCACTGCTAGCTGGCGTCTCTATCCGCTGGTGGACGCAACTTGTCAGCAGGTACTCCTGCAGGGCGCCAAGCAGGGCGCTTGAATAATGGGAAACCGCAACAGCTGGTTCAACTCGTCGGCGGCTATAAGAGATGGTTAGCTGGCAGCTCACGTTGATTCACCGATGTACGGGGGGTACTACACCAATGTGTGCGGGGCTTGAACCTCCACCCTACGCGTTTCAAGAGCGATCTGCTCTCTTCATATACCCCTGACGGGGGTCCGTGGCTGACATCGTGACCGGCTTCGGGGCCGCGGGATTTCCCAGAGCAGGGAGAGAGCAGGGCTGCTGCTAAGTGTTTGGGCAGCTTACTCCATCCTGATTGGCTGCTGCTGGGTAATGCAGCCAATCAGGAGGAGGTGTCAGGAGCCTGGGGTGGGGCCAAGAAGAGGAGAAAACAGCATGGAGTGGAGAGAGGTTAGAGATGTGTGCGTGTGTGTGCGTCTCGAGTGCGTCGCACCTTTCACCATTGTGTCCTGTTTGTTTGGAGAAGCCGTCTCTCCACCCTACATTCATGACATTTCTGGCCCCTGGGTCATGTGACTGCTTGTGTAAGGAAGTGGATGTTACCATGGTGACCGCAGGCCTCAGAATATAAGATATGACATTCATGGACTTTGAAAAGACGTCACAAGGCGACTGCCGTTATTAAGGACTAATTACTAAACGAGTCTCCGGAAACAGTTTCCTGACCAGTCTATAACATTACTGACCGCTGTACATAAACCTGGGGTCATAGAGCAAAGGCTTAATCTGACATTTTTGCTTTTGACCCCAATATTTCTGCAATGGATCATTCTGTGCGATACACTGAGCGACACGCAAGGTAAAGGATAAACATGTATTCGGCTGTGTGTGACATATCAGAATGAAATCTGTTGCCTTAGGGGCAATTCATTGTAATGACATCACCGGCTCTCATTCTCCTCATATGAATCATGATGCTGTACCCATCATTTTTACTAACCTGACCCGGAAGGGTCTTTTGGATCAGCTCCGTGGCACCCCAACCCCTCGGTGTCCCCAGGTTCGGAGCGATTAGACGTTTTGTCCACTCGCCAAGTTTCCATGTTTGTTTTTTTGGGAATTTTCTCAAAGAAACGGGAAAAAAAATGTAAACTCGTGTTTCTCGGGTTTGGGGGGGGGGCCCCAGGGTTGGGGTTCCACGGATCAGCTTCAAGGGGACCCCCCCCCCTCGCATTCAGGTAATCTAAAAATAAAAGCAGCTGACTTGATTGGCTTATTCACTGGAGGGCAAACACGCAGGAGACCAATGAACACAAGAAAGACATAACACAATACAGCTGGCACGTCTCTGTCACTTGTTTGGCGTACAGTAAGAAACTGAGGGAATAGAAATAGATTGGTGGCTTTTGCAACAATAGATAATCAATAATCAAAGGCATAGGATGGTGGAGCAACCAGTTTTAAGAGGAACCAAGAACACCAATTGATTGCTTTTCCATGTATTTATCCCTAGAGGCCTGCTGTAGTTCAGGGGTGCTCAACTCCAGTCCTCAAGATCCACCACCCCCCCCAGAATATAGGATATCCCAGCTTCAGCACAGGTGGCTCAATCCGAGAAGCCGTGATATCCTGAAAACCTGACCTGTTGGGGGGTCTGGAGGATTGGAGTTGAGCGCCCCTTGTGGATCGTATTGGTAGGCACGTCCTAGGTTGGGCCAGCATGCTACCAGGGTACCATGAGAAGGAAGCTGTATGTAGCTCAATGCAAAGAAAAGGATGACATTTTAAAACTAAAAATTATACGTTCAAGAAATCAGAAAAGGGAGGAATAGCAGAAATTGTTCTACAGTAAATGTCAAATATCTCAAATACACCATATATGAAAAAAAAATACTTTAGCTGATCGGCTTTATCTAAATGTTTAGTCTAAAACTGTAAAAACACGTGCTACAAAAAATATGGAAAGTCTTCCTATTAAATAATACGATATATGATCGTGGAAGAAGAATTGATGGGTGCAATTATAGTATATCGTGTTAGCTATTTCTTTACCAAATACTCCAAAATACTGCTGCAATTAAAGGTGCAATTCCACATAGCTGGCCAGAAAACAACCTTTTTTTTAAAGAATTAAATGCTCTAATGCAAGGGTTCTCAACTCCAGTCCTCAAGACCCTTCAACAGGTCAGGTTTTCAGGATATCCCTGCTTCAGCACAGATGCTCAATCAAAGAAGACGAAGACTGAGGCATCTGTGCTGAAGCAGGGATATCCTTAAAACCTGGCCTGTGAGTGGCCCTTGAGGACTGGAGTTGAGAATCCTTTCTATCAGTGGTTAAACAATGGGGCAAAGCTCGTTGGGACTCACTTTGGAAGTCTTGATACAATATTAATTCTCCAAAAGCATAGAATAACTCCCCTTTCTGTAGGTAGAACTATACATTTCCAGGTATGAAAGCAGTGGTAAAAGCTCACAGCTTTATTTGGGAGGTTCGCCTTGTACATTTCTGTGTCATATCATGGTTCCCCAGTGTCCTCTCTGGGTCTTCTATAATAAAGTGAGGTATCGTTGGGAGACTTTGCGCTTCTTGTTTTATACTCATTATAAGGGGCTGTCATCAGATGGGGAGCGCTGTGGCAATTTAACAGCCTATATCTGTGTCGCCCCAAAGGCGGACGTCTGAAAGGGTTCCCCAAGAGCTGTTCCTCTCTGCACAGAACCAGCGTGTCAAGGGTAAGGCCTCGGTCCCGCTGCGCTCGTTGGCGCGGGCGGCGGGTCGCGAGTTCCCCACCAGCAGGGGAATCCTCGCGAGCCGGTCCCGGTCCCCACTGGCTGCACAGAGCACTACACGCTGTAGCGCGTCAGCCGCTGGAGACACCAGAGAATGGTGTTTTCTAGCTTTGACGCGTGACGTGTGTGGCTGTGAGCCAATGGGGAGGGGAGGCTTCGGGAGGAGGAGAGGCTTCGGGGAGCGGGGAGGAGTGTGGAGTGAAAGCAGGTGAGTGCCTTTCTCTGTGTGTGTCTGAGTGCGTGCCTGTCTGTGTGTGTATGTGTCTGAGTGCGTGAGTGCCTGTCTGTGTGTGTGTGTGCCCGAGTGCCTGCCTCTGTCTGTGTGTCTGTGTGTGTGTATGAGTGCGTGAGTGCCTGCCTGTGTGTGCGCGCGTGTGTGTGTGTATGAGTGCGTGAGTGCCTGCCTGTGTGTGTGTGTGCGCGTGTATGAATGAGTGCCTGCGTGTGTGTGTTTAAACTTACCTTCCAGCTCCAGCCCGAGTCCGTGGAGGGAGGGGGGGGAGAGTAGCGGGTCCCTCCGCTCAAGCCACGCCCCCCCTCCCTGTCAAACCGCCCACCTCCCGCCCACCTCCCGATCAAACCTCCCACCTCCCGCCCACCTCCCGCTCCGGCTCCCGCTCCCTACAGACCGCAGATCGCGGTCTGTGTATCTCAGCGCACCGCCTGTCAGCAGCGCAGGTGCGCTGACTCTGGGAGCGGGGCCTTAGCCTTATCCTCTGGGATTGCTTACTGCTACTGTATGTGTTTTGTCAGACCCGCCCTGTGCAGGGTTTAGGACTCTGGCAAAGGAATTTCAAAGCCCAGCTGTATTCATCCAGAACCCCTTCAGCCTAAATCTGCATCCCCCCAAAGGCGGCAGTCGCAGGGCAGCCGTTTGCTGCTCTTACAGCTGCTTGGTTACTGGGTTGGGTCAAGTCTTGTAACACATCACATTGCTGGCCTGTCCTATCTCTTCTAACACAATGTTAACCTTGTCCGCAACTGTTACATACTGTGTAGCCCATAACCATACATTATCTCTAACTGTGCATGAAATGCCTGTACATTGAATGTATCACCTCTGTTCATTTACTGTAACAATGTATTATCATAACTCTGTGCCCAGGACAATTACTTCCTGGTAAAACATTTTTATAAATAAAGTATCATCCGAATGTAACGTTACATTATAATCAGCCTTCCCCAGCTAATGTCTTTGTTATACATCCCAGTCTCCATTTCTCTTTCTGAACCCTTTTTTTTAATGAAATAATAAATAAAAAGTAAAAAACAAAGCAGTGATACTCTGCGGTAGTAAATACAAAAGCAGCGGGACTCGACAGCCCCCCGTACAATTGCTATGTCCTGTAGTGCATTGCTGACCCCCTTAAAGTGGTGGGATTTAACCCCTGGAGCTAATGATCCTGTTTGCAGAAGCAGAGAAATTACTTTATTTGGCAGGGGACAGCCGTAATAATTTGTGATAATAGGTTGTTTACAGAGCCACTAAGACTAAAACATTACAAAAGTAAACATGCAGAGATGTAGCCAGACTGCGCTACCGGAGACAGTGTCTGACACGATCGCGCTGAAGCGCTAATCCTCAATTGCCGCTACCACTGCAGTGGCATACACGCGGGTGGCAGTGAAGCTGCATCTATATCCCTTATGTTAGTAGCTAAACCGTCCCAGAGCTGGTTAAACATATTTACACGAAGATCTCCAGCTAGCAAGCTGTGGAAACTGGTGCACTGCTGCGTGGGACGGAAACGCTGGGCGAGACCAAAAAATCCGGCTAAAAATAGTTTAATGAAACAGGCACATGATGTAAAAGGTACAAAAAAAGAACGAGTTTTGTGCAACAAGCGCTTTGTCAAGGAGTATTTGTTGTAGATCAAATACAGGATACAAATTACCTGTCTCAGCCGGATGCCACAGGTGCGATGCCGGGTATCAGATAGCCCACTTGGAGGGAAGCAACCCAGGGGACAGGGCGTCCCAAAATCAAAGCAACGGCCCCTCTGGAGAAGCACTACGATACATACAAAAACATAAAAATTATTCCATTCCAAGGATTTGTGTGTGTGTGTGTGTGTGTGTGTGTGTGTGTGTGTGTGTGTGTATATATATATATACAATATTTATGTATTTATTTATTAATGAGAGTCACTCAATATTTGAGAAAACGATCTAAAAGAAACTACCTGCATACGAATGTTTGACAACATTGATGCTAAACATATCAAAAATGTATATACAGTATAGTTCAATAATACTGAAGTTGACTGTAAGAGATGTGGCAGCTTGTGATTGGGCAGTGTGGGCACTGGGTGGTTAGGTGCCCAGGGCACCTCAGTACTTTGGGGGAACCTCACCAGGGTGTGGATAAGCTTGTGATCGGACAGTGTGGGCACTGGGTGGGGATGGCTGTGCAAGGCCTGTATGGTTTATGTTATCAGTTATATGTTCCAGTAAAGATCCGTTATTATATCACTGTGTGTATACTTATTCTTCACTGGGTGTTCCTGGGAACTGGTTATCCAACTGCGCTTGGATCCCTACCAGGTGGAGGCGCTGATCCAGATAGAATCAGGAACACCCCAGGCTCCCTGCAGCGTAGGATCAGGCTTCCTGTGAGCAAATCAGGTAAACGCACCACGCGTAGTTTCCCTAGACACGGGGGGAAAGGGGGCTACGTAGCTGTAGGGTAAGGCCGCACTGCTCTCCTGGGTCAGCACCCTTGTGTGCTACGGAAATGTTCGTGTCCAGGTATAGAGGTCATGTCCCCTCGTGTCTTGCTGCCAACACACAGACCCGTGTGCTTCAAGACTCTCTCCTCTCACACCTTGTGTGCCGAGGAACATCTCTGCAGTCCTCCTTCTCCTTATGTCAGCCCAAATGTGAGCTAAGGAATCTCTCTCCTGTGTCTCACATGAGGCTTTTTACAGAACTCTCATTAATCCAGGTGGCGACTAGTAAATTGAGTGGCTGCAATTAACTATCTCTCTGCTGGATTCTCAGAGCTCTGAGGCTGCTTTATTTAAACAGGGATAAGTCCCAGTTACAGTGACACTTTGACACTATGTTAATAGTCTTTGTATAGCGGATAAGGTAGCCCCAATGGGCATAGAGACAAGGCAATGAATATATAATGCGATGACTGCACGACACTCAGGCACAATATAGCAGTATTAGTAACTATAGTAACTACACGCGGAGTCTTGAAATATCCGATTGATACTTTCTGTGTGTGAGGATTCGCCATCCTGGCGGTCGCAGACTGTCTTCTCACCCCAACAAGAATTCCGTGATGGATACCCAGGATGCGTGGTTTCATGGTCCCGCGCGCGCGGACCCTGCGCACTCTGTTCTACCACTCGTGGATTCAGACCCCGCCCCCATCACTGTCACACGACGCGGACGTTCGGCCAGCCTCCCTGCTGACGCGCGAGTCAGGCCCCGCCCCCTGACCTCTGTGACGCGCGCGGGTCGGCGCCCGACTGGTCCCGCCCCCTCTGGTCCCAGGAATCGGCTTGGGAGTGACGCGCGCTCTAAACCTTTGTTGCTGGTGAAATCTCCTTTCCTCCAACCTTAAGGGATGACCCTGTGTCCTTTGTACTGCCCGTGGGATGAATAGTTCTTTTGAAAGCTCCTTGTACTGCCCCCTAATATATTTGTATATAGTTATCATATCCCCTCTTAGACGCCTCTTTTCAAATGTAATCAAATCTAATTTAGCTAGCCTCTCCTCATAAATCAGATTGTTCATCCCCTTTATTAATTTGGTGGCTCTTCCCTGCACTTTCTCTAGTTTTATAATGTATTTTCTATGGCTTGGGTCCCAAAACTCTCCTCCATATTCAAGGTGTGGTAAATATTTACGTTATCAGATATTCCTGCTATGTTGACCTTAGCTCAGTTTATTTAGCCTGATACTGTATATGAGAATTCTCCATTATATAAATGGAGTTTATGGGACAAGTTTTAAAGCTATTTTAAAAAACGACGAGGTTTCAAAGTTACAATGATAATCAGCAATTTAAAGAAAGAGATTTTAAGGGATAAAACAGAGCGGGGTTGGCCAATTTCAATACTCAAGACTCAGCCACAGATTGAGCGACCAATTCTGAAGCAGGGCTATCCTGAAAACCTGACCTGTTTGGGGGAGGGGGAGGGGGGGGTCTTGAAGACTGGAGCCCCCCTGCTCAGTAGCTGCTAACCTTTCCCCCCCGATCACAAGATGACAAAAGCAACATCGTTGTGAAATAGCTGTATACATACATCTTCACAATATTTCTACCAGCACCAATATTAATAAAAAAAGACCAGCTTTATACATCGCACCATTTGAGATCACTGATGAAACGAAGTAAATAAGGCTAACGTCAGGTCAGTAAGGTTCACGCCAACTGGGTGAGGAATGACCAGCCTGCATTAGTTACAAATAACCCCTCTATATCCTGTTATACAGAGGAATGATGTGACCTGGCAGATTTATACTGCTCACTGGCAATTCAGCATTTTATAGCAAATAAGCATGTTGTGACTGGAGGAAGATTGTTTTGATGCAGTGGAAAATGATATCGCTTGCAGCATATCTTACTTTAATACGGTGAAAAACGGGGCATTTTACTGCAGCTGGTATAGTTTATTTTATGGTGCAGTGTCTTTAGAACATAAACAGGAGAATTCAGTCCATCGAACGCTCGTATCAATCTGTTTCACCATTTTTTATGTATTATTTCCCCCTTCAGCCTTGAAATGTGATTATTACAAAGTGACAGGTACAGATTCCTTTGATTCGCCTTACTATTATTTATGTGCTACTGTAAATGATGCAGCTTTGGTGAATGAGATGTGTTGGGTGGGGGGAGAGATGGAACATTCTGCACTATTTGCCTTGGGGCTTCTAAGATTAGAAATGTCTTTTCATCAGGGATACATTGTTCATGGATGGTTAGTGCTTAACCCAGGGGGTGAAACGCCAGTCCTCAAGGGCCACAAACAGGTCAGGTTTTAAGGATATCCCTGCTTCAGCACAGGTGGCTCAATTAGTGGCTCGGTCTTTAACTGAGCCACCTGTGCTGAAGCAGGGATATCCATACTACCTGGCTGGTTGGTGGCCCTTGAGGATTGGAGTTGGCCACCCCCTGGTTTAACCTTTGTGTTGCAAAGCAAAGAACAGATTGCCCATGCAGTAACAGTGTTAAAGCACAGTGTGTGTCCGTAGCAAAAGATAAGGGGAACGTGTTTGCACCTTTTCAATAGATGCTAGTGTACGGCTAGTGGAAAAGATGTAACTTGTCTGATTTTAAATGAATCACCCCGTTTGTTGCAACAGAGACAGCAGCGCGGTGCAAATAATGTTGCTGTTGATCACCCCAAATGGTCACAGTAAGCTTTATACTTTTATGGGGGGAGCGTGGGGGGAGAACTAAAGATACATACAAATAAAGATAACGTTAGTGGGTAAACAGTTATACAAAATGTGGAGCAAAGTATGTAGGTGCTCGTCTCAAAGCAGCCTGGTCTAAAAGATTAAATGCCACGCCCAACAGAGCCACGCCCAACAGAGCCCCGCCAAACAGAGCCACGCCTACCCTATCCACGCCTACCCAGGGAAAGGCCATGTTGGCTTGAAACGCTGTTGCCATGTAATTAAGATATTGCAATTTAATTGAAGCTCGTTTGTTATTTATAAGGACTCAGGCCGGGAGTTTGGGGCTGAATGCGCACTTAAATGAAAGTAACATGTCGTGCAAACCCATCATGGATTCCCCAGCAAAAATGTAGCAGGTTTATTTATTTATACAATGTGTCACCAGGCAGTAATACACTGAGAGTTACCTCCCGTTGTCACGTGTGCCCTGGGCGGCTGTAGCCTTATCTTCTAAGGGGGTTATTTCTGAAACTGTGATGGGAGTTTTCCAATTGATTAGTTCCCCTGATATTGGCATGATCACTGTTTAATGAATATCCCCCAAAGTCTCATATCTAAGGCTTTGTCCCCGCTGGCACTGAGCTCTCCAAGCATGAGCGCGGGGTGTCCTTTAAAATTTCGCAAAAGCGCTCGCGGGGGGGGGGACGATGCAGGGGAAGCTGAGCGCGATTGTAAGTCAGAAACATTTGTTTATGAGCGCCGGTGAGCGTGTGTGCACGCGCATATGCGCACGTGCATCGCGTGAGGGGGGACTTGCATATATATTTATATGCAAGTCACCTCGCCAAGCGCCGCCCGCTCAGCGAGCTCAGCGCTAGCGGGGACGCAGCCTTAGATAGTCCCTAGAATAAAAAAAATCTACAATTGCTGGAAACTACAATGCAGCTCTAGCAGTGATTGTGAAGCCTGGGACTGGTAATTAAACTGCAATAGCACAGATTGGAGAACGAGTGCACATTACACCGTTACATTGAGGTCAATGGGAGATTCAGTGTGATGGAATGTTCTTTTTTTCCCCACAAATGAGCACATCATTTCCCTCTTTACTGCGTGAATAAGGTGGAAACGAATAAAGCAATGCAGCAGATCTATCTATCCATCCGTCTCTCCATCTCTAATCTATTAATCTCTCCGTCTGTTTATCTATGATATACCATTTATCTATTTTCAATCTATTATCTCTCTGTCTGTCTAGTATCTGAGTGTCTATCTATATCTCCCTCTATCAATCCCCCTCTCTATCCCTCGTCCATCTATCTGTAACCCTCCTTAAGGAGTTTACACCAGCTGACTATGAACATAGTTTTGCTCAGTCTCTCGTACCTTCTCAGTGCTGGGTCAGTGCAGGCTGGGCTCAGTCTCTCGTACCTTGTCAGGGTGCTGGGTCAGTGCAGCCTGGGCTCAGTCTCTCATACCGTGTCAGGGTGCTGGGTCAGTGCAGCCTGGGCTCAGTCTCTCATACCGTGTCAGGGTGCTGGGTCAGTGCAGGTCGGGCTCAGTATCTCACACAGTGTCAGGGTGCTGGGTCAGTGCAGGCTGGGCTCAGTCTCTCACACAGTGTCAGGGTGCTGGGTCAGTGCAGGCCGGGCTCAGTCTCATACTGTGTCAGGGTGCTGGGTCAGTGCAGGCCGGGCTCAGTCTCATACTGTGCCAGGGTGCTGGGTCAGTGCAGGCTGGGCTCAGTCTCTCACACCGTGTCAGGGTGCTGGGTCAGTGCAGGCTGGGCTCAGTCTCTCACACAGTGTCAGGGTGCTGGGTCAGTGCAGGCTGTGCTCAGTCTCATACTGTGTCAGGGTGCTGGGTCAGTGCAGGCCGGCCTCAGTCTCATACCGTGTCAGGGTGCTGGGTCAGTGCAGGTCGGGCTCAGTCTCTTGTACCTTCTCAGGGTTCTGGGTCAGTGCAGGTCGGGCTCAGTCTCTCACACAGTGTCAGGGTGCTGGGTCAGTGCAGGCTGGGCTCAGTCTCTCACACAGTGTCAGGGTGCTGGGTCAGTGCAGGCCGGGCTCAGTCTCACACCGTGTCAGGGTGCTGGGTCAGTGCAGGCTGGGCTCAGTCTCATACCGTGTCAGGGTGCTGGGTCAGTGCACAGTCTCTCGTACCTTCTCAGGGTGCTGGGTCCACGCAGGCTGGGTGTAGATATGCTCACGGAATAATGATGGGTGCAGGAACTTTAATAGTATAAACAGGAGCTTTATTAACAGCCACTAATAATGCTCTTCACACTTAACTCTATTCACAGGTCTGACAGTGTTTGTACTATTTGCTTCTTCTCTATGTAACCCTTTTTCTGAACCCTCCCAAAGGAACTACTGGTCGCTGTACAACACCTGCGGCTCCAGGAGATCTGAGCCTCCGCTAGCTGGGAGCCTGGGGTAACACTTACACATTTACATAGCGCAGCGCCTGCACTTACCCAGGATCCCCGTGATGTGAGATTCCCCTGGGCAAGAAATACATACACACACATGTAATGCAAACAACTTTACTGTAATAATGATAATGCACGATAACCTTATCACTCTATAATGCAACGTAGCAATAACACATATCAATACACACTATACTCTAACGGTATAACCTTAGTGGCTCGGCCACTCTCATCAGGAGAAACGTCTCAGTCCCCTCACCGCGTGCCCCACACACCGTGTCCATGTATGATAGTATTGGTATAGGCTCAGTTCTGTAACCACTCGCTCAGTGTTCCTACAAAGAGTTTAGCCTAAGGCGGGATCAGCGCCTGTTGACCGTTGTTGGTGCACTTGATGTTATAGTACCTTCCGGTCACTATAGGCCGTCCCTGCAGCACAGCAACCTTCTGTGACTTCAGGGAACACTCCTAGGGGCCTACGAGGTAGCCTGTCCTAGGCAGGTGGGTCACTGACCCCCTGCACCCACACTACCTCTCCCTTCACCGCCCGGGTCCCCTCTCACTAATTCCTACCTAACACCTGCAGCAAACACACTGCACTCAACTGTACCTGCAGCAACTCACTGCACTCACACCGTACCTGCAGCAAACGCACTGCAACCAACCTGGTACCTGCAGCTACACTGCACACACACACTGTGCCTTCTTGTCAGCGCTCACAGCGCTGACAGCTGTGCCACTGACAAGACAACACACTCCACACCTAAGGGCAAGGTCCCTAACCTAGGGGCCGTCCCTCAGTACTTACCCCCTACCCTGGTGGGGATTGGGGCCTGCCTGGGATCTGGGGAACTACCTTACCTGGTGCAGGAGCCACTTGCTCCCTACACCCTTCCTTCCTCTTCCTGATCCCAGCTCCAACTGCTGTTGCCCTAAGCCCGCGAAATGTATCTATTCCCTTGTCTGGGAATCCTGGGCCCCCATCGGCCACTATGAGGCACCTGGTGCCTGCCTCTCTATGCCTCATGGGACTTGTAGTCCCGTGGAGGCTGCTGTACCATTGGGGCCGCGTGCGCGCTTGCCCTGCGCATGCGCGACTTCCTGATGGCCGCCACAACTCCCTGACTGTCCCCGCGCATGCGCGATCACTCGCCCAACCTGTCATGGCGGCTCCCGCTAGCCGGCTGCGCCGCCGGGATTCCAGGGACTCGGATCGCTCGCTGCACCGTCCCCCACCCTCGCGAGCAGCTGGCGGGTCCGTCACTGGCTCCGGCGGCATCCGCGACCGCTCGACAATCGCGGAGGGGGGTCCCTGGGGGCAAAACAAGACCGGGGCTACATCTAGATATCCTCATTTTAATACTCTAGGGAGGTACTGAGGCTCGTTTTTCATTGGGTTAGCCGAGTCGTCCCTCTTCCGTGTAGCGTCCGAAATGTCCCATTACTAGTGAGCGCCCTGTGGGCATTGGCTGACATTCTATTTGCTCAGGATCAAAATCCCGGTACTGTACACTGACTGCCACCTCTGGGTTAGCAACAGACCTTCCGATTAGGCCAATCTGGGTACGCTGTAAATTTCCTATCTGGGGAACCCCTTTTGGTCACAGGCTTCCTCGTATCTGATCAAATGAGTTCATCATGGCCATTGCTACGGGCGCCATCTGGATGGGGCACTTTCCCTAACTATAAAACAACAAACGGGGACAGATCAATCTTAGTACACATGTCTATACACGTAAACATACAGGTATTTACATTATTAACAGTGAGGCTCCTCTCACTGTCACTCCCAGGAACCTGGTTCTAGAGAATTCAGGGGAGCTATATACTGTATACTCTTCCATCTCCTTATGATGAGATCACTGGTCATGAAACCTCCTGGGAAGTGGCTATCCCTTTCTGCATAGTCATCCTTCATCACATGATGTAGAGGGGAGTATCCTGAGTGAGCCCAAACAGTTAACCCATTAAGGCTGTTAACCCCTTATACTACCTAGTAGTCCCTAATCTATCTATCTATCTATCTATCTATCTATCTATCTATCTATCTATTTATCGTTATTATTATTATTGTTATTACATGTTTGAGGTCGTTTCTGTTGCTCATTCTTGTAGTAAATACTGAATTGTATAAGTACTTAAGCCCTCCAAACACCAATAGAAAAATGCAATCTCTTTACTGGGTAAGATAGTAGTTAGCGTTAGCACGAGGGACGAATAGGATGTTCTGTGCTTTGGGACCAGCAGGTAATACTTTCCCTAAGCAAAAGGCACATTTGTGGGCTAAAAGGATTCAGACAGTCAATGAAAAGATAATTAAAAATATCTTTATACACTGCAGAAAATTGATTTTCATTGTGGACAATACAGTCTGCAAACATTAAATTATGTTTTGATTAAAAGTATCCCCTTTGGAGACTTTGTTAAGCGTTATTAAAGAAAAAAGCTGCCACAGAGTCTAAAGTGCAGGATTTTCTATCAAGTAACCACAGAGCTTCAGATCAGGCTGGAGACCACATTTACTTCCACACATCACTCAGCATTGTGTATTAGTTGAGCGTGGTTACAATGTTACAAGAGAAGCAGTCACTGTATTCAAAGGTATTTCAATAAATGTAAAAAAAAAAAAAGAATAAGGTAATTGTGTAAGAAAGGAATTGCCATGCTCAAGTTCAAAAGCCGTATCATCAAAGAAAAGGAAGCTTACAGGGACCTACTGTTTGGGGCCAAGTATCCTGAGAAGTGCCGGTTATTTTCTGATTTGGTAATGTTTTCATACAGCCCGCGTCTAAACACCTTCATTAGGCTTGTTATGCAGTGGCCGCGTGCGCTAGGCCGCGTGCGCGCGCGGCACTTATAGTTGGCTGAGGTTAGTCAGCCCTTCTATACAAGGGCCACGGCGGGGAAGACGGGTGTATATATGTATGCATGTGTGTGTATATGTGTGTGTGTGTATGTATGTATGTGTGTGTGTATGTGTGTATGTGTGTATGTGTGTGTATGTATGTGTATGTATGTGCGTGTGTGTATGTATGTGTGTGTGTGTGTGTGTGTGTGTGTGTGTGTGTGTGTGTGTGTGTTGTTGTGTGTGTGTGTGTGTTGTGTTGTGTGTGTGGTGTGTGTCCTGCATATGTTAAATAAATATTTTTATTTTTATCAATGTTGTTTTTTAATAAAAAAAAATAATAATAAATCATACATACATACACACAAACACATATAAGTAAACATACCATACATACACACATACATACATACCGTCATACAGTACACTCCCATCACAGTATACACTCAATACGTATGCGGCACGTGCACGCCCTTCGCACATGCACACGTGCGTGGCCGCACAGTCTATAACAGCCCTTACCCCAGCCTCCCGTTACGTTAAATGCTGCAGACCAAGCATATCCAAATATGTGTGTGTGTTTTTTGTAATAAATCATTCGTACTTTGAAAAATAATTGCACACCTTTTTTTTTAAAACCAACTCTGAATTACATTTTTATGTAACAAGCTTTTTTTTCTCTATAGCAACCATTTACAAAGTCACTCCCCTTCCTCTCTAAAGAGGCTCTGATATCCACCCCTTTTTGAGCCCCGCACTCCCTCTCTAGCAGTGCACCAATTGTATGTAGTGTCTGCCTGGTCCATGATCTTCCCCACAGAACTTTGCATCTTGGGTCCTCTTGTGCAGCACTGACAGACTTTAGTGAACCCCCACACCGATCTTCCCCAACCGGTCAAGGAGAACGGGATCGGTCGTCAACTTAGATTATTAGTCATCAATGTGTGGATGTATTGATGCTCATTTAAAGGGGGAAATAAATAAATAAAAATGGCACTTACCACTGCTGCTTTAAGCATTTACACTGCTGCTTAAGCAGATTAAAAAAATAAACGGTTTAAAGTCGCCCTTTAGCCCGTATTTATCCTTATTTAGGATAAGATACATGTGTTTTTTTTAAATTAAAGAGCTTGAATAGAATCATATTGAATGTAGGCAAAAAAAAAAATCTCCAGTCAATCTATAACAACAACCTCGGATACTGACAGAATTTGTATTTAGAGCACTATACTCACATGTACACACATGCATTGTCATTTGTAAGCAGCAAACGTGAAATCTTATGGTTTTTTTCTCAAATAATCAGTTCTGTGGTATTAGATATTAGATTTTTTTTAAAATTCAACTCTTAATGAATTTTTGAATGACTGCAGTTTTTTTTAATGAATTAAAAAGAACATGTTTATAGTGTGTATAATTGAAGCAGGGGGTCTCCGAGCTGAATCCCGTTCTTTTCAGCTCCAGTGACCTCCTGCTTCCGGAGATACTTCCTCTGACTTATGGCCAAAGCGCTCTCCTCGCTACCAGGTTCACAAGACGTATGCCCACTGTTTAAAGATCTCAGGCCCTGCGGGCCAATAGGAAACTGTGATGTCATCAGTGCGGCTTCCTATTGGCCCATGTGATGTGGGAGCTTTCAACTTTAAAGCCCTACTTGCTCAGTCAGAGTGACTACCGGCACCTACTTCAGATTAAGTATGTCCGGAACTAGGGGGTCCCTGAGCTGAATTAATGGGTTCATTCCCGAGACCCCCTGCTTCAATCTATAAAAAAAAATACAAGAAATATGCCTCCTTGGATTGCTTCTTTAAAGCAGCCTTTGATTTCTATTGCAGGCTTTAGCCCACCTTCCCAGCATGCAAGACTTTGCAACACTTTCTGTTTGTGATCATTTGTTGCCAATGCTCCCACAGTTTGAGCTGTAAACTGTTACAATACTAATGTTTACCTTAGTAATATAAGGAACATTGTAGCTACTGAGTTACCAACACTGATTGAAGGACGAGAAACATAAGGCTGCCATTATGTTAGGCACACATCAGGATTTTAGCAGATTTATACAGGAGAACTAAACAATTGCCAGCTTAGTAAGAATGTAGAACTATAAATTTCACACCTTTACATATACAAATAAGAAAGAAAATGTAAATAATAAAAGGGGGGGCTCAGTAGTATTGCGCAGTGAAAGGAGCAATACTAGTGTAAATGTTTCAGTTTTCGAGGGGGTTCGCAATACATTGCATTGCTCTCTGCTTGTTCTCACAGTTACAGCAAGAGGTTTCCAACTCCATTCTAAGACCCCCCAACAGGTCAGGTTTTAACAGGATATGCCTGCTCAGGATTCCATCAGTTGCTCAATCGAAGCCGGTTGAGCCACCTGTGCTGAAGCAGGGATATCCTGAAAACCTGACCTGTTTGGGGGGGAGGGGGGTCTTGAGGACTGGAGTTGAGAACCCCCGAGTTAGGGAATATAAGACAATGGGAGCCATATTTATAAGCAGTGCTAAGCCACAATACATTCGATGGTCTGTTCTGGCTATAACAAAACATGTTCAACCTACAAGCTTCCCAGCCGAGGGTCGAGTGACTATAATAGTATTTGACAGGGAAGAACGGGCAGAACTGACTGCCAATGTTGACAGCAGTTGTGGTGTTCTCAGGTTGTGTTACCAATATGGGCCCTAACGGGACTTGCACCATTTAGTAGATATGGCTCCACATCCCTTATATTCGTTATTGTTCTTATAATTGTGGCCAAGATATCTGAAGAATGTACAAAGAGCAGGAAGATCTTTTCAGTTTGTGCCACGTTGCCTCCTGCAAACATTGTATTAAACACATTGACCCTGGGGCGAAAGCTTGGCGGTTACAGTATTTTTTTGCCGCAGTAAAAACCTTGTCTGCTTTGCCCTGAATCCAAAGCATTTCGGTCTCTTTGGTTCCTCACTTTGCTACCCCTGACAATGAACTCTCAAGTACGTGCGCATCTCTCGTTGCTCCTACATGGAATCTAATATACATTCAATTTGCTTCTGGATATTGCATTGTATTCATAGAGCACGGGGCGTCAACGCCAGTCCTCAAAGTGCTATTAATTACCGCAGCTTGATGTATCCGGCCCTAGAAGGGAATGCAACTCCAGGCAAAGGCATGATCAGACACTTTGTGCTGCACTTGAGTGTATTCTTTGTGCTGCTTGAGTGCCACATATGGGCCACTTAACTTTACCATGGGCCGACTTTAATTCCATGCGGCATCATTTAATGGCAACCATTGTGTGTGTGGCTAATTTAGTAACATCCTCTGCCCTTTCATGCTGCGTGGCCAGTCAGTATGCAGAGCACCAAAGGTCTCCTCCGTAATGTTGCTTTATATGCACAAATCCATCGACTCTGAACTTTCGCCAGGAGACTTAATAATTTTTTTTATCGCTTTGCAATTTATATTCTTTTCCAAACAAAAATGCACCATACTAACTCAATCAGCACCCACCTTTGTGGGATTTGGATATCGAAAAACACCCTTTACATCAGTACTGTTATAAAACATCCTATAGATATGAAGACATTTTAATTTTCCAAGAGGGCCGATCCTTCCGTTTTAAGCACGAAAAACTCATTTTAGTTCCAAGTTTGCTCTTAAAGTTGGCTGCAGAATCAGTTAAAAAAAAAAAACAAATAACTAAGGATCATATGTCCCACTTAATCTGCCAATATGTTACCAGCTACTAACGGTCCCCGTTCTTTCCGCTACGTTGTTGTTTTTTCATGACATTGTCGTGCTACAGTGTCTATAGAAACTAAGCAAAATAAACACTGATTCAACTGTGTACTCATTCGTTTTGAAAGACGAATGCGGCAGTGCAGCTTCCTTTGAAGCTCTAAGGCCGAGTCCATAGACGGACAGGCCGCGCTGAGCCGTGCGGACGCTCAGCGCTGACCCCTGCATCCATCATGAGGATGCTTGAGAGGGGCTCACACGAGCGTCCGCGGCGTGCTGACGAGTGGATTTTCAGCCGGCAGCCAATGCTGTTTTTCAAGCCGCTGTCGGCTGAAAACATCCAATCAGCCAATAAAGCAGCTTCAACGTCACGCGCCGTGACGTCGGCGCCTTGACGTCAGTGCGTCGCAGGCGATGTGGCCCAGCGACGTCACTGCCCGCGCCTCCACCACCTCTCCCCGGCTCCCTTAGCGCACGCTGGCTCAAGCGTTGAGCGTGCCTCCGCTCTCCTCACCCTTCTATGGCCCGGCCTAAGGCCGTGATTATACGCCAGCGGCTTCGCACGAGACAAAAACAATGGCAGTTTACATACCATTAGCGATGTGCGCGCCGCCTGGAGCAGCAGGGCGGCAAACTTCTGAAGAGACTTTGAAATGTGTTTCTGGCCGGCGACACCGCAATCCCGTGATGGTTTCAGCCAATGAGGGCGAACTGCTCATGGCCACGCCTCCGCCACGCCTCCCTGTCCTCCTTCTCACTGCTCCTCTCCTTGATCAAGATGCCGCTCGGCGGCAGCGTGAGGGTGATGTCCCGGCTGCGCTGCCGCTCGCAGCATCTGGTATATATCGTAGCCTAATACTTACTAAGGAAATAACAGCCTCAGTGATTACGTTATGGTGTCAAACAGAAAACTGCGCTTCATCTTTCACATACAACTATAGGACATGGGAATACAGATACGTGTGTATAAATATATAGAAGGCGGGGGTTGCAGACCTGCCTAGACATGCAGATGAGCATACAGTTATATTTGCATATTTGCTTTCCTGTGGAGTGTTTTTGTCCCTTTTTTACTCACCATAACTAACTCAAGATTATTATATATATTATTATAGATATATATATATTGTATATTTGTTTTATATCATATGTATATCTATAATATGATATTTTAGTTTATATTAGATAATAGGTATATGTATATGTATATGTATATTATATATATATAATATTATATATTGACATACGATACGGTTGCAACACGACATCAAGGGACAGCACCAGTTAATTAAATCAAAATTTTCTATATTGGAAGAAGACACAAAAACAGAACGTTTCGAGTCCCCAGTGGACCTTGCTTCAAGGGCACCACCTTGAGAAAGGTCCCACTGGGGGACCAACGTCGTTTTGGTGTCTTCTATCAAATATGAAACAATTTTTGATTACTTACACTGCGTGCTGTCCCTTGATTTCGGTGTGCAACCGGTATCGTATGGTCTGTTTATTGCTTTATGGAAAGCCCCAAAACTTTTTACTTGCATATTGTGTGCCGTCGTGCATTGGATTCTATATATATATATATAGTATATATATAATATATACAGTGTTCGACACACCCTATACATTTGCTCGCCGCCCGGGCGAGTGGATTTAACCCCCGGGCGAGTAAATATTGGCCCAAGCAGCAACGTTGTACTAGTGGCGAGTTATTTTTTTGTGTGTGAGTATAGTTTTTGGTGATTGTGCAACCACTGTATATATAGATATATATATATATATATCAGAAAATAGCCGTGTTAGCCCCGATTGCGATCAGTGCACAATAAACAATGAGTTCTTCAGTATTAGGTGTACCTTTTTTTTATTTGGACTAACAATTCCATGTCATAGTCCAAGCGTTTCGTAGAGTTTCTCCTCTCTTCCTTCGAGGTCAACCAATACGTATATACACACCGGAATCTATGGCCTACACAATTATAGAGGAAAGAAAAAAAAAGAAACAGATATACTGTTAATAAAAACGGATAGGTGTAAAAGATTGTACACCCTACCTTACTACAGTACAATCTGTTTTTTGTTTGTTTTGTTTCTCTACACTGTTTAGACTCAAACCTGTGATAATCAGTATTGCTGACCTGAAGAAAGAGAACTCTCGAAAGCTGTCCTATGACATCAGTGTTATCCAATAAAAAAGTATCACCAATACTGTAGAACTCATTTTCTCGACACTATATATTATATATATATATATATATATATATTATAGTATATAGGTAGTATATATATATATTAATATCAAGAAAAAACACAGGCGCCTCAATAGTGTAGTGGCCTTTTTCTTCTCTTCCTCCGCATGTGAGTTCTTCTTCTTGTGTTGTAGTGTCCTTATTGGCTTCGTGTTTCAAGTGTTTCCACTCACAGGAGGATTTCCTCTCCATTAAACAAAAGAGAGGATATGGTTAATGGCATATGTGATAGAAGGGTCAATATGTGGGGGAGGATAGGGTATTGATGAACCACTAAATGAATTGCATATATCTAACACTCACCATACGGGCCAATGTGGTGATGGTCCTATCGTTGGTGTCTGTTCCTGCCCTTTTTAGGGATATTACCCAATGTGGACAGGTGGTGATGAAGGTGGGGACATGATAAAGCTATAGTATCCCAATACTCACACCGTGCCAGTGTGAGCACACACTCTACGGTTTCTTTACTCGTTACTTTCTATTCCTGTGTGACTGACGACGGGCAATGTGAAGTGTGGTCCTATCTTGGTGTCTTGTTCCTCTGCCCTTTTAGGGATATTATACCCAATTGGTATCATGTGGGATGAGGATGGGACAATGATAAAAGAGTATAGTATCTACACTACTTCACCGGGCCATTTGAGTACACACTCCTAGCGGTTTTTCCTTTACTTCTATTCCTGGTGTGACGTGACGCGGAAGATAGCTTGTAACATAAACAAATGACATCTAGGGTCTGGAGGCTAACAAAGCTAAATTTTAATAAGAACAGAAATAAACAAAATACAACAAACCAAATCTTGCTGTGGGGAAATAAAAGCAAAGGGGGCAGTGTGGTGTATAGTGGGTGGGGATCTCCCTTCCGCTTCCGGCCATGGGATTACTCAACTGCACCTCTGCCTCCTCTGTGGTGTGCTGTGAAGTGTCCCAAAAAAAAAAGAGCAACGCGTTCGTCCGGGACTGGACTTCTCAATGCTCTGTAGATCTACAATCTCAGAGCCCTGAGGAAGCCAGTTCGCGGACGAAACGCGTTGCTCTTTTTTCTTCTGGGACACTTCACAGTCACCCACAGAGAGGCAAGGTCAGTTGTGTCTCCCATCCGGACGCGGAAGGCGAGATCCCCTACATATACACACACTCCCCTTTGCTTTTATTTCCCCACAAAGCCTGGGGGGGGGTTTTTTTTTTTTTTTGTTTGTTCTGTTTTTATTTTGTTGTTATTTTCTTTTTTTTTCTTATTAAAATTAGTTTTTAGCCTCCAACCCGATGCTCATTTGTTTTAAGTTACAAGCTATCTTCAGCGTCAGTCACACCAGAATAGAGTATAAGAACGCTAGGGAGTGTGTACTCACACTGGCCCGTTGTAGTATTGTGATACTAATCTTTTATCATGTCCCCACGCCTTCATCACCACCTGCTACAATTGGTAATATCCCTAAAAGGGCAGGAACAAGACACCAAGATAGGACCACCTCCACATGTGCCCGTCTGTCAGCTCACCCATGACATAGAAGTATAAAAAACGCAGGAGTGTGTACTCACACTGGCCCGTGTGAGTAGTTGTGATACTATATCTTTATTCACATTGTCCCCTATCCTTCTCACCACCTGCTAACCAATTGGGTATTGCCCAAAAGGGCAGGAACAAAGACACCCAAGATAGGACCACACGTCACACTTGTGCCCGTGTGAGTGTTAGTACATACATCCATTTTTAGTGGTTCATCAATACCCTATCCTCCCCCACATTGGACGCTTAAACACATAGCCCTAACCATATCCTCTCTTTGTGTTTCTTGAGGAGAAATCTCCGGAGTGGAACACTGAACCACCGAAGCAATAAGGACCATACAACAAAGAAAGAACTCACATCGCGGAGAGAAAAAGACATTGTCAAAGCACGGGACATCCCCAAAGAACCCTTGATGAGGAACTGAGCTTACACAACGCCTTGTAAGTTATATTACAATTTTTATTTACCTTCTCGACCCACATATACACATCTATGTATATTCGCCCTTTCAATGGTCATCTGCCACCTGAGCTATTACTTCGCTCAGGGTATAACCGCTCATTGTTATATAACTAGACCCTTCACACTGCCTGTTTCCCACAACTGTGCTCCCCCACTCCTTTTGGTATTCATTGCTTACCAAGGGTCCTGGATATATCCGCTTGGTTCCGAGTCACAGGAGGACATCACTTGAAAAATCACACTCAGGCAGTATCAACCTCATCTCCCTTTTTTATATTTACTTATCTGACTTGAGCTCTACAAGTACCGCGCCCGGGTAACCTCCTCTAAGCACTCATAGTGTATAAGTTACAAAATTTATGGAGGCGTGGAAAAAGTCAAAATTGCGTCACGTCACAAACAAATCAGGAACTAAGCAGTTTACTGAGTACAGTAGTGGCACTCCCGCTTTACAGCGTTCCGCTCATACATCGTTTCCCAATAACATAGCCCATATTCTTAGGTTTCAGCGCGTGTTCCTTGTTTTTCCGCGCACGAGCGCTCAGCAGCCTAGTATCTGGCTGTCACTACGTAGCAACATTTTAGGCAGGAGCGCAGCTGCGCTTGCCAGATGCCATTTGTAGCGAAACAGTCGGGTTACAGCTCTGTTTTCAAAGGTACAATACAGATACAAAGCAGGCCGCGCTTTAACAGCGATTTCCGCTTTACGTAGGCCGCGCCTGGAACGGAAACCCGCCGTATGAGCGGGGGCCCTTGCTGTATTCAATTCACCAACCGCAGTGAGGCATACCAGCAGGCAGCGTCTCAGGGGCGCTCCACACCGAGTGTGCTCAGATACCCATTCACTGTCCGGCTCTCTGTGCCGAGTATTTCCTCCTCCATCCCAGACGATCTCTCGAGAGAGTGACGCTCAGCGGAGGTGAGGTTTAGGTTAACCTCCGTCCTCCTATGCAAGCGATGCAGGCTCTGTGTCCATAGACAGCAAGGCAGGCGTCTCTAAGGGGCTCCACAGTATGGCCGCAGACCACACCCACTCTGCGCTAGCCTCTGCACGCCGGGACCTACACGCAAGCGGGCAGGCCTACTGTTCTCATAGAACAGCCAGCAAGGGAGGTGTCGCTAGGGGTGTGTTTTTCAGAATTTTATTTTATAATGATTGTATAATGCGCTCCACATCTATTATTAGCATTGGGACTCCGTATCGTGTGTGTGTGTGTGTGTGTGTGTGTGTGTGTGTGTGTGTGTGTGTGTGTGTGTGTGTGTGTGTGTGTGTGTGTGTGTGTGTGTGTGTGTGTGTGTGTGTGTGTGTGTGTGTGTGTGTGTGTGTGTGTGTGTGTGTGTGTGTGTGTGTGTGTGTGTGTGTGTGTGTGTGTGTGTGTGTGTGTGTGTGTGTGTGTGTGTGTGTGTGTGTGTGTGTGTGTGTGTGTGTGTGTGTGTGTGTCTGCATAATGTTAATAAATATTTTATTTTTATCAATGTGGTTTTTTAATAAAAAAAAATAATAATAAATCATACATACATACACACAAACACATATATACAGTACATACACATACATACACACATACATACACATACAGGTCATACAGTACACTCCCACACAGTATACACACAATACGTATGCGGCACGTGCACGCGCCTTCGCACATGCACACGTGCGTGGCCGCACAGTATATAACAGCCCTTACCTGGCCTCTCAGTTACGTTAAAGCTGCAGACCAAGCAATATCCAAAATATGTGTGTGTGGTTTTTTTTGTAATAAATCAGTTCTGTACTTTGAAAAAATAATTGCACCTTTTTTTTTAAAACCAACTCTGAATTACATTTTTATGTAACAAGCTTTTTTTTCTCTATAGCAACCATTTACAAAGTCACATCCCCTTCCTCTTCTAAAGAGGCTCTGATCCACCCCTTTTTGAGCCCCGCACTCTCTCTAGCAGTGCACCAATTGTATGTAGTGTCTGCCTGGTCACATGATCTTCCCCACAGAACTTTGCATCTTGGGTCCTCTTGTGCAGCACTGACAGACATTTAGTGAACCCCCACACCGAATCTTCCCCAACCGGTCACAGGAGACGGGATCGGTCGTCAACTTAGATTATTAGTCATCAATGTGTGGATTGTATTGATGCTCATATTAAAGGGGGAAATAAATAAATAAAAATGGCAGCTTACACTGCTGCTTTAAGCAGTTACACTGCTGCTTTAAGCAGTTAAACGGTTAAAGTCGCCCTTTAGCCCGTATTTATCCTTATTTAGGATAAGATACATGTGTTTTATTTTAAATTAAAGAGCTTGAATAGAATCATATTGAATGTAGGCAAAAAAAAATCTCCAGTCAATTCTATAACAACCTCGGATACTGACAGAATTTGGTATTTAGAGCACTATACTCACATGTACAACATGCATTGTCATTTGTAAGCAGCAAAACGTGAAATCTTATGGGTTTTTTTCTCAAATAAATCAGTTCTGTGGTATTAGATATTAGATTTTTTTTAAAATTCAACTCTTAATGCAATTTTGAATGAACTGCAGTTTTTTTTTAATGAATTAAAAAGAACATGTTTATAGTGTGTATAATTGAAGCAGGGGGTCTCCGGAGCTGAATCCCGTTCTTTTCAGCTCCAGTGACCTCCTGCTTCCGGAGATACTTACCTCTGACTTATGGGCCAGAAGCCGCTCTCCTCTGCTACCAGGGTTCACAAGACAGTATGCCCACTGTTTAAAGATCTCAGGCCCTGCGGGCCAATAGGAAACTGTGATGTCATCAGTGCGGCTTCCTATTGGCCCATGTGATGTGGGAGCTTTCAACTTTAAAGCCCTACTTGCTCAGCTAGAGTGACTACCGGCACCTACTTCAGATGTAAGTATGTCCGGAACTAGGGGGTCCCTGGAGCTGAAATTAATGGGGTTCAGTTCCAGAGACCCCCTGCTTCAATGCTAAATAAAAAAAAAATACAAGAAAATATGCCCTCTTGGATTGCTTCTTTAAAGCAGCCTTTGATTTCTATTGCAGGCTTTAGCCCACCTTCCCAGCAGTGCAAGATCTTTGCAACACTTTTCTGTTTGTGATCATTTGTTGCCAATGCTCCCAGCAGTTTGAGCTGTAAACTGTTACAATACATAATGTTACCTTAGTAATATAAGGATACATTGTAGCTACTGAGTTACACTGATTGAAGGACTGAAACATAAAGGCTGCCATTATGTTAGGCACACAATCAGGATTTTAGCAGATTTATAACAGGAGAACTAAACAATTGCCAGCTTAGGTAAGAATGTAGAACTATAAATTGTCACACGCTTTACATATACAAATAAGAAAGAAAATGTAAATAATAAAAGGGGGGGCAAGTAGTATTGCTGCAGTGAAAGGAGCAATACTAGTGTTAAATGTTTCAGTTTTCGAGGGGGTTCGCAATACATTGCATTGCTCTCTGCTTGTTCTCACAGTTACAGCAGAGGTTCTCAACTCCAGTTCTCAAGACCCCCCAACAGGTCAGGTTTTCAGGATATGCCTGCTTCAGGAATTCCATCAGTTGCTCAATCGAAGCCGGATTGAGCCACCTGTGCTGAAGCAGGGATATCCTGAAAACCTGACCTGTTGGGGGGGAGGGGGGTCTTGAGGACTGGAGTTGAGAACCCCCGAGTTAGGGAATATAAGACATGTGGAGCCATATTTATTAAGCAGTGCTAAGCCACAATACATTCGATGGTCTGTTCTGCTATAACAAAACATGTTCAAACCTACAAGCTTCCCAGCCTAGGGTCAGAGTGACTATAATAGTATTTGCAGGGGAAGAACGGGCAGAACTGACTGCCAATGTATGACAGCAGTGTGGTGTTCTCAGGTTGTGTTACCAAATAATGGGCCCTAACGGGACTTAGCACCATTTAGTAGATATGGCTCCACATCCCTTATATTCGTTATTTCTTAATAAATGTGGCCAAAGATATCTGAAGAAGTACAAGAGCAGGGAAGATCTTTTCAGTTTGTGCCACGTTGCCTCCTGCAAACATTGTATTAAACACATTGACCCTGGGGCGGAAAGCTTGGCGGTTACAGTATATTTTGTTGCCGCAGTAAAAACCTTGTCTGCTTTGCCCTGAATCCAAAGCATTTCGGTCTCTTTGGTTCACTCACTTTGCTACCCTGACAATGAACTGCAAGTACGTGGCGCATCTCTCGTGGCTCCTACATGAATCTAATATACATTTCAATTTGCTTCTGGATTATTGCATTGTATTCATAGAGCACGGGGGCGGTCAACGCCAGTCCTCAAAGTGCTATTAGATTACCGCAGCTTGATGTATCCGGCCCTAGAAGGGAATGCAACTCCAAGCAAGATGCAGATCAGACACATTTGTGCTGCACTTGAGTCGTATTCTTTGTGCTGCTTGAGTGCCACATATGGGAACACTTACTGTACCAGGGCCGACTTTAATTTCCATGCGGCATCATTTAATGGCACCATTTGTGTGGCTTAATTTAGTAACATCCTCTGACCCTTTCATGCTGCAGTGACCAGTCAGGTATTGCAGAGCACCAAAGGTCTCCTCCGTATTGTGCTGTATATGCACAAATCCATCGACTTCTGAACATTTCTGCCAGGAGACTTAATAATATTATTTTTTATCGCTTTGCAATTTATATTTCTTTTCCAAACAAAAATGCACCATACTAACTCAATCAGCACCCACCTTTTGTGGGATTTGGATATCGAAAAATCCTTTTACATCAGTACTGTTATAAAACATCCTATAGATATGAAGACATTTTAATTTTCCCAAGAGGGCCGTATTCCGTTTTATGGCACGAAAAACTCATTTTAGTTCCAAGTTTGCTCTTTAAAGTTGGCTGCAGAATCAGTTAAAAAAAAAAAACAAATAAGATAAGGATCATATGTCCCACTTAATCTGCCAATATTTACCCAGCTACTAACGGTCCCGTTCTTTCCGCTACGTTGTGTTTTTTCATGACATTGTCGGTGCTACAGTATCTATAGAAACTAAGCAAAATAAAACACTGATATCAACTTGTGTACTCATTCGTTTTGAAAGACGAAGCGTCAGTGCAGCTTCCTTTGAAGTCTAAGGCCGAGTCCATAGACGGACAGGCCGCGCTGAGCCGTGCGGACGCTCAGCGCTGAGCCCCTGCATCCTCAATGAGGATGCCTTGAGAGGGGGCTCACACGAGCGTCCGCAGGCGTGCTGACGAGTTGGATTTTTCAGCCGGCAGCCATGCTGTTTTTCAGCGCGCTGTCGGCTGAAAACATCCAATCAGCCTAAAGCAGCGTCAACGTCACGGCGCCGTGACGTCGGCGCCGTGACGTCAGTGCGTCGCAGGCGATTGGCCCAGCGACGTCACTGCCCCGCCTCCACCACCTCTCCCCGGCTCCCTTCGCGCACGCTGGCTCAGCGTTAGCGTGCCTCCGCTCTCCTCACCCTTCTATGGCCCAGGCCTAAGGCCGTGATTATACGCCAGCGGCGTCGCACGGAGCAAAAACAAATGGCAGATTTACATACCATTAGCGATGTGCGCGCCGCCTGGAGCAGCAGGGCGGCAGACTTCTGAAGAGACTTTGAAATGTGTTTCTGGCCGGCGACAGCCGCATCCCGTGAGTGGTTCAGCCAATGAGGGCGAACTGCTCATGGCCACGCCTCCGCCACGCCTCCCTGTCTCCTCTCACTGCCTCCTCTCCTTGATCAAGATGCCGCTCGGCGGCAGCGTGAGGGTGATGTCACCGGCTTGCGCTGCCGCTCAGCAGCATCTGGTATAATCGTAGCCTAATACTTAACTAAGGAAAGAACAGCTCAGTGATTACTGTTATGGTGTCAAAACAGAAAACTGCGCTTCATCTTTCAATAAACTATATGACATGGGTAAATACAGATACAGTGTGTATAAATATATAGAAAGGCGGGGTTGCAGACCTGCCTAAGACATGCAGATGAGCATACAGTTATATTTGCATATTTGCTTTCCTGTGGAGGGTTTTTGTCCCTTTTTTACTCACCATAACTTAACTCAGTATTATGGTTTAGCCTATCCCCACTCACTCAATCCCACTTCCTCAATCCCCCATCACACTCACCCCCCCCCTCTTCGTACACAGATACTCCCCCCCACACAAACACAGTCCCCCCCACAATAATTAACCTCCCCTCCACACACACAATGAAATACCTCCCTCCCACACACAAAATGCAATACCACCGCCCACACAAGATGCAATTCCCCCCTCCCCACACACAATGCAATAACCTGCGGATTCATTTGATGCGGTTACGGTCTGGAGCTGCGTGGCGGATTCTGCCTCTCCCTCCTCTTCCCCCTTAGCGATTTCAAACGGGCAACCGTGAGTATAACATCTGCAACACGCTGGTGCTCAACGGGTTTAGCTAGTTGCCTCCTTGTTACCATTCACGTTGTTCAACACGCTATGATTCCATAGGGGATATCAGGAGTGGATACTTAAGAAACATTATCAACATTGTTTACAGACTATTTTCAAATACCTCCAAACAACAAAATATGCCTACACTTGTGTTGTTTCATTGAGCATCGATTTTGTCTACGGACTGTGTTAAGTCCTGGAATCTCTTCAATTCATTTGATGCCGCATTGCCATGGCGACACGTCACCGCAGACAAGGTAAGATAAGTTACTGAGGCCTGGCGCAATCCCCCGGCATTTTATTTAAATGTCTTGGGGAAGAGTGCGGGGCCTCTTTAAGCACCGCGCCCCCCCATGAAAATCTCCCCGCAGTTTGCGCAGACGTTCCCTAGAGAACCCCCGAGAAATGATGGCAACCTAAACACTATAATGGAAAAGAAACCATTAATTAGGGGGGTGTTGGAGAAGCTAATCGCTGATCGCTCTTCGATACCTGTTGTTGGAGCTCTGTGGAATCCCCCTTTTGTGTCATATTATAAAATGTACACATGCTATAGGGGCCATAGGTGCTGAGTGTTAACCCTCGTATTAACTATTATTAAACAACCCTTAAGCATGTCATTTCCATTGGTTCATTTTATACCTAGGAGGAGCTTTACCTTTAAGCTGACGCGGGCTCCTTTGTTTCAGGCTACAAACACTCTCCCGCGTGACACCATTCATCATCCAACGTGAGGTTTAATGGATTAGAAATGCAGATGTGACCTTGCTTTTCAGCATAACACTGCAACATTAAGAGCTACTGTGTGCAAACTCTTTCCCAACACAAACAGTCATTTTAACACGGGACTGGGGAGAATAATCTGTGTAATGTCTGAAGAAAATACGCTGAATAATGCAGGAAAGTAAATAATGTCCGCATTAGGGGGAGTATTCAGAGACGCAGTAAATTTGACATATTATTGGTTGTAAACAATCAGACTTTTTTTTGTTTGCCAGCCAAAAAATGGTTATTGTAGTGACGGCTAAGATGAAAGCATTGCAATGTAAACTGCATACTCATGTTTTATATAACATGCAACTTATTATTTTGTTTATATGAAAACAGTAATTCATGTTTACACTTGTTAATAACCATATCTGCCAAATAAATGCACAGTGTGTTTTGTATTAAGCTCCAGGGAGGGAGGGGGGAGGGGGGAGGGGGGAGCATTTGAAGTATCTTACATTTGATGCAGGTTATTAATCCAATGATTTTAGATCAGGTCAGGATTGGTGGAGATTTTTTCCATTTTACGGAAATGGAAAAGAGTGATGAAATTCATTATGCACCATTACATTATATGTGTAGCGTACCTCCTCCCTAACTCCTGCTATAGCCTTCACAAATTGCAAACATTGACGCGAGCGCGTGCGCGCGCACACGCAGGCAGAATTAGGCCTGGGACATAGCAGGTTCAGCCGCGCTCCTGCTCTGCCTCGCCTGCTCAAAATGGAGCTTTTTCCTGTCCTGGCAGGCGAGGCAGCGAGCGCGCTCTGGGTGTGGGGCGGAGGTGAGGTGGAGCAGAGATGGAGCGGAGGCGTGCCAGGAGACGGAGTGGGAGGCGGGGCTAATCCCTCGCTTCCATTGGATGTGAGCGGTCACGTGACCACTCACATCGCTTCCCCGAGCGGCAAATTTGAAACTTGCCTGTCTCGGCAAAGTTTCTGAGCCTCCGCACACATCAGCACGCATGCGGAAGGGGAAACTATAGCCGCGCTGATGACAGATGCAGGGGGCAGCGAAGGCCTCTGTAAACTTCACGTACCTTGGCTCAGACGGCTTCTGGAGATGGCGTCACATGACACCGTGTTGCCATGGTGACGTAACGTCGTGATGTCAGAACTCCAGAACCAAGGTAAGGAGGAGGGGGCACGAGGAGGGGGGGGGGCGAGCCAGCTTGGGGTGCAGGGAGAAAAGATTGTGCCCCCCTGCTTAAGAGAATAGACCCCTTTATACACTAAGACCGTGACTCATGAAGCTGCTTCTCCATGGCAAGGAATTCTCTGAGCTCCAGTGAAGTGAGTGGAACTCAGAGAGAGGCTTCCATGGCAGGGAATTCTCTGAGCTCCAGTGAAGTGAGTGGAACTCAGTGAGAGGCTTCCATGGCATGGAAGTCTCTGAGCTCCAGTGAAGTGAGTGGAACTCAGAGAGAGGCTTGCATGGCAGGGAAGTCTCTGAGCTCCAGTGATATGAGTGGAACTCAGCGAGAGGCTTCCATGGCAGGGAAGTCTCTGAGCTCCAGTGAAGTGAGTGGAACTCAGAGAGAGGCTTGCATGGCAGGGAAGTCTCTGAGCTCCAGTGAAGTGAGTGGAACTCAGCGAGAAGCTTCCATGGCAGGGAAGTCTCTGAGCTCCAGTGAAGTGAGTGGAACTCAGCGAGAGGCTTCCATGGCAGGGAAGTCTCTGAGCTCCAGTGAAGTGAGTGGAACTCAGCGAGAGGCTTCCATGGCAGGGAAGTCTATGAGCTCCAGTGAAGTGAGTGGAACTCAGTGAGAAGCTTCCTTGGCAGGGAAGTCTATGAGCTCCAGTGAAGTGAGTGGAACTCAGCGAGAGGCTTCCATGGCAGGGAAGTCTCTGAGCTCCAGTGAAGTGAGTGGAACTCAGCGAGAAGCTTCCATGGCAGGGAAGTCTCTGAGCTCCAGTGAAGTGAGTGGAACTCAGCGAGAAGCTTCCATGGCAGGGAAACACAACTACACAGCATGTTGAATAAGAGTCCACATCATGAATTAATATCTTATAATCACATTGAATGAGAGGCCAGTCCATGGAAACAAACCATTTAGAATTGGTGGATAGCAATTTAAAGGTGTAAAACAAAACAAAAAAAAACAAAAACTTTTCACTTAACAAATATCCCAGGCCAGATCCCTGTTTTAAATGACATCATTCCTGGCCCCATGCCAACATGAACCAATCTCTTGATCCTGATCAGAGACATCAAGCAATTTATATTCTTGCTCTAAGACTTTCTTGCTGCTAAAAAAAATGGTTAACATATGTTTTTTTAAATTACAATTGTAATGTAATATAGAACACAGATTGTACTCCCAAGATCAACTGCAAATGTTCCTTTCATTGCTTGTGGTGTTTGCTTTGGTAAGATTACTTGGTTATGTTCAGGTCCAAAACCCAAATCGTATCCATTTCCAGGACCGTAATCCTCCAGATTAAAGTGTAATGCACACTGCATTTCGTGTAAGAATGCATCCAGTAATGATAGCGACACAAAGCTTCCAGCCACCTCCGTAACCTGAGATCCACGGACTCTGGGCATTTTATAATGTTGCTAGGTTTATGTTGAGAATATCTATTCCTCATCAATCTTGTGTAAGGATGTAGTAAAGTGTAAAAGCAAAATAAGTATTAGTTATGGGATTCTCCTCGTCTTGACGCTGCTAATAGTGTGACCATCACGTACAGGCCACTAAGTGGCATCCTTCTTTTTGTAAATGCAACACACGTCCATGAAATGTCTGTGAATTGACTGCATAATCTCTGTTCATTTATGTAACCGTGTATTCAATACATTGTATTGTATCAGGTAACTCTCAATGTATTACTTCCTTGTAAAACATTTTATAAATAAACTTAGTCGTTCTATTTTGCACCCAATACATTCTAACAGGGCTGGTACCTTGACTTACTGCGTCATAAAGCAGCGTGCAACCAAGCTCGCAGATACAGTAGGTACATTCCCAGTCTCACTACATCAGCCTGTTATTATGGATAAAGTAAAGCTCTCATCCCCTGCCTTGTGCATATACCTTCAGCAGGTATGTTTTCTAAAGTGAGAAAGCCATTGTCAGTCAGAACAGGAAAACATGTGGGTCTGCAACTAAAACACAATAATAATAATAATAATAATAATAATAAAAACAAAAACAATCTCCAGTTTTATTATAAATCAGTAGTTGTAACATCAATGCCTTTTTTCTGTGTAGTTATTCTACAAATCCAGAACACAAAGGGTTACCTTTCTAAGGCGTAAATATGCTATTTTAAAAGTGCCCAGTTCTTCTACTGTCTCTTAGAGGCTATCAGGGGTCAAATCTCACCAATATTAATGGGCCAACTTTATTGGTCAATAAAGCAATTAATTAATAGAACATGTTTACAGCGGTGTTTGACAGCCAGATGTGCCAATAAGTCACAGGGACTGGTTAATGTAACTTCAAGGGCATTTTGAAGTGCTCTGGACAGAACAAGAAGGTGCGACCGGGAGAGGATTACCCACGTCCGTACAGATTTACTAAATATAAGCTAAATCCAATCTGATACAATTCACCAAAATTATGAATATACCTTTGTGACAAGTGAAATCAGGCAGATTAAATAATACCAAACACACCAAGCTCTTGAGGGTGCAAAGGTCAGATATGTGTCTGCCCCTCAAAATTAGGAGTAGCCCTGGCAAGACTGATTTCTATTCCTTCAAGAAACTCATCCGAACGCAATGATGTGAGACACATTGTTCTAGGAATTACAGAAAGAGAGTTAGGGCTTATTTTCAGCTATTTTTTTCATTTAACAAAACTATTCTCCGTCCTCGTTCGTAAATGTCACGGGATGGATGAGAGGGAGTTAAGGACGCACCCACAAACAAAAGGTGGGGCTCATCTTTGTGACAGGGCCAAAGTTAGGATGAAAACCATTCATTTGTATTACGAAATTTAGAATTCAACATAGAGCGGTATTGTGCCAATAAACACATGGATTCTCTGATTTTCTTCTCCAAACCCCCTTTGAAGGACCTATTGTTATGTCATAACGTATTTAGGTTTTCTGATGTTTTGCCCTGTTTATTTTATCAACTGTCCGCATTTCTATATTGTATGTTTTTTTTTTTGTAACATTCTTTTCCTGTACAGTACTGCTTTTTCGTATATTAAATCTAAAATGTTATAAGTACTGTCTTTGGGTTCTAATTTGAACCAAGAACCTTTTTAGAAGAGATTAGCCGCATTTTTAGGGCACATTTTGCTACATTTTGTGTTAATTATATATTTTTCCTAGTAAATAGGGACCAAGGACTCTGCAGGTGAGAGCTGAAATTATTCTTGGTGGTGGTGGCAGCAAATTGAGGTGTAGAGTGACGGTTTTTGGGGAGATATTGCTCATTTTAGGGACCCTGAGGGGAGATAAAGGAGTCAGCTGGATATCTAGATGTGTATGTGACATGGGTTAATACAAGTCCCTTGCTCACAGGTGTGCCGTCCGTGACACTAGTGTTGGGTGGATTACCAATTCCACAAATTGACCCACATCCGCTTTACTTTGGATCTCTAATTTCTGGTAGTCTTGTGCAAAATGTATGATTAGTTTCCACTAAATCGATCACTTCAAACACATGAATATATCACAGGTTTCCCAGGGCCTCCGCGCTGTGATGCTGCAGGTGGAGAAACTCAAAGAGGTATAAGGGTGACCGGAGTATCATTGTAACCCAAATTCACACTCATACTGTGGAACAACCCACAGTAGGATGAAAAGTACCAAACCTCATCAGAAGCAAATTAATGCCTCAAACTATTTAGCTGTGTGCTCCTTAGAAAGCCATCATTAGAATGTATTGTTTGACAAAAATAATAAGATTATAATGTCGCTTGTCTTTTGTCTGATCAGGAAATACAAAATCTTTTCTTGGCAAAAATGAAAGAAGTGGATGCTTTTCAGAACAAAAATGTGTCTCTGAGCAATGAGCTGGATTCCCTGAAATCGATGTTGGAAGAAGAAGGGCAGCAGTAAGAGACACTCTGCTCAGCACTTTCTTTTTGTTTGGAATAGTACAATATCCCACGTACCAGGCAGCTATAAATGTCATTTTGACGTTATTCTATCTAACATGTTCACACTCTATGTCAAGTAGTCTTTTACGTCACAGCTAATATTGGTTTTATGATAATGTGTAAAGGTGGAAAATTACTAAACTGCAGTAACAATCTGTTTAAAGACCCCTTTAATAACATACAGTACATGCTTATACAATATTACTTATTTATACAATGAGTGCTCTCATGAATGAACTACGTCATTATGATTTTACATATAATAAGTATCTAGTTGAAAGTATTGAGGCCTACTGTGCAAAGAGATATGATTTCCACTGAGTAGTATTACTATATGGAATGTGTAGGTGTAAGTGTTACAAAAAATATAAATGAATGAATATTATAAAGTGACATTAATATCAAACCAATAATAAGAATGTCCTTGTGATGAAAGTGTCCAAAACGTGAATCAATCCAATGTATAAATGAAAGCAGTAGCAGTTTCCCAGTTTCTAAAAAGATGAACCACATCCGAGGGAAATCTTGAGAAAGAAGAAGAGAAGCACGTGCCATATATCGCAAAACAGTATCTAGCAATTATTCGTACAGATGAAAACCTCTAGATACTGTAGGCACACATAAATCTGAGAGAAATCTCAGGCAAGACAGCGGTAACTGGTCACGATCCTCTCGTAATTTGAGGCAGTAGTTTCCTGCTGGATCATGGCTACTGGCTCAGGGGATGTTACGATCTGGGTGTAAAAGCCAACAGCCAATGCCGATTCCAGACCGGAAACGCTCACTGGCATCCGCATAGTGAGAATCAACAGAGCTCAATAGCTCAGACTGGCGTGATGACATGTCACGCAACACAGACGAGCCCCTACGCATTTTGTCACTATATACAGCTAAACCCCATTATAACACCTTCCTCGGGGTCCACAGAATGAGACCGCGTTATAACCGAGATCGCCTCGCGAGGACTTACTGGCATCTGCAGCTCTCTCCCCTCCCTGCTTCATAGGGCTGCATCCACATGCGCAGAGGAGGGTGGTTCACATGACACAACACACATCCCCCATGTGGGATTTTTTTTTTTAAACATTCAATTCAATGCTTTATTGCTAACGAACACATACACACACCTACACCATCTGGGAATTGAACATTAATACATTTTATATAATACACATGCAGGAATTGAACTTATGACCTTTTGTATACTAGTACCAATTCTTTACCTCTAATATAAACCACTGAATACAATGTGACAAAATGCAGCATAATGAAACACTGAAGGTTGATAGCCCAGGACTAACGTTTCCACTGCCACATCCCCCCCCCCCATGTGTTGGTGGCCTTCCAAGACACCCCCTCCCTCTCTCACAACCCCCACCTCATACATCACCACCTCCCTCTCTCACACCCCCACCTCTCCCCCCTTACCTCTCCACATCCCTTTCTTACACCCCCACCTATTCCCCCCTCTCTCATCCTGTAAACCCTCTCCCTCACACCTCCACACTCTCGTCCTCTTCCCCACACACCCACACTCTCATCCTCTTCCCCACACACCCACTCCTCTTCCCCACACCCCCACCCTTTCATCCTCTTCCCCATGCTCTTCCTCCCCCACACCTCCACCCTCACATCCTCCCCCCACATCCCCACCATCTTATCCTCTCCCTCTCATCCTCCCTCTCGCATGTATTTCTCCCCCCCTTTGTCTCTCCCTCTCCCACCCCCACATGTATTTCTTGCCCTCACCTCTCTCCCACCCATATCTCTCTTTTTCCACCCCTCTCTCTCCCTCCCCTTTCCCACTGTCTCTCTCCCTTGCCTCTCTATCTCCCACCCCCTCTCTTTATCCCACTCCCCCTTCTCTCCCTCTCCCACTCCTCTCCCCTTACAGCCACCCCTCTCTCTACCCCTTCCACCTCTTCTCTCTCCCGCCTACATCACCACTTCTCTCTCTCCCCCTTAAATCCCCACCTCTCTCTCCCCCCCCCCTTCCCCCCCCCCCCCCCCCCCCCCCCTTTCACCCCCACATCTTCCGGACAGGCCAACTTGCTGTGCGCACGTGGAGGTGCGGCTTCACTGAAGGCCGGTCTGCAGCAGGAGAGAGCTGGGGGCCCGCAGCCAGATGTAGATGATGGACCCGACCTCTGGCCAGGCCCGACTTGCAGCTCCGGCCGGGCCCCAGCTCTCCCGCCTGTTGATGGCCCTGTCTGCAGGAAATCATCCTTTTGACATGCCATCAGTAACATGCAGGAACAGGGAGCACTAAGAGAACGTGACATAGCTTATAGAGGTTGTGTCTTATGAAATAGCCAGTGTAATTCTTGCACTCTGCTGTTAAGGGAAAGCTGCAGTGAGGTCACTAACATGTTACAATTATAATTACATTTTTTGGGACTTTTTTTATTTCTTCCCATGCTTTTTGATTTCCATACTTTCTTGTTCTCCCTCTTTTCCTCTCCTCCTTCCCTTTACACAGGATGAGCCCTGCACAACTCCTGATTGCACCCACGTTACCACAGACGGATTCCTTCCAATCTCCAGTACGGAACCTAGTCCCCGAATACACCAAGTCTTTCCTGCTTCACCCGCCGGAATCTCTCTTGTCAGCCACGTCATCAGGAGCTTATAGGACCAGAGATGAAAAAAATATTGGTGGGTACCCCCACTTCAGTTTTGCGAATCATTCCTGCACCGACCAATCCACTCCTTCGGCTAATATCCTTTTTCATGCCTGTCCTATCTTCTCACCGTCTCTTTTCCAGTCCTCCTACCAGCTCTCTCTTCTTTCAGGAATGTTTCCCCGTCTCTCCTTCTAACACAGATAAGCTTGTTGCATGTGTAAGGCTAGGTCCCCAGTGGCCACGGCGTGGCGTGTGCTGGCGTGCACGAGCGCTCACATATCGCGATGGCGTGACCGCTGGCAGGGAAGACAAGAATTTTGTTTTTTCCTTGCGGCGATGCGATCACATGGTCGGTGGGCAATCAATGGAAATGCAGCTAGTGTAGACCGTCATGGCCGTGACCCCCATGTCAAGGCGGCGCCCCCGGTCTGGCCATCAAGGCCACGCCCCCTGCGCAACACATCGCTCCCCCTAGACCGCACATCGCGGCTTTTACCTGTGCATGCCCCTCGGCAAGCGCTCTGACGCGACTTCAGCCATGACCACTGGGGCGGTAGCCTAACCCTCCCTGCCCGGTTTCCTAGGGAAATTACTTTGGTGATATGTATGTGGCTACTCCGCATGGATTTTCGTGACTCGGGGTCCTGGAATTCAGGTGGACGTGCGCTGAGGTCGCAAGGCTGTATAATAATAGGCGCCAGGAACTTTTACAGAGGTGACTGTAATTTATTCGTGTTCCCAGGGACCGCTCATTCATCTATTGACAATGTTGCACTGTATTTTGCATCAGACATAGATGAATACGATTCTTCCATCAGTGCCCGCTCTTAACACTCGAATGGAGGTACATATCTTGTTTCTTCCTTGTGCTAAGACCTGGGCGCCCTCCTCATTATTTTGAGACATCTGTCCTTATTATCTTGGTAATACTAGGCCCATTGGGGATCCTAGAGGGTCCTGTATACATAACCCAATACCTTGGTTTTTATAGTAACTGCCACGTCCACTTCAGCCTGAGAGGAATGTCCATGCAGATCCACAGTTAGAGCCAATCCGCCGGCATCCGGGAATCCTCGTTACTGAGGCCCTCTGTCACATGCCGTTTCATACTTACCAATTTTACTGGACTCCCTCAGTCTTCTCTAGGGATCCTCACTAACAAGGTTACTATCCCTGTCTATAACATAATAAAGTAGGGGGTCTGGTCCATACTTTTACTGTAAGAACATCGGTGTCTACTCTCCCCGAGGCTTCTTTCCTCTTGTTCTCCTGGAAACTAATCTTCTAGAACTTCCCTCCTCCTCAAATATCCTAGCGTGACGTCTGGATCGCCATAGCAACCAGGGTGTGGCCTCGAAAGCTCTACCACAGCTAGTAACCCTTTAGGCTGCGCTTATAGTGCCTGCGACGCGACGTCACTTCAAAACAATTGTATTGATGCCATCACGTGCGCTACCAAAATCTTGTAGTCACTAGAATTTGCTTTTGCAGAGACGGTCTCCCCATGTGACTGTCTATAAGCCAATCACATTGCCCCTCTGCCTTCCCCCTTGCTCCTGTCTCCGCCCCTCTGCCTTCCCCCTTGCTCCTGTCTCCGCCCCTCTGCCTTCCCCCTTGCTCTTGTCTCCGCCCCTCTGCCTTCCCCCCTCCCCTTGCTCTTGTCTCCGCCCCTCTGCCTTCCCCCTTGCTCTTGTCTCCGCCCCTCTGCCTTCCCCCTTGCTCTTGTCTCCGCCCCTCTGCCTTCCCCCTTGCTGACTTCACTCCCCTTGTAGCCAGCGACGTCTCCAAACCTGATTACAACTTTTGCAATGGCGACGGGTGACGTCATCGGCACTATAACCGCGGCCTTAGGAGGGAAGTTACAAAGGGTTCTCATCATTCTTCTTGTTCTTATGACATATATTATTGAACATTCCCTAAACAAATTTAATAAATTAGGTCCCTTTACATAAAAGTAGGCACCCAATCATATTAACAATCCTTAATTTGTTATGAAACATTTAAAACATTAAAGCGCCCTATTTTGCTTGTGTTTTTCTTTGTTCTCAATGTTAAAACAGCAATAGTTAAGTATTCCCACGACAGGTTCCCTTTGAAACCAGAATAGTTATAGTAAACGGTAATAGCACTTTTATTTCTAAAGGCACAAAATATTATGTATTTATTCATTCACAATGATTCAGTATAAAGGGCCCTTTTTGATAAGACGGGCTATGCCTGAACACGCCTTCTAGCATTGGAAGACCTTTTATGATCTATTCCCTTAAATGGGCTGTACAGTAGGGTCCCGTGTCTCGGCGATACGGCGGTACCGAGAAGGGGGCCGCCATGCCTGTGCACGCGCAAAACGGGGACGTCTGAGGTCACGCATGACCAAAACGGGGGCTGCCAAGGTTGCGCATGCGCAGAACGGAGTTTGCGCGTGTATGTACAGAAGAGGGGACTGCAGGTCTGCACATGCGCAGCCGCAGACCTGTAGAAGATGCCGAAAATCGCAGGTTCCACTTTCCGGTGATTTTCGCTTTGCGGCGGGGCCATGGAACGGAACCTGCCGCATGAGCGGGGCCCGCCTGTATAATGTCTCTTCTAGCAACGAAAGGTGCTTGTGTCACATGGGTGCTCAGCTCCAGTCCTCAAGCCCCCCCAACAGGTCAGGTTTTCAGGATATCCCTGCTTCAGCACAGGTGGCTCAATCAGTCCCTGCTTCAGCATAGGCAGCTCAATAAGACCTTGCTTAAGCACAGGTGGCTCAATCAGAGCTGATTGAGCCACCTTTGCTGAAGCAGGGATATCCTGAAAACCTGACCTGTTGGGGGGCTTGAGGACGGGAGTTGAGCACTCCTGCCTTACGACATAGCACAGTTTAAATATGAACCAAAATGTGCTCCTAAAGGCACCCATCCTCAAAAGGGTGCTAAACTATAGCACAGCTCAGCTCCCATTGCTATGAATGGGAGTAAACGCACGCCAAAGCTTAGCACCCATTTGTGGATCTGGACCAAAGAGGGTAGACAGCTCCGTTCAATTCTCATGAACGGACGTTTTAATATTTTGAGCATAAATATTGAACCTTTCTGAAATGAGGTCCGCAGAGCTTTTCTCAATGGTACACAAGCTTAGCACTTATTGAAATAAGGCACAATGCCAATCCTTAGACCAGGGGTCTTTGGCTGAGCCACTGATTGAGCCACCTGTGCTGAAGCAGGAATATCCATAAAACCTGGCCTGTTGGCGGCCCTTGAGGACTGAGTTTGGAGACCCCTGACATAGACCAGTGATAAAACCCACATCTACTGTATAAAAGCTGAATTTTATTTATCTACAGCAGGGGCGGCCAGCTCTAGTCCTCACGGGCCAACAACAGGTCAGGTTTTATGGATATCCACGATTGAGCCACCTGTGCTGAAGCAGGGATATCCCCGATACCTGACCTGTTGGACTGTACTTGGCCGCCCCTGTGCTAGAGCTACGGATTAGAGAGAAACAGCACCTGATTATTATATTTGAGAATTGCGTGAGTAAATGTAGCTGCTGTGAAATGGTTTTGAACGCGGAAGTGATATATGATACGGGGTTATACTAACCTTCCGTTTTCTCGCCTCTATTTTGTTCATTGGTAGAAGATAAGCGCAGTCAAAGTGAGCAGTTAAAGAGGCCTTCTTCTGCACCTATCGCTAACCTTCATATACGTACCTCCGGTCAGGGGCCAGGCCAAGCCTCCTTACCATCACTGAAGGAGACCTCGCACCCAAAACTAATGAAAGGGAAGCCGCTGTCAGCACACTTTGCCTACAACACAGCTATATCAAGGTCAGTTTGGATATTATTTTTATGAATATATATTAGATCAGGGGTGACAACTCCAGTACTCAAGGGCCACCAACAGGTCAGGGTTTCAGTGTATCCCTGCTTCAGCACAGGTGGCTTCGACTGAGCCACTGATTGAGCCACGTGTACTGAAGCAGAGATATCCTTTAAAAGACTGAGCCACTGATTGAGCCACCTGTACTGAAGCAGGGATATCCTTTAAAAGACTGAGCCACTGATTGAGCCATCTGTGCTGAAGCGGGGATATCCTGAAAACCTGACCTGTTGGAGGCCTTTGAGGACTGGAATTGGCCACCCCATGTATTAGAGACTTTATACTTGAAAATTGAGGCATACAAAGCTTGACAGTGATTTGTGAGCCAAGATCAAATCTGCAGTGCAAAAAGTTATTGCTGGAAAAGTATGCGAGAGGTATGAAGATTACAGGATATGATTTATAATGCCAAGGTGCATGGGTGAACACCTAACCTAAACTCAAAAGGTCAGGTTGTCAAAGAATTTCTATCATAGCCATTTTAGCTACTTATTAAGCCATTGTATTTGAAATTAATTAGGTGATCATTTGAATGTTTCGGTAGATGAAAAGGAAAGAATTAACTCATCTTTTCAATAATGTATTGGATCTTGAAATAGAATAACACATTGAAGGCCGGCCACGTTAAAAGTTGTTTTTTTCCCCTCTTTCTGAAGATAAAATATTATATTGTCATAAGTAACACGCAATCCCCAAAATTGACACGTAGGGTTTTTGAAATATAAATATATTAAAAGGGTTAGTTATCGGCGGGTTTTGTAGAGATACTCTCTATTCTGTACCACTGCTTTCTGAAATTACTGTATAATGTGTCAATGTAAAAATTCCAGCATTAGGACTAGTTAGTCATATTTCTGACGTTCAATAGACAACTAATGGATCGATACATTGGGGCCATGTATCAAGCTACCTTTATTAACTTGAGAACTCCTTGAGAAAGTGCCACTTGGGTACGAAGCGTGTGGTTTTTTTCTTTGCTTGGACCATTACTATTTTGATATGTCTCAATATAAGAACGTAAATACGGTTTCATAATCCAGGTTCCCGTGCTATTTCCGGTACTTTTTATCCAGCTTTGCTGTTGCTCTGTATTGTCCTTCTACTCGTATTTTTTTTTTACCTGGTTCAAATTGAATAATAATAGCATGTTCTTGTATAGCGCTGCTAGTTTTACGTCACGCTTTACAGAGACATTTTGCAGGCACAGGTCCCTGCCACGTGGAACTTACAATCTATTTTTTGGTGCCTGAGGCACAGGGAGATAAAGTGAGTTGTCCAATGTCACAAGGAGCCGACACCAGGGATTGAACCAGGTTCCCCTGCTTCAAACTCAGTGTCGTTACTCACTGAGCGTCTTTACTCACTGAGCCACTCCTTCTCCCAAATTTCTTACATTGGTATCTGTTCCGGCCCTCTAGCCCCTTGTAACAAAGAGGTAGGGTCAAGCAGGTTAACTCACTCCCTTTAGATGCACACTGAGTCGTTCTTTCTTTCTGCTCTTTTATTGCAATACAAACAATACAGATGAGGGGGATTGTGGGGGAGAGGTAAACTAAGAATGCCTGTATGTGAGGAAGTAAGAGCTGTGTACTCACAGACTGCTGGATCCAAAAGGAAGTGGGTGAATCTATGCACACAGGTTATAGTAAGGACTAAGGGTTTCTGGGAGAAATTTACAGGGGTCTGTGCTGCAGTTGCTAGGAAACAGACAAACCAGGGAGGGAAGGATACATTTGTAGCAATGTTACACTGAACAGTGACAGGAATCACATAACAGAGAGAAATGCACAACTAGTTTCAGGGCAAGTGTGCTGGCATCCAGAGAGCAGGGAAAAAAACACAATCTTGTTCCAGGACAGTATCAAATGTTACCCCACATCTGTTAACAACTTCAAAATGGATGTAATGAACGGTATGTTCACAAGCTTTCAGTTGTCAATATAAAATGTAATCCGTCCATTAAAAAGATGTCTCAAACAACAGAAACGTGGATAAATGTTCTTCTATATGTAGCCCCTTTACCCCCACCCTAAGTGAGATCTGGTCTGCTACTAGTATATTTCCTGTGATGTGGTGCGTTCCTGTGAGGTAACAGGAGGGCTGAGTACTCCGCATTGGTGTGGGGAGAACAGGACAGGGTTTACAGGGTACCTTATTCATGGTTATAGCGCCTCCAGTCAGCGAGGATCCTCTGTGATAGTAGGATGGTCCATACTGATACCTTTTTATCTCCCAAGACAGTGAATCACACTTGCATATGGTTCCATGGTATTTATTGCATTGGTTAAGTTATTACAGCAGGCACATCCCTTTCTTGCTTCCCCGAGAAGGTCACTTTAAGGCTTGAGGCCCATCTAAGTTTCCATCTGCATGGTGCTCCTCCTGCATCCCCTTATGGGACACAAGGAACCCTGGGGTTGGGCTTGTAACCCTGCCCCATAACAGGTCAGGCTTGATACTGACAGGTGTCACATCTGCATATGTCACCCAGCCAGTACCTCCCCCGGGCAGACACTCTCTGGCTGTTGCTAGGCCCGCCCTTGGATAATCTACTGCATCCAAGGTTGCAATAACAACTAGGCCCACAGAGGAATTAACCCTTCCAGTGCAGGACATATACTGTTAGGGACCAGAGGAAAAAAGGTAGCGGCTGGAGGCTAGGCTACATATATGTTAGACTAATACGGCTACTGCAATATCTTGTTAAGATGTTTGAAGACATTTCGTAGGCAGGTAGGTTTATAATGAACTCAAACCTGATGGCTTATTTTACACAGAAAATGGAGAACAATTGGGTTAAGTTAGCCCACTTGGTACATTCCATTGTAATATTAAAATTAAGTAACTCCTCTCCAGCCTCATAAATCTTAGTATCGCTCCTGAATGCTCCCTATAGCAAGTCCATGTTTTGCTTCCTTAGGCAAAGTACCTTGATACATCGACATAGGATGAAATCCTTAATGACCACACATTTGCCAATTTAATCAAATCTCCTTGAGATATTTTATCTTCCTCTTGGGACCCAAGGTACAGTAGTTTGTAAGCTTGTTTGGACTCCTGCATAATTGTATGCGCACATACTTCATTTTCAGCACTATATTATTATTATTAATATTAGTGCATTAGACTATACGCACTGCTAATCTTTGTTACAGTGAATTTACAATTTAATTTGAGAACCTGAGCACTAAAAATAAAACGACTTCGCCAAGGTCAGATGGAAATGAAACTGTGTCATTAACAGCATCCAGGGTCTTAATTACCAAGCTACTATTTCTAAAAATATATTTTTGGAGCTACGGTACCTTTTTTATATTTGCAATCTAATTATGGGACACAATTAGCTGGATTTTGATATATTAAGCATTACCTACTAAATTATCTCACTTTTTTCAGGACCAATACACCACCTTTTTAAGTACAAAGGTAATTATGCTTTAATAATAATCTCATATTTTTCCCTATTTTTCCTTCAGCGCTCTTGGAAACATGGAGATAGTAGAAGTAAATCCCAGGGGTGATTTTGTGAGGCTTATTAACCGTTCTCTTGATAAAGAAGAGGACATTGGAGGCTTTGTCCTCCAGCAGAACGTCCTGGGACATCCAGTGTCTCTCTACCGATTCCCACCTAAAATCCGGGTCATGGCAAATACCACCGTGACCGTGAGTATACGGGGCACATTGGTGATATAATTGGGACTTTATGGCTGAATGTAGATGTACAATGAACTTTTATACGTGAGAATTTACTCATACAGTTTTCCTTTCTCTTTGTGTCAAATAAATCCACCAGCTCAGAGGTGGTGTGAAACTCTTCTTCTCAGAGATCTCCAAATGCAAGAAGCAATATTCACCACTACATATATATGTATATAATATACAGTTTGCTGCTGGTACAAATTGACAAAGAGGAACACAAATTCTCAATGTTCTGGAGCAAATTGTATGTCCTGGGTCTGTCCTCGCAGACTTGTAGTAGTGTTGACAATGAAATCATCTAGTCATCTCATTTTTAAACTATGCATCATACTTTAATCATTTACAGAAGTGACCATTTGACCTATTGTATTGTTTTGTCCATAATAACCTTCATCTTTTTGCTGCTAAGGCCTCCGATGACTCGCTGTGCCACGCATGCACAGCACAAAGAAACCTTCGTGTTAAAGTCACTGGTGTTTGCTGCATTAACATTTGTATTTGTGAATTTTATAGCTCTCGCACATGGGGCTCAACGCCAGTCCTCAAGAGCTCCCAACAGGTCAGGTTTTCAGGATAGCACAGGTGGCTTAATCAGTCCCAGCTTCAGCACAGGTGGCTCAATCAGAGCCACCTGTGCTGAAGCAGGGATTACCTAAAAACCTGAGCTGTTGGGGGTTTGAGGACTGGAGTTGAGCACCCCTGCTCTATCACATTCACACAACCTGTCTCAGTATCACAAGTTCTTTCATTTGCCCCCATAAGGGCAGGATTCTGGCTTATTGGTAGTAATAGCAGGTCCCCTTCCCAGAGGGAGGACAGTCATTATCATGTATGCCCGCTCACGAAGATGCAGTGAATATTTTGTTGGTCAACTTACTCATTGGGTATGACTCGGGAACAGATGTGTAAGCGTTAATCTGAGTACTGAGGATATAGCACGAAGCTTTGAGTAATGTGTCATCTTCCTTCGTACCGCATACCCGAATCATTACTGCCGCTGGGAAGGTGGTTTTGTGCTGCCATCAATGATTTGCAAATAGCAAAAAAACAAAAAGTGATCGTAATTAAAGTGTTGTTGTTGCTATTCAGTATATATAGCCATAAGCTCAAATGTCAGCACCCTCTATAGTAAGTACCTACACAAATCAAAGGAAGATGAACTGCCAGTGCCAAAAAGTATACTGGGACAGGTAGACTGGGACAGATAGACTGGGACAGATAGACTGGGACAGATAGACTGGGACAGGTAGACTGGGACAGATAGACTGGGACAGGTAGACTGGGACAGGTAGACTGGGACAGATAGACTTGGACAGGTAGACTGGGACAGATAGACTGGGACAGATAGACTGGGACACATAGACTGGGACACATAGACTGGGACAGACCTTTTGTGGTTTCTTTACTCTTATTTGCAGTGTTTGACAAATCACCAAAAAATCTACTCGCCACACAAAAAAATCTACTCGCCACCTAGTACCAAACGTGTGCTGCTTGGGCCAATATTTACTCGCCCGGGGGTTAAATCCACTCGCCCGGGGCGAGCAAATGTATAGATTTGTCGAACACTGCTTATTTGTTTTTGCACCATCTCTGCTCTAATGTTTCTGCCATGTTAGTACACAACTGTTTAACACTTTTTTTCTTTGTAGTTGCATGATTTATAGCGCTGAAGATGATGTTGTCATTGACATGTCCAATGTTTCACGTTATATTTGTTGATGTTTGTCCAAAATGCTGCCCAGGCTACAGACATTGGGGGCATATTGACTAAGGAGCGCTATGCCATACCATGGTAATATGGGCCGGGGTTTTGTGGAAAAATAAAGAACAGTTCAAATAAAGGACCTTGCAGATAAATAACCCCAATGTTGGTTCATTTGCCATTGTTTGTAAATGCAATAAAATATATAATGTAAGAATAACGGTAAATAAAAGTATCACAGCTGAGGATACAAATATATATCCCTTCTCACGCGTGTTTTGTTTGTGTTGCAGGTGTGGGCAGCGGAAGCGAAAGTGTCTCACAAACCGCCGTCAGATTTTGTATGGAAAGAGCAGGATATATTTGTGACGGAACCACAGTGCACCACCATTCTGTGTAAAGCAAACGGACAAGTGAGTTACGCTTTGCACAACACACGTGCTACAACTTCGGATGCACTTATAATCTCCCATGAAATTCTATATTCTTCTGTCTCTCCAAGACTCAAACCATAATAGTAACCATTGTAAAGAGCCGTTTGCTGCAATCAGCAGTCTCGCTCCGTTCTTTTTCCAGCCGTTCAGTCAGACAAAAACCATCCTGTTTGCATAAAGTTTAATGAGTAATCTTGGGTAATATTATTGTAACCAGATGGCAGTGTAGTCAGGTTTTTAATAAGGACCGGAGGGTATTTTCTTCTTAAATTCCTGTCTTCTTTTTGGGGGGGATATGTATAGAGCGGAGCAATTTGTTTTATTTTGCTGGAGAAAAATATTGAATTTGCACCTGCTCCGTAGGAATGAACCTTGTTTCTGTTTTATTCTTACATCTGCGCTGAGCCAAAATGCCGGCGCAGACCTGTCACATTGACACTCCATTACATAGAACTGGTAGAGTACATCTTATTAAACTACTGCTCCAAGAAACCCCTCCCCAAACTGCTCCAAACCCACTCCCTGAATTACAAACGGTTGCAAAACGCATTAACACGCTGGGTGCGCCAACGCACTCGCGTTGAAAGAAATTGCCTTTAATGGTGTCTGAAACGCGACATATTTGAGAGGCGTATTTGATAGTTTTTGCTGCGCGCTGCGCTAGTATTCTGCGCTAAAAAAAAAAAGACTTCAAGGTTACTTGAAAACAAACGCAGAAAACTGGCAAGAAAAGTCTCCCGTTCCTTAATACAGGGGGGGCTCAACTCCAGTCCTCCCCCAACAGGTCAGGTTTTCAGGATATCCCAGCTTCTGCACAGGTGGCTCAATCAGAGGCTTAGTCGAAAACTGAGCCACCTGTGCCGAAGCATGGACTGATTAAGCCACCTGTGCTGAAGCAGGGATGTCCTGAAAACCTGACCTGTTGGGGGGACTTGAGGACTGCAGTGGAGCACCCCTGGCTTAATACATAGATCTGCACCAATATGCAAATGTAACTCCGCCCTAACCCCTCCCACTTGCTCCATCAATCCTCCATCTAGTCGCAGACAGGCGCAGCTGTCCCCACAGGTATTTATCTGTTTGACTAATGACGGCACCATAATTACTTTGTAGACAAAGAACAGAACTGGCAGACAGTCTTAGCAACAATATACACTGGATAAAGCCAGGTCCATAGTAGGAGCGCTCGTAACCGAGCACGTGACGTCACGCGCGCCTGTAGTTGCAGCAGGTAGTCCACCTGCCCTTTGTTTTTAGCTCTCACTATGGCCGCGGCCTAATACGGCCATGTTAAAATGGACGAGAAGTAAAGAGTTGCACATGGTGTGCTCATTTGCATGTCATTTCCCAGAATCCCTGGCTGCAGTGGCAGCCCTGTCTGCTAAGAGATAATGGGGAAATACAGGGTTGCAGACCTGTCTGAGATATGCACATGCTGTTGTTTGCCATTGAAATTATAGTTAAAAAAATTAAATATGTCAAAATACTTACAGTTTTTAGAGGTTTTTGGAAAAGGTCTCAATCAAATACAGTGAAAAAGAACACAGAAGCGCACCAAGGGTTAAGGATAATGTATTATGCAATTGATATAATAAAATGTAAAAACTTACACATCATATTAAAAATGTCCAGTAACGGCCAGTACAAGAATGGTGGATCCAGGGAGGTAGGTAGGCGCAGGAGGTATTGCCTGATGTTTGCAGTTCAGTCCCGCGCGCTGGGGCTGGCTTGCCCGGCAAGGCTCAGATCTTACTTCCGGGTTGCGGGTGTCGCAGGACCCGTATGGAGCTGCCCTCCGATCGCCTGTGTACTTTACGTCCCACTCGAGCAGGTAGAACCAGCTCTAAAGTTCGTATGAAGCTGGGACTTGTACAACCAAACGTCTGGGCACCAACAAGTACTGTATATACGCCGCAACGCGTTTCACATTATTTAGTGCTTCATCAGGCAGTGACTTTTCTACTCAAGCAAATACAATTAACTTTTTAAACATGCCGCTGTCCTTAGTTCTTTTTTCGATAAAATAGTACGTTTGTATAACTGAGAATTCATGTTATCTAGTAGGGCCGGGTATGGCTTACAAATACTAAGAAATACTTACTTTGCGTTGTAAACATGTACAAATCTCATGAATTGTTCAGTTGGAAAATAAAAGGTATACATACATACTGTATTTTTCTTGTTCATTTCCCCGTAGGCTGTAGCGTGGTACACTCCTATGCGCGTCAGGCGTGGCAATGCCATAGAGAAATATGAGATCTATGCCACAGGCCATACAGACGATACAGTCCCATCACAAGTACCAATACGGAATGGGCCAAGGAAGGAGGAGAGAGAGATCCATTCTGACGCTGAATCAGTGGGACACGTTTTGGAACAGCCACCTGTACCTCACAGACAGGAAAGAGTTAAAGTTTTACTTAGAAGGTAAACAGTTGTGGGTAACACGTCTTGGAAGTGCATTGAAAGAATTACACACTGATTCCTACATTTCTGGTCCTGTGACTACTTACACTAACAGATACCTTACTCCTCTCCTCTTTGATGGGACTTCACTATGATTTTAAACCTTTATTTCGGCATATGCTTCAATTAGTATGCAGTCGCGGTATTCCTTTGTGCAAAAAAACAGCTTGATAAAGCGCCATGTGGCGTGAAACGCGTTGGAAGAACGTTGTGCCTTGCTTTAATGGCTTTTTATATGAATCTTGAACTCTAGCTCTCCATTCTTTCTGCAGTGCACCGTTTTTCCTTATGCAGCAGCATATGTTGCGACGAGACATTATATTAAGCCTATGGGAGATTGCGTTTCCATATCATTCTCTTGTCATTTGTGATTCCAGAGAGAGAGAACTTCCTCCTGTCCTACCTGCGACATCCAGCCCATGGACTCACAGCACGGCTTCATCCACTCACCCCCACTACTCTCTGGGCAGATCTCTGGCTATGGGAAACGATGGCAGTAGCCTGTGTCGTCAGTCAAGGTCACAGAGCGCTAAAACAGACCCCACACCAGGTACACGATATCATGCTTATAGTAGATGGGCAGAAACCAGCTGCATCCTGCTGGTCACATGATCTTCCCCACGGAACGTTTTCATATTAATATGCAAATGCGTTCCACTGACTGCAGAATACTCCTCTTCAGCCATTTAGTGAACCCCCGAGCCGAATATTCTCTGATCGATCACAGGAGAACAGATCAATCGGCAACTTAGCTAATTACTTATCATTGTGTGGATTGTATTGATGCGCATACTAAAGGGGGGAGGGGGGGGGGGGTGGAGGGGAGGGAAGGGGGAGGTAAATGGGGAGGTGCGGCCGGGGGTGGAAGGGAGAAGTGGAGTATAGTGAGGGGAGGTGAATGAAGGGGGTTGAGGGGAGGTTATGGGGGTGAGGGAGGTGAAAGGCGCTCACTCACACGTACGCAGGTCCACGGGATATAGGCGGGAGGGAAGAGGTGTGCCGCTATCACGATGGGCGGGGCGCTAGTTCGCGACACCGAGATGTATGTTTAAGGGAGAAGGGGGGCGGGGGGGTGGGGGGGGGGTGGGGGTGGTATCGGGGAGGACAGTGATACTGGACGGGGAGGGGGGTGGAGGGGGAGGATGATGGATGTGAATGGGGGGGGGGGGTGGGTGGAGGGTGGATGGAGGGGAAGGCCGACTCACTCACAATCGGCAGGTCCCAGTGGATTGAGGGGGAGTGGAAGCGGTTTGGCTGACTCCCGCTGTGTCCGGCGACCGCCATCTGGGCACTCGGCGCCGCCGAGGAGCTGCTGGCATGGCTGTTCCCGACGGGGAGGGGTTGGTTGGAGAGCGGTGGGAGGGGTGGGGGATGTATATGTGGGGGGGGGGGGAGAGTGGTGGGATTAGAGGGGGGTCTCGCACGGCGTGACACGGGTGGGGGGGGGAGCTGAAGGTGGGTAATAGGGTGTGTGTCCCGTGAATGTACGGCGCAGGGGGAGGGGGGGTGGGGTGAAAGCGGGCGAGACACGGGGAGAGGAGGAGGTGCTGCGCGGGTGATGTAACATGTGCCAGCCAGCTAGTATTAACAGTGTGTGTGTGGTGTGTGGTGTGTGTGTATGTGTGTGTGTATGTCATGTGTGGGTGTGTGTTATGTGTGTGTGTGTTGTGTGTGATGTTGGTTCCTGGTGTGGGG